>JAYKPI010000006.1:2672500-3007500 GCA_037305975.1 Chrysolophus pictus | reverse complement strand
AAGCCATTCAACTATGTGCCAAGGATCTTTCTGCTCAGAGCTTCTTGGCTTTCTCATATTCTTTCTCTGGAGATGATCAAAGTGATAAAGCTTATCAGTGAAGCCAAGATTCCTCGAGTGTCCTCTGAGGAGGACAAAGATGAAGCCAAAAGGAAATCCGGAAATCCTGGAAGAGCCTTCCTGAGCACACAATGATCCAAAGCTCTGTCTTCAGTGTTTCAGATTAGCAAAGAAATAGTGATTGCCAGGGATGATTTTGCCAGTAGATCTTCCCTGGATTGCTTTTCAACCAGATACAGTATTGGAAGGAAGCCACTGCTACTCCCTTTGGTGCTGATTAGGCAAATAAATATCCTTTAGAAGAGTGTAACTGCATTTTACTCTGTCTCCAAGTAGCTGATGTTTGAGGGAGAGATTGTGTAGAACTTAAAAGTGATGTCAATGTAGAAATATCAGTTTACTGTGGTCCAGAATGTTAAATTGTGCTAATTAATGTAGGAAAGGGATACCTAAGTAACTGCCTCTATGCTTAGTCTTGTTTTTAAATCCACATTCAGATGTACTGTGGTGCCTGCATTTACCTGATTCTTCATAAAATTATTGAGAGTGAGAGAGACTGATGAAGATGAATCAATCTTGCTTCAACCCCACATGGATACACTACTGAGCCTTCCAGAAAGGGAGATTGACCACAGCTGAGTCCTCCAGCAAAATGGTACTCTTAGTTTGACTACACTTAGGACTGCATAAATAGTAATTAATATGAGAAGGCTGAACAATTCTGTCACTGTAAATCAGAAGGAAATCTGCTAGAAAAAACAGATTTTTTGGTGAAAAATAAGTATAAAGCAAAAAAAAAAAAATTGGAGTTGAACTGGATATCATTTCTGTCACGTTGTGTTCGACTATAGATGTCAGCACTCACATATGTACACATACATGTGTACATATGCATATATAAACACCCAAAAGAAAGCGATCCATTTCTTTATACTGATTCATTTAATGTTTTTCTTTTTTTTTTCTTTTCATTTACAAGTCTAGAAATCTTAGTCCTTCTGATCAAGGAAGGAAATTCTCATGCTAAAATAGAGATATTAGTGCACATCCTAGACACAGTGTGCAGCTATTAAAATTTTTCCTCTTTTTTCTTTTTCCTTTTTTCTCCTCTTCCTTTATTCTTTCTTTTTCCTTTTCTTCTTTTATTCTCTTCCTTTATTCTTTCTCTTTTTCTTTTTCATCTTTTTTTCTTTATCCCTTTCTTTTTCCCTTACTGTTTATTTTTCACCTTTTCCTTTTCTCTTCCTCTTAGCTCTCTTTCTCTTTCTTTCTGACCAAATTGGTTGAAATTTAATAATTCTGTTCTTGTTTTTCCAATTTAATTATGTAAAAGTTTTATACACCGAAGGTACTTCAACCTTTTTCTCCTCTTAAATTTCATTTTCAGAACAGAGGAGGAAACATCAAATTGTATTTTCATCCACATTTCAAATTCTAGGAGCACGTGGGTCATAGCAGAAATATTCTTATCAATTGTTAGTGATTTACAGATTTTCCTGAGACTATAAGAAAGAGTACAACTCAGGTTTGTAAAACATTGCAATACAAAACACATCTTTGGATTTAATCCAGTCAATGGCTGTGTTGCTGCACAGTTAGGAGAGCTGACATTTCAGTGCTTTAACACACCTGCTTTAATCCAACCTGATTTAGAGCTGAAATCTGTGGAGATGGACAAAGGAGAAGGACAAATTTGGGGAATTTTCTCTCTGTACACTCTAGGAAGAGCCACTTTGTCTCCAGCCTGCAAAGGCAGTAGTTACACCAGACTGAAAGTACAATCTTGAGCCCTGGTCCATGATCTCCCAGGCTATTTAATTAAGACCCAGTCCCAGCACTATTATTGTTGTGCATCAAACAGCCACCTCACTTGCAATGTGTAGCATAGATAGTATTAATATCATTGTTATTATTGTCATTAACTACAAGGGCTAATTAAGCAGTGTAACAGCAATTTCAAACATAGCCCCATATGATGACATAGCTGCCTGTTTGGAAGACTGTTTTTTTTATTTCTGCAGACATTTTAATGGCTGAAGGACAGGATGACCCACATCTTTAATTGAAAGAGTTAAAAGTCAGTGATACTGGCCCTTGATGCTGTGATATTAATTTATTATTGTTTCTGTTATTCTCATTACTATAGCACCAATGTCTGTGTAGTTGTATTCCAAGGAAAGTTTGGCACCATCTGAAATACAGTAGCACTTAAGTACTAGATATGTTACTCCTTTTTTCCATAGACATCTCATGACAGCGTATGACTGGACTCTGATCAACAGGACCGATTCAATTTGATCTTAATTTGTTCTCCAGACAAGCTATTAGGTATAGTGCTGGAAGCAGAAAAAATAATAGGAAATCAATGGCTCAGACCTCCACCACCCCCAGGATATCTAACAAAACGAATCCCATTTTTCCTATCTGCTGGAGATCAAAATTTTCAGGGAAAAAAATAATAGTGATAAATGGGAAGAAATCAACCAGAGAAAAAAGCCCAGCCATCCAGTTCTCAGTTATGTTTCCATGTGAATGAATTGTGAGTGAAGGATATTTCCTCCACCCTCCTCATAAACCAGCCAACAAGCCAACTGAGACCAGTTAAGGGACTAAAAGCCCAAGCCAGCAAGTTTTCCAAGCTAATGCTTTGCTACTTAAGCCTCAGGGAGAGCATTTTCAAGTTGTCAATATGAAAAACAAAATAAATCATTAAAAATCAAAATCAAAACAAAACAAAAACAACAACAAAACACATGATAATGTCTTACATGTACGTAGAGCCTACTGTCCCAAAGGATTTCAAAGCACCTGACGGACAAGGCACAGGGAAGTGCCACCACCTGTTCGATGGGATCCAGTAGTTTGTTAACTGTGAAACAGCTTTCTTCCATAGTTCAGGACATGAAACAGAGTCTTGCTGAACCTGATAATCTTATGCTGTCAGCTCCTTTCCTGAAATTTACGATAGGGGTTTGCATGTGAGAGATTGCCTCTAGCTGAAACTGCTGGAAAACCATAGGAATAGACACGCACTGCTCAGATAGAACACTTTACATTCTTCCCTGTTTCTGCATCCAATCCAATATGAAAGCACTGCTTTTAAGATTTGCAGATAGATATACTGATTCAAAGCAAAGGAGAGTATTTTCCCCTGACTTACGTGTTACGCTTTCATGTAAAAACAAGGATGGCTTTGGAGATCTCCCACCAAACTTCTGGCTAGATCCAAGCATGTTTGGCTTTGAAGGACCAGAAGAACCACATAACAGAGCACAGGGCTGCAGTTTTACTCACTGTTCCCAGGCTCGGTCCAGGTCTTTACAGTAAGAGGCACTGTCCCGCCAATGACCTTCATGCTGTTACAAAAGATACACCCTTGCTAGGGTTGAGGAATCTCTAAGTATCCGATTTTAGGTCAGGCCTCGAGCTTTCTAAATAGAATCTGCCAAATGTCTGCGACGGCATAATTAATGAGTCTGTTGGCCCTGCCAAAGCCCAGATTTAGTTTCTTGAGAGGTATAATTCTGTGCTAAACACCAGCCACAGAAGTTAGAGCCCGATGGGCAAAAAGATGGAGAAAACAATTAAAAATCATATATAAACAATAAAGTCTCACAGTCCAAGAATCAGGCAAGCTTGGGATGTCACCTTTTTGTATTATTATTCAGTGGGGGGGAAAAAATTGCAGAGAAAAGCCAAGGAGATCATCAAGGAGTATTTGCATTCCAATAAGAAGTTTTTCGGTCCTATCACATTGACTGAACCTTCCATTCAAAACAAGAGTATTCCACAGGAAGACTACTTCATTTGGACCACAAAGCTGTTTTGTCTGTTGGGAAACCTAACATTACACCACTAAGTTCACTTTTCAGTTCCCAGAAAGAAAGAGTGAAAGAAAAGGAGAGAAAAAAAAAAAAAGTAAAAGGGATGTGTCTTTGCCAGACAGGAAAGTATAAAAGTCAACATTTCCATGAAGACTAAACAGGTGGAAACTAATCAAGACAGAGAGAGAGCAGGAGAATGAAAGGGAGAGTTAAGGGTTCATGACTAATTCTGCTCTGTTTCAGGTTGCTTGCAGCTGCCTGAGTAGTGAGGTTTACGACCAAGGTCAAGCTGCTCATTTCGTCTGACTTGTATCCAAAACAGCAATGTAATGAAGGTTTGTGTGTGTGATGAATATAGTCGGTATAAAATAAAATGTGAAACCTGACAGCTCTGAAGATTAATTCTGTTAATCAACTGGGCATGCAGGTCTCCTTCTGTTCAGCTTCAAGTCCACTCTATTCTCTTTACCTCTGCTTGTTTGCAGGATGTGTGTAATTGTGTGCATATGTCTGTTCTCCCTTCTCTTACTTTCATTAGAACTCAGCTGAAAAAAAAAAAGCTGACAGCAAAGTGGTTGTCTCAAATAAGGCAACCTTGGCTAGAAAGGGCAGGGTTTTTAATTCCTAAATTAAAAGTGAGTGATGGGAATATGTTATCAAACCAGAGGATATATTAATGTGATCCAACTGGTTCCATGAATCTTTGGCTAATTTGCATAGTCTGCTTTAAACAAGAGAAATCTCAGAGCACTTCTAGCAGTATCTTCATTTCCATGAAGCAACATAGACTTCCTGAAGCCCATGCAGCAAACAAACACCAAAAGCATATGACAAATAAAAGCCTTAAAACATAATAGGAAGCAAAGAAATAAGGACCCTGACAACCAATGGAACAAGGATAAGGATTACATTTTCCAGTAGATAATGCTGGAAAACAAGAGTTTCCTTTTAATTCCTTGAAAGATAAAATACCTTCTCTCAATTAGAAATTGGGGGATATAGTATAGATCTAGGAAGAAGGAAGAAAGTGAGAAGCTCAATTTTTATAACCAGCTACATGGTTCACAATTGTAGCAAAAACAAACAAACAAAAAAACCTGGATTATAACACTTCAAACTCCAGAGGTTTGGAGTCTGAGCCTTGACTGGTCCCTGGGAGCCATTTGGGCCCTTGACTCCTTTGTGACCTTGGTGTATCTCATCAAGCCAACAGAGAAGTATTGGGCTGAACTTAACTAGGTTTATCTTTGGCACCATTTCCAGTCCCTGAGTAGTCAAGATTTAATCACTGATATCAATGTTGATAGTTGAAGAGGCAGGTTAAGGATTTCCAGACTGAAAACTCTTGAAAAGTAATACATAACAGACTGGCAAAAAGACAAGTCCTCTTTAATGTCTAGGCTCCCTGAGAACTCAACTTTACATTTTCAGAAAGGAGCTGTAAAGTTACTTCTAATAGCTGTTAGATAGCATATTTGGTAGATTGGTTGTCAATATAAACAAAAATAAACGAATATTTGCAAGTGTGCAGCAATGTACAGTTAATTCTGTACATTGAAAGGAAGACAGAAAGATTTCCAGCTAAGTCTCGGCCGTATTTCTTGGCCAGCAACAATTAGTTGCTTAAAGAAGATGCAAGATATCAATCCCAGATTGCCCCCCACAGTCTTCACTCTGCGTGAGTTCCTGGTTCTAACTTCCTAAAAATGCTGTGAGCTAATTAAAACTGATGCTAGTGTTGCCTAAGCATCATCCTCTCAGCTTGGCTTGCTGGCCTCACAACAAGCTTGCTTCCACATTGCTGTCCAAACTGTTTTTCACTGTGTTTCTTTGCCAGACCTATTTGCCAATGCTCCCAACAGAAAAGGATTTGGTCTGTTGACGCAATCTCTGTCATACTGGGACTGGTTTTGGCAGCGTGCTCCACTTCAGTAGTTATGTGAACAATAACTTGTTTCTCAACTGGAGAACTGTTTATGCATCCTTAATTTTGGGACTTTTCTGCAAAGGCTTTTCCATTTTGGAAATTGCCACCCAACATGTTTTAACAGTGTCATGGGGGGAAGGGGAGGAAGAGTAAATGTAGACAGGAGTAAAATCCACCTCAGACACCTATCTGGTCTGACCATGACTGTATATCTCATTTTGCCAACTAAGATGTATTTGAGCTGAAAATGATTGCTCTTGGTTTTCTGACTGCTTATTCCTGTAGGTAAAATGAGCATCACATCTATTTCCATCGATTCCATATTCTTTTCAAACCATCTCATGGACATGACAAATCTTAGCATGAGCATGCTATAGCATCTGCTGCTATGCACACCACCATCTGCTTGACCTTAAACAAAAGTTTTGACTGAAAACCAGATAAGACCAGTCAGTCAAGAGCAATCTGTTAGGCACTGCTGCCTAATAGTGTAATTTCAGGTTATTTATTGCTTTGGTGGACTGCAGGGAATCTCTGACTAGGGGCAATTTTATCCAGGAAGCCAATGTGCCTGGTGATTCAGCTGGGGCAATGTAGATGAAAAATCCATTTACAATCCCTTGTAAGCATTGCTCCAGTGTCAGCTGTTGGTGTGTCTGGCACATGATACAGGGCAAAGGAACTTGTGTCACTCAGAGAACGTCCTGTCAGTGTGTTTGAAACATGTAATACTGTGGAGATTGAGATTAATCACTCCCCACTGAAAGTATACATATATCTTGGCACTTCAGCCTCACATATATGTTTGCAAGAGATGATAGAAATTCAGAGCGTCCATAGCCAAATATTCCTGAGTGAGAGGCTGAAAAACAAACAAGGAATGTACTGGAATAGAATATCTGGGGGAAACACATGCATATTTCAGATATCAAGTAGGACACTTCTCCCCTTTGAAGGTCTTAGCCATTAGACTGTATTCTCTCTTTCTCATTACCCCTGGATTTTGTACTCATGGTTTCTGGTTGATCATGGTTGAAGTGAAAAGGTGGAGAATAATGTTTCTTTTAGTGCATTAGGGTTTGGATTTCTGAAGAAGGAAGAACTGAATTTCTAACCATTACATTGTTATGCAGGAATACACACTCTCACCACCAATGGCTTCACAGAGGTCCTGTTTCCATTCATAGCTATGGGGTTAGGCTCAGAGCACAATCACTGCCCTTTAGACACTAGATATCCTCAGGGTTTCATCACAGCAGTGACAGGATATATCTGACATAATGTAGGGCGTCTCAGAAGGAGATATGTAAGTCTGCTCCAGTCACCCCAAGATTCCTTTTTAGCAACAGGAGAGAAATAGAAGATCCAGAGTGAAACATTAGTGCCAGATCTGATTCTGGAAGTGCCCGTTTGTCATCATGCTCATAAAGGAAGCTCAGGTTGAAGTCAAAATTTTATATTCCTGAAGTTATCTGAGATGGCTCCTATGTGAAGTGCTCATCTGCTCACTGCAGAGAACTTAAGGTCAAAACAGAGGATAGGAATAGGAGAGGACATTTGTGTTTCAAGTCTTGTTTTCAGCTTCTAAGTTTAGTTGTTGTAGTTGTTGTTTGTTCTGTTGGTGGTAGCATTTTTGTTGTTGTTGTTGTTTTTTTTATCCTTCTTTTTGAGTTAACTATTAACAGTATTGCCAGGTTTGTAATCCAACTTTTGAAAACATGATATTTTACACAAATTTAAAGCTAAAGAAAAGGCTGGCAAAACTGCACCTGAAATGAATAGGTAGCATTCTCCATGCCTGGACATGTTTAAAACAGCACTGGAATCTGTCTGTAAGATTTGTTTCAGCTTGAGAAAAAGTTATAGTCTTGAAGCAGGAATTACTGCATGAAATTCCCTGGCAAGTGCTATGGAACAGGTTGGAGTATATGATTATAATGGTTCCTTCTGGCCTCAAGCTTTAGACTGTGAACTAGTGTTCATTGCCAACACCACTGAATTATCTTTTTATATATCATTATTACCAGAACCAGCATCAGTCAAAACTACCTGACCATTTGTTGTGCAGAAATGCATTTACTTTATTTTGATGGCTGTATCAGCTTGTTTTATTTGTAATACATACATGTTTATAATCACTTTAATATTTTTTTCCTCCTATGCACATATCCACTGTCAAACTCAAGATAAACTTTAACACCCCACCTCTAATTTTACATCTGTGCTCGGCTTTGTGATTTATTTTCATGAGCAAGACATTGAGGACAGAGTCACTTTTTCCAAAGAAATAGACCTCTGGAATCTTATAAAGGCCAGTAATACAACGCAGAAAGTGGATGTGACAGAAAATTAATCACACACAAATAAATCATAAGTGTAAGAGAGGTCAAATGAGCAGTGTTCTCCTTAGTCTGTGTTTTGTCATGTACTGATGTGCCCTTTTTGCCAAAGTTGAGGCCCTTCCTAGACCACTATGGGTTATCCACCGTGTTACGTAAAAGGTCACACCAGAGCATAATACTCCCTCCTGACTTCAAAAACCCATGAACATAATTTATTATGCCCTTTCCTTTCCTTTCCTTTCCTTTCCTTTCCTTTCCTTTCCTTTCCTTTCCTTTCCTTTCCTTTCCTTTCCTTTCCTTTCCTTTCCTTTCCTTTCCTTTCCTTTCCTTTCCTTTCCTTTCCTTTCCTTTCCTTTCCTTTCCTTTCCTTTCCTTTCCTTTCCTTTCCTTCCCTTCCCTTCCCTTCCCTTCCCTTCCCTTCCCTTCCCTTCCCTTCCCTTCCCTTCCCTTCCCTTCCCTTCCCTTCCCTTCCCTTCCCTTCCCTTCCCTTCCCTTCCCTTCCCTTCCCTTCCCTTCCCTTCCCTTCCCTTCCCTTCCCTTCCCTTCCCTTCCCTTCCCTTCCCTTCCCTTCCCTTCCCTTCCCTCCCCTTCCCTCCCCTTCCCTCCCCTTCCCTCCCCTTCCCTCCCCTTCCCTCCCCTTCCCTCCCCTTCCCTCCCCTTCCCTTCCCTTCCCTTCCCTTCCCTTCCCTTTTCCCTTCCCTTTTCCCTTCCCTTTTCCCTTCCCTTTTCCCTTCCCTTTTCCCTTCCCTTCCCTTCCCTTCCCTTCCCTTCCCTTCCCTTCCCTTCCCTTCCCTTCCCTTCCCTTCCCTTCCCTTCCCTTCCCTTCCCTTCCCTTCCCTTCCCTTCCCTTCCCTTCCCTTCCCTTCCCCTCCCTTCCCTTCCCTTCCCTTCCCTCCCCTCTCCCCTTCCCCCTTCCCCTTCCCCTTTTCTTCACTCTTTCCTTCTTTGATTTTCTCATTCCCTCATTTATTCGTTCTCTCTGCCTTTCCTCCTTTGTTCCTTCCTTCTCCTGTTCCTTCCCTCCCTCTTCTTTCCATCCTTCTTGTTTTTAATGCAGTACATACAGACTAGCTCAAGAATAACTTTTCCTAGCATTCAATCACTGCTTACAATTTTTGTATTTATTCGTTTGTTTGGGTCTTCATACTGCAGTTATTCATGACTTTTTCTAAAATCTCTGTAGTTGCATGACTCTTTGACCCCTTCTTCAAATCCTAAAGATAGACTGACCTTGATATAACTCTTTAAATAAGGCATTTATCGCTTTGTGTTGAAGCCTTTTTACCTATCCATCTGGCTCTATGGCAAATTTAGCTGATAGTGGGACAAGGTTTTGAGTTGAATAAATCAATTTGAATATGTAATTGAGAATAAAAGGGAACTATTTCACAGATCAAGACCCTCATACGGAATTGAAATTAGCACACACAACTCATACCGTGGTGGGGAAAAAAAAGAATCTGCTCCTAGTGAGCACTTTGGTTCTGTCTCTTTGAAGAGAGAGTTGATGAAGAGGAAAAAATGATCAGAGGAAAACAGATTGTGGCTAAGAAATTGATGTAACAGCAGATACATCTTATCAGTGCACCTAGGAATCATGATGCTGCTTGACATTACAAGCAGTAATCCCTGAGAAGTAACATACTAAGCTGCTTTGTGAATGTGCGAGGTCACTGTGAAATATGATGTTGCAGCTTCACACTTGCAATTGCTTCAAGGTAGGGAAGCTCTAAGTAAAAACCTATGAACGTGTTTCCCTGTTGTAGAACTGGAGTCAACTTCAACAGACCAAGGCTATGTTTTTCTTTGATCAAGATGTTATTTTGAAAATGTCACTTCTGTTGTGATGGGTTTTTTTTGCTTTTGTTTGTGTTTTTGAAAAGTGGGAGTCATCAACATAACCTTTTATATATGACTGACGTAAACTCCTGTGTTATGAAAAGCTGAGGATAAGAATTTCTGGCTACCAACCATCTTCTAGTGTTGGAGACACAGACACCATGTGGGCAGCTAATTCAGTCAACTGAAAATTTCCCATTATAATTGCTTTTCTCAGTGGTAATGGGACGTATGACTGTGAAAGCTTCACAGACAGTGACTCCAAACACTGAATTTTCTTTGGGGAACACTGAGTCCCCGTTTCGTGCTTCTTGTGAAAATATTGACATGGTCTAAAAGTTGGAAAACAACATAAAACAAAACAAGATTTTAAGTGGAATTAATCAGTGTCTTGAATTCCCAGAATTTTACCATAAGGATAAATAGCTACTCTGGCACATGAGGGCATAATCCCAGATCCATGATCAGTATCCATCAGCATAAGAATATCCTTGCAGATCTAGGCCTTAGTGCTTGGATATACTCTTTTTCTCTCTTCTTTAATGCATTTATTTACCTTGTCCCTTTTTCTCTGATGTATATTGATCTGCTAGATATTCATAAACTAAAAGTACCAGCAAAAATAAAGAGAATCCTGTGTTATAGAGCGGTTGTATGAATTGAAGGGGAGGGGGAACCAGGGGGAAGAAAACATAAAAAGAGAAAGAAAAAAAGAAAAATCTTTAAATGGAGAGAAAGAAGATTTCCTGAGGGCAAAAGCTGTCAGCCATGCCTGGTAAGGAAAATATTTGATATATAATCATTTCATGTGAAAAAAAAAAAAAAGAAGAAGAAGAAAAAAAGAAAGAAGAAGGAAAAAAGTGAAAAGCTCAGTGTAATAATAAGCAGTGCTCTCTGATAATGGGAACCATATTCCTCAGCAGAAGGCGATGCATGGTTGGAATTTACACTGTGGTTACCTCTCAGGCAGGGAAAATAAAAGTTTATCTAAAACTCCCAGAACAAAATTTTCTTGACAAACGACATGGAGGCTTTGCATCTCTGTGGCAAAACTGCCAGACGTTGAAACAGTACATTCCTTGATATGAACCAAATTGCCTTCACTGATGTCAAAGAGAATTAGGCCATATGACACCGTAGCAGAAGTACCTTAGCTTTGCTTTTGCAGCAAGTTGTATTTCAGAAGACAAAGTGAAGATGGGAAGAAAGCAGGTGGGAGAGCTATATTGCTTTCTAGAAATTCCTTTTTACTGTCCAAGCTCTATTTTCTGGAAGCTCCTGGACAGGTGGGAGATGAGACATCATGAGTCCTGTGTTCCACATGGCTCTGCAGTGAACATTGCAGATTCCACTTGGGGAACATTAGGACAGTGAGCAACAAAGGGCCAATATCCACTTTAGGCAGCAGGTCTCATTCCTGAATTGTTCAATATCAAGTGAACTGCAAGCATTGAGGGAAGTTGGTGTGATAGTGTTTATTCCTTGTAGAATTTCTGGTGGCAAACACCATGGATGAGAATGTGCTACTGTCTTGTTTTCTTTGGTTGAATGCAAGATACTAAAAATCCTTGAAATCTTTATTGCATTATTGAAATGAAAATAATCAAAAGATGCACAAAGTATTACAGAGAAAGATCAGGTATCAAAACTGAGTTTGTGTGTTTGTTTGTTAAATAAAGAAGGACAGAAATATCAAAGGATAGGAACTAAAATAAGGCTTTAAGGGACATTACATTCTTCCTTATTAAAATACAACTGTTGCTCATTTTCACTTCTTACAGATTTGCAAAAAGCACTGAAAATAGAGAAATGTGTTATCTTTCCTACAAATAAGGATGGGAAAAAAAAAAAAAAAAAAAAGCAGAACAGACATTTTTCTCTTTCTACATGGTAAAAATCTTCATGGGAATATGGTTTTGTCAAATCAAGACAATGTCTGAAAGAAAACCAAAGGTGGTCACTATCTAAATAACTGTAATGTTTGAACCTTTTCTGAAATTACTTTTTCAGAAATCTGAAAGGCATTTAATCTTTCTCTCCTATGCACACAATCAATACAGTCCTTTCCAAGACTTCACGTAAGGTGTTATTTATTAGTTGGGCTGTTTTGCATCTTTTTATCTGTAGTGGGAAAATTAGGCAGGGTGGGTTGACACATCTTGTTTAATAGTACAACTTGAGCCTCAGCAGCCTCTCAGAAGTTTGATTTAAAGCAAAACCACATCAGGATTTTGGCTCCAAATGTTACAGTCTTCTTTAGCATTGCTATTATTTTTACATCCCTGTCCTTGACAGAGCTTTGCACTTAAAATGAAGTACGAGATGCTGGTGGAATGGTGCTTTGCAAGGAAGCATAGGCAGAAAAGCTCCCTTTGCTGTGAAACAAAGGCTCTGAATACTGGACATGAAAACAATAGGGGCAATTTAAGATAGATGAATAAGGTCAAAATGGGAACACTACATTGATTTGACAGTTGAAATCATTACGGAGTCAAATGTCAGAGCTCTGTCGACTCATGGTCACTGTGAAATAAAAACAGAAATTTCCTGCTGGCCATTGTAGGCAAATGTATTAGGAGAGATACCTGTCCCTTGCTTAGGAGAAGTGCTTCCAGCAAAAGCAGGGACGTGGCTAGCATATGTGGGCACCTATAGATCTGGGCAGTCCTGGAAAGTAGATGAACAGAATCACCCCCAGAGATTCAGATGAGTACTCAATCCTTTCTACCCAAAGTTAATTGTGTTAAATCCCAAAATATCCTTCCTCTTTGAAAACTACTTTCACTCTGCTATTTCAGCTCACTGAAACAACTCTCAGAGATAAAATAAGAATCTTGGTGTGTCTTTGATCAGTCTTTTCCACTACGGTTCCTGTTGACTTCCTATTCCAACAGGTCTTCCACCCTTTCTTGTCTAAAACAGGTTTCCTTATTCTCCTGAAATGCAAGGACGTGAGAAAATATCTTCATTTCCTTTCTTGGCTCTATTTTTTTTTTTTCTTTCAGCACCCTTTCTACAATACAGTGATATGATTATATGCCAGATGGTATTATATGACAAATACAGCCTACCGTACAAAAATATCACATCTCTTCATCATTAATGCTGAGAACAGGTTTCTGAGAGACTTCTCAGACAACATCACGTGCAAATCATCTTGATTTGCTGTGAGTGTGGTGATAGTCAGAAGGAAGGGAATTGCTCCTGCAGGACCCAGACGTGTGTTGTACATGTATTTACAGCAGAGCAGAGAGTGGTATCAGGCCTCATTAGCTATGGGACAGAATAAATGTTAGAAGAGAGTCATGTCTGTGATTCTTCATCAAACTGTCACAAAAAACAGGAAAAAGTTTGCAGCTTCTAGGTGGTGGCAGCATAGCTGCTGTGAGACAAAGCACCAAAGAAAATCTCTTAAGATCACCTACTAATATTTTCCTTGATGTTCAGTGCTTGTGTATTTATTTAATCAGAGCACAGCTCTGCTTTGAGTATCCCACATGATACTACTGGCATGGTTTGCCACAGTAGGCAAACACCCTCAGGATTACTGCATATTTTGCTTTCACGTATAAACAAGACATGAACTGACACTGAAAATCTGTCAGCCTTTCTCCTAGTACTTTCATAGATCCTTAGAATTATTTGTATTGGAAAGGCAATCTGGTTCAACTCCCCTGCAATGAACAGGGACATCTACAGCTCCATCAGTTGCACAGAGCCCCATCCAGCATGAGCAATCTCTGAACCTCTCTGTTATTTTCACTTCAAAATGATACAACTAGAGACTTCTAGCACAGTAGCTATTTAAGGTTATCAAAAAATAGACTTTTAGGATTCTCTATCAGCACCTTTGCTGGAAGAAAGGCTACTCAGCTCATGTTTTCCTTAGACACTGGGGTAACTTTTGCTGGTCTTTACATAGTAAAACAAGCACCAGCTGGCCATAGATCTGTTTATTTCCAAGGCCTGCACTTTCAGAGGTGTCCAGTCCCAAACTGTCAGAGCTCTAAGACTAAACTATCCTATCTGTAAAACTGCTCTCAGCATTTTCAGTAACCATATATTCTTGATTTCTCTGTTTTCAGTATCTATAAATGATGAAATGATAAAAGGCTTGATTCTCAGAAAATAAGTATTTCGTATTTGACAAGAAGGCCTCATTAGGTAGAAGTATTTTGGATCACCATAGCAAAATAGGAAGCAACCAGGACCGTGAGTCACTTGTGAATGTTTGTAGCTGGATATTTAAATACCATGATGTTTAGGTTTACCACGCTACACCCTGTCTGCAGAACTGGAAACTCTGTGAATACCCCAGGAAATATCATTATTGTGTTTGGCAGAGGCCCAGCTTCTATTATTGTCGTCTGCTGACCGGGTTGTTTAGGGGCCTGGCAAAGAGTAGTGCCACATTGTAAAAGACCTTCCATGTACACATGAGATAGGATGCCACCGGAGGCCAGTAAAGAGGCAGGACTGATAAATGAAACACTCATCATTCTCATTTTATTGAATGTCTCAAGTTCTGGGCATATGTCTTACCTGAAGGAATACGTGTGCGTAGTAGTTGAGTTTAATTTCTGAATATTATGAATACTGTGAAAGTCATTTTCCAGAATGCCTATTTAATTTTATTCCCTCAAGAGGGTTATCAGAAAAGTTTGTTCAACCAAGGAGCAAGGTGTATCACTTCTTGTGGTGCCTGTCTTTCTCCAATGACATGTGTGTAGGAATGTTCTACATGAGACCAGTCAGCCCTTGGATGTCTATAATTAAATTAATTGATTAACCTTAGCTGAAATAGCAGGGAGATATGCTTCTCCTATTCAGAAGTTTCAGAGGTAAATTTAACAGCCAGTCCATTGAGGCACTTTGTGGCATATGACCTTGCACTTCTGAATATATATCACAAGCAAAACACTCCTTTTAGTTTCTCCTGAGAGAAAGACAATTCAGAATATAAAAATCAGTTAAATAGGTAGTTTCTAAAAGTATATGAAGTATCCCATGATTAAATTTCTTATAACAGCATTTTCTAATACTAGGTGCTCTTCATTCTGTAATGCTCTACGTCTTTCGTTTTTTGTCACATATTATCTGACGATTTTCAATGCACATGGAGATCTACATGTCTTTTTTAGGTCATCCTCCACCTATACAGAAGGAGACTTGTGATCAATGATTTTCAGCTATGAAGACATTCCAAACTTTCTTCCAGCCCTGGTAATATCAAAATCTGAACTTCATGTCCAGCTGTCTTCCCTCCTGAGTTCCCTGGTGCCTTGTTGTTTTCTGGTCTTTTTGATTCAAACTGAGATATAGATGTCTCACTCAAGTGTCATTGGCCATAAAATTCAGCTTTTTTTTTTTTTTTTGATGTATCTTCAAGTTTAAATGGATGCATTTTTTAATTATTCTATTCTACTCTATAATCATTTTTCTTTTTGAGTGGGTTTAAAAGAGCAATGGAAAACATAGGCCCCTGAAATTTTTGAAAAGAGATGAGTTGAAACATCTGCACCAAAACAGTATTTTGAGAAGCATGGCAGTTCAATCCCTTGACTAGTCCAGCTCATACCAATGATAAATTGGTATGTTTGAGGTTCAACAAGGCCAAGTGCCGGGTCCTGCATTTTGGCCGCAACAACCCCATGCAGCACTATGGGCTTGGGGACGAGTGGCTGGATGATTGTGAAGAGGAAAGGGACCTGGGGGTGTTGGTTGATGCTCGGCTGAACATGAGCCGACAGTGTGCCCAGGTGGCCAAAAGGGCCAGCGCCATCCTGGCCTGCATTAGAAATGGTGTGGCCAGCAGGAGCTGGGAGGTGATCATCCCCCTGTACTCAGCAGTGGTGAGGCCGCACCTCGAATATTGCGTTCAGTTTTGGGCCCCTCACTACAAAAAAGACATTGAGGCCCTGGAGCGTGTCCAGAGAAGGGCAACGAAACTGGTGAGGGGTCTGGAGCACAAGTCCTATGAGGAGCGGCTGAGGGAGTTGGGATTGTTTAGTCTGGAGAAGAGGAGGCTCAGGGGAGACCTCATTGCACTCTACAACTTCCTGAAGGGAGGTTGTGGTGAAGAGGGGTTTGGCCTCTTCTCCCAGGCAACGAACAGGGGGAAATGGCTGCAAGTTGTATCAGAAGAGGTTTAGGTTAGACTTAAGGAAGAACTTCTTCTCTCAGAGAGTGGTCAGGCACTGCAATGGCCTGCCAAGGGAGGTGGTGGAGTCGCCATCTCTGGCATTGTTCAAGAGGCGTCTGGACGAGGAGCCGCGAGATATGGTTTAGTGCTTGTGGTAGCAGTGGCAGTGTGAAGACGGTTGGACTAGATGATCTTATAGGTCGTTTCCAACCTTGTGATTCTATGATTCTATGATTCTAAATGTGACTGTTACCTCACAGCTGTTGATCTGCTGTCAATAGTCCCTTCAACTCCACTGCTGCCTCAAATTCTTTGTTCCGTACGCACAAAAAAAGGCAGCTCTGAAGTCTGTAGAGTAATCGTAGCTGCAGATTTGTGTGTGCCTGCATGTGTACGACATGTGTGCATGTGCATGCAGCAGGAGAGCCAGCAGCAGAGGGCAAGGAGGGACAGCATTTCGTTGCTGCTGCTAAAAGAAACCTGAAACAAATGCAGTGAACTCTGCGTTCCAGCATACAGCTGTGTAAACTAAAACTGCAGGCCTGTTCTCGTGTGGCCAGTTACTTACAGAAAACAAGTGAGGTATATCTCAGCACTGAGGGACTTACCCATCAAACTGTTTCACACTCCTCGTCAAACAGAGCTCTTTGAATGAAGGAGGAAAAAAAAGATGTTCCCTGATTCCAATGTCTAATAGATTGAAGCCCTGTACCTCTCATGGCTTTGGAATGATTATATACATATTTCTTCTCTTTTTTGTGACATAATCAACAATAAATCAAGCATAGCCCATTAAACAATAGATGCCTCCAAGGTCTCCTTTCAAATGTGCTTTTGATAAGAGTCAGAGAATATTTTTTCCAGGCTTGTAAGGTTTTCTTTCCTCTGTTTGTTTTTTCTAAGGGTCAAATGATGCTGTTAAAAGAGTACTTAATATATAGATCTATTTCTCCATATTCCCGTCATGGTGTTTGAGATTTATGGAATATCTTTTCCTAGTTCAACAATAGTCTGTTTTGCTGTACTAAGGAAGTTTTTGAACAAGAGTGGAGATTCTTAATAACTTCACTGCTGTCCCCTTTCCAAAACAGCCCAGGCAGAGAACAGTGTGATTATATTTATCTACGTATGTAAAGAAAGAGAGAGAGAGACTTATACATATAACCCCCTCATCTGGGTATCATTCATGTATTTTCATATGATAAACTCTAAAACATTAGTATGTTCTGACCAGAAGCCACTGTTCACCTTTTCCATGAGGCATAACACATAGTTACATTGAAAGAAGGAAAAACTAAGCCTTCTGGGCCAAATCTTTGGATAAGGCAAATGCAGGAGAACTCTGTCAACTTCAGTGGAGCTTTGCCAGATGATGAGAGGCAATAGTCTGAGCTGGCATATCCAAATATGCTTCAGATGTTGTGTCTCTCTACTGAAGGTGTAGCTTCAGCTAAGGAGGATTCACCTGTACGCCCCTCCAAACAGACATAGCTTAACTAGCTCTTCTTGAAAGATACCTGGAAATTCTAGGTATCCCATGAAGTAGAATGAAAAAGGCAGAAGGATATCTGTTCTGCAACATCTTCCATTATCTGTAACCAAGGAGAAGCTTTGTTGCTCAGTTTGCCACTCCATCCACAGTAAGACACTGTCTCAGGCTTCCAAAGTGATATATTGCTGAGATTAAAATCTTCTTTAACTTGATACTTGAGAAATTAATACAGAACATTTTACTTCAGCAAATGCCACTGGTGGCAATATTGATTTCAGAGGAGTCAAGATTTCAGTTTAGAAATATTTCTGCAGATATAAAGGGATTTAATCACAGTGTGCAGCATAGAAAGCAAGGGCTGAGGTCACACGTAAGGCATTCTCTGACATCTAAACCATTATGTTCTATCAGAGACACTTTTAATTTAATTTGTTCTTAGTGGAAAAAACAACTGGAGGGAGAAGTAAGTGAGATGGAACTGGAGAAAGAACATTGCCCTTCAGGAGAACATCTGCTGCAGCAGTGGTGGTAGAGGAGAAGTCCATCAGGAACGACAGGGCAACAGCTGCTTAAAATCTGATGGCTGAGATGTAGTTGTGGCTGTTGGCATAATTTAAATAACTCTGTTACTACAGGACCACGAGTCCATGTTGACTTTGATGCACGGGTTATTTCCTTGCAGCAAATAAAATGGTGAGGAGTTTTCAAAATAGAAATAAGAATCACTGTTTGTTCAAATGCAACTCAATGAGATTCCAAAATATTAGAAGGAGATCAGTTTGAATTATAACCCGAAACCCTGATCTCGTGTTGTTCTTACTACCAAGTCTACAGAAAGTTTTCTGGACCTTGAAAACCTGTGACTGAGAGAGATATAGCTTCATTTTTCCAGGAAAAAGGAAAGGAAGAGGAAAAGGAGAAAAAGAAAATAAAAAGGAAAGTAAAAGAAGAAGAAATTCAGTGTTCTCCAGATTCAAATACAAGTCCAATTTGGGTTCAGGTTTAGTTCAAAAGGGAATAGCTAGGTCTTGTTTTTCCTGAGACAGTATCCTCATCCAGAGCCAAACTCAAACTCAAACTGAATTTGTCAGTGGGAAGCCTGAGGAAGAAGTGGTTCTGTTTGAGTTGACTCAGAGCACCAGCCTTGCTGTCTGCCAGAAAGGCTGACCTTTCTCAGTCTGGTGCAAAATGTCCTGAATCTGTCCATTTTCCACAATAGCTTTGCTGGCATTCCTGCTTTTGATCTCCTTGAAAAATCAACTTAGGCAAGTTCATAAGAATTTCTTGCTCGACACTTGCTATTATCTGACCCTGAGGCTGAATCCTCGTGGATTGAAATAATTACCTCAGCTGACACTTCCTTGAACTGAACAGTAGGTGATATCCTGGTAGCAAGCAGGGGGAGAGGGAGGGAAGCTTAATATATGTGTATCTTCTTGTATGCAGATTTCTCCCCTTACAAGAGAGGTATGGATCTTACATTCACTGCTGGACTGAAACTGATGCAATCCTGAGTGACCTGGTGGTTTCCTCTGAGAGTCTCCTGTATATTTATGTAGCATTCAGTCCATCAGCTGGAAATAACTTTATGGAACCTCTCACTTCATTATTTTCAGTGGAACTGCAGCTTTGTGTCCTGATGCTGTGGTGTTAGGTGAAAGAAAAAGAAAAAAAAAAAATAGAAAACATCTCACTTAACATGTCTTCCATATTTGTTTCAGGATAAATGAGCTCTCTGTGGAGTGCATCAATTATAATTACACCCAAAATACACTTTGGGGTGTCATTGAGAGTCTGGATTAAATCCACTTGCAGGAGAATGGTTTACAAAGTCTTGGTTTTCCATTACTCTTCAGGCAGATTTCTCAAGGGACTTGAAGAGGAAGGTGGTTGAATGACAAAGGAGAAAGAGAATGGTTCAAGGAGGAAGGAAAAGGCTGGTGAGGAGATGGCTCAGGAGCAGGGTAAATAGTCGAGACAATTGTAATTTATAAACCCAAAACCAGAAGGAAAATCAACTGAGGTGAATGGATACGTCAGTGATTTGGGATTTCAGTCATGTGAGCTCCATTTTTTCTTTCTCCCACCATTTCATTGTGTGACCTTGGTTCCTGCCTTTTCCTTTCCCCCTTCATTTGCACTGTGCCTTTGAAGAGCTCAGACCATTTCTTAGTGTTTATTTATACAACACTATGCACTGAGGCTGCATCATCATGGATATGCTTGTGGGCACCATGAAAGCTGTCATAATTACCACCATTTTCCAGTGTTGCATCCCCCCAGCAGTTAGCTGTTGTTCTGCCAAGGCAGAATGCGTTCATCACAGAGTGCTGTTTGGCTATGTTTTCTAGTGACAGTGACCCAAAACTAATGTATTATTTAGAAATCAATGAAAGAAAACTCTTGTCTTTTTTCTAATTGTTTTTCTAATTGCTATTTGCAATTAACTACGTCTATAGGAATTTGCATACAACGTTTATTACCTTGAAACAAGAAAATACGTTGAAATATCTTCTAATATTTCTTCTTTGGGTTATATTTTATTTTGTTCTTTTTACTTAAAAATTTTGTCCTTGGTCTGGAGACATCAAGAAGATTATAGTTTTATTATGCATATAATGAAAAAGTGATATATATATATATATATATATATGTATACATATTTAAAATAAAGCAGAAGGATAGAATAGCAGTTAGGACAGTGGATTCATTTGTGGAGTGGAATCATTCAGCTGATTAAGTATATATGTCTGCCTTTTATCTGGTATGCCACAAAGTGTTTGCAAAGATGACACAAAAACAATGTGAAAATGGTTTATTCACATAATATTGTGTCATTTTGCACTGGCAGCTGGGTGCTCTTCAAGACACCCTGTAATATCTGAAGTGCCCTATGGTCTGTTGTACCTATGTGTAATTCAAATGGAGGTGTCCACTTTCTTTTAAGTGCATCACAGCACAAGTGTTAATAGAACACTTGATAAAATAGTGAGAATTAATCACATTGAGTTCATAAATCTAGTTATATAATGAGATATCTATTCAGGATGACTTTCAAGACTGCTGACTACAGTGGCTCTCCACTGTAAAGGAAATCCTTGATTAGCTTTGAAGCCCATATCTGCATTTATATCAGGATTCCCTATTTTAGTCTCTCACCACTCTGCACATAGCAAACCTAATTCTTCCTCTTTGATTCAGCAATCTTATCACAGAATATCATAGAACCATATCATAAAATGGCCTGGGTTGAAAAGGACCTCAAAGATCATCTGGTTCCAACCCCCTGCTGTGTGCAGGGTCACCAACCAGCAGACCAGGCTGCCCAGAGCCACATCCAGCCTGGCCTTGAATGCCTGCAGGGATGGGGCATCCACAACCTCCTTGGGCAACCTGTTCCAGTGCATCACCACCCTCTGTGTGAAAAACTTCCTCCTAATATCCAGCCTAAACCTCTCCTGTCTCAGTTTGAAACCATTCCCCCTTGTCCTATCAATATCCACCTTGTAAACAGCTGTTTACAGTGTTACAGTAGGGCTTCTCAAACCACAAGCCATTTTTATAAACCAAAACTCACTTCATGCACAAACATTTTCAGAACGTTCTGAGATTAACAAGTGCCTAAAATTAGCAATTTGCAGCCTTAGCTTTCTCTTCTCCACGTCAGGGATTTTAGTTCAGACCATCTCTCTCCACTCATTTTTCACTAAGGGTGTGTTAAAGTGCCGTTAATTGTTATGAGACAAAAGATGTGCTATCACAGTATGGCTACAAAGCAAGATTTTCATTTTATATAAAGATGAATCTTGCTTGTTTTTATCCTAAAAAGCATCTATAGATCTAGATTCAGCAGCCCAAATATTCTTCATGAGTCAAGCTATAAACCCAATCCATAAGGAAGTAAATTGTAGTGTCTGTAATGTAGGAAATAGATGACTAACCAAAATCACATTTGAGTTGGATTTGTGTAATGACCCATCATTTCCCAAATTTCCCAAAGCTGGACTGAATCCAATATTTGCAACTTAAAAAATTTGTTTTCAGTGTAATTTTTTGTACATTTTTAATGACATTTGAGCTGTTGCATCTCACTTTATGACTTACATGCTGGAAAAAAAAAAAAAAGTGTGGAGAATAAATATATATTGCAGATAATATTAAAGGTGTGTAACTATATGGACCACAACCATAATGCAATCAAGTGAAAAAGGGTTGAATAAACAAATATTTCCACGTACTGAGGAACAGGTTGAATCAGGAAATTGTCTCAATGTCAATGAAGTCCTAGAATAAGGAGCAACCTCCCATTTAAAACTGGAAGATTGTAGAACAGCTGTAATTAGGAATAAATATTTCCCCCAAAGTAAGTAGTACAGAGCTATTAGAATTACACCAGAGACCACTGACACCTAGAAAATGTGTAGAACAGCTTTTTGCTTCTTGAAGTCATACTCATCAACCAGGAAAGTAATGGTGCTTAGTTTTGATAACTGTATGATTTAAAGGCTACGTATGATCAATGGAAATGCTATGTTTAGACTGAGATGCTTGGCCTTCTCCTTGAGGGCAATATATAGGACTCTCAGAAGACAGAACAGGGGTGTTGAGTCTCTTACCCAAAGACAACATCACAAATGTAGCATAGGAATAAATACATGATCCTACTGCTTTCTAAGTCTCTGGGTGGTCAGATATTGTTTGTTCTCTAGTAGAAAACGTGTGAATACTTTGTTGTCCCTCTTCTGAGTGAAACATATTTATTTCCTCACCCCACCCCAAGCAGATATAACTAATACTACCTGTAGCCTTCGGGTTTTCAGTGCTGAATTAATAATAAGTTTTACTTTTTTTCCTACAGGAACCATCAGGTTTTTACCCAAAAGAGCATGTTGAATTATAAGCATATAGTTATGGAAGACAAGAAGAAACACAATGAGTGGGTTTATTGCATCTAGATGTAGATAACTATGGGATGGACATCCCCAGCTGCCCTAACTGCCAACTGTTTTTATAGTCACTAGTAAAGCTCGGTCTTCCTGTGGCCAGACTCATCTCTTTTCCACCACTTCCCTTGTTAGCAGCCAGCACTAATGGGAAAAAGAGAGCAGGGTTTGTGAACGACTGTCTCTGAGAAACCTCCCCCAGTGACAAAGCTGACACGAGGAAACATCAGCTTTCTGCTTTAGTACAAGCAGAATGGAGGTCAGCTAGCATCCCTTGTGCTTGCACGTAGATGAGCAAGTCTACTAATGAGACATCTGTACAGCCCTCCCCTCACTTCCTTTTGGTTTGATTCCAACTGCCAGAGCTACAGCTCTGTGAGTTAACTGAAGAATGGTGATGATGGATTTAACTATCCCAAACACTACCAGGGCATTTCCCAAAGATGATGTCAACTGTGCTGTAATTATTAAAAGAGCAACTGTTCCATACAAGCAGTTTAATGTGATACTTATGGGTCACAGACTATGAGAGTCCAGAGCATTTAAAGCACGAGGGAAAATCCACTTTAAAAAATCCATTTTGAATCAACTAATTTTAAACCCCACAGGGACTAAAGTAATTTAGCCATTAATTCCCATAGCACTAACATTAAAGTACTGTTCCCAGCTGAAAGTGTACATTGCTGTAAGGTATCAAGAGGCTAATGCGTAATTTTCGATGAGAGTCTGTATGAACTGGGCTCTCAAGCTTGGTTTTATCCTGGAGAAAGTTGTCTGAACTTTCAACTGTATCTCGACTCTATTTCAAAATTAGATGTGGATTTTTAGGTGTCAAGAAATTTCTAAAGCTGAGAAACCTTTTATTTTCATGCATTAGAGTCAGATATCCAACCTTACAGCTGACAGAGAATGAGGGCTTTATGCTGCTTCCCAGATCACCCAACTTATGGAGAAAGAGACGAATATTTCATGAAGACAGCTGCCCACATCTTCACATGGTCATCTCAGGCTGATGGAATACATCACCAACTCGCATTATCCATCTCTGTATAATTATTACTGGAGTATTCTGAAATAAATTTTCTGGAATTGATACTTAATTTTTAGATGACTGAGTGAAATTTATTTGGGACTATTATACCAAAATTGAATTTGATCTCTCTCTGGCCTAAATTCTTTATTTAAAGTGACCTTTTTTCTAGAAAAATTGTCAGCTTCCTGCGTCTTGCTGCTTCTACATTTCATCCAGTCAGTGAACATTCCCAGTGACAATCTCTCCAAATATTTTCCTGTTGAGCCATAATATCTGCTGGTGAGACCCGTTCATAAATTGTTAATGAGTTTCAACACTTCAGAAAATGGGACAGGTGAGTCACAGGCTCCTTTTAGGCTGGGAGAACACTGAAAGACATCACTGAAATAAGCAATTTGATGGGTCACTGCCAGAGAGAGCTGGAGAAAACAAAGTAATTAACCAGATTGAAAAATCTGCATAAATAAGAATGATTACTGCTATTACTAAAAATAGCAATTCTATCTTTCTAAACAATTTTGCTGTATAAAAATATTGTAATTGCCACAGAAAACTGTTTACATCCTTGATAGATCATGTTTGCATAACCTGTACAATTTTACATTTGACTATTTTGTTGGACTGCAAAATTGTATTTTTGTTTTCCCCTGCAAGTCTTTTATTTGGAATAACTTTACTCATATTTCAGCTGTCTCAAAGCATAGATTAAAAGATAAGGTTATCAACAGGAAAAATAAATCAAGGGAAATATTTTATACAAAACTCAGAGGAAAGCACAAGGAACAATTAGAAGATCATTAGGATGGTAAATAAAGAGGTTTGGGTCATCTTTCTCATGAACTGAATAAATATGAAAAGAAGATAATGCTAAAAGAAGGCAAACTGATGGAACGGTAGGTTAACAAATCAGTAAGGGAACGGGCAATTTTTTAGTGGTGACGTATTGGTTTGTGGGGTGAATCCTGAGGGAAAAAGAGGAAGGAACAGGACATGGGTTTGATCCAATTCTTCTTGATTTTGGTTAAGAAAACACCTATCAGAGACAAAATTCTTTCTTATGAGGTCTATCTAGGCTGCAGATTGCAGAAAGAAATATTGGATAAAATGACCCATCTGTTATTTTATCAGGTTTGTAGCTTACAAGTAAGACGACTGAGAAGTTGCATCCCCATAAGTAGTGAACACTGGGTTTGTGGTGGTATCTACTATAGTGGAGACTTTAAGCCATTTCTGAACACATAACAATACTGTTATACAAGTGCAGATTTGAGAGGGGCTTCAAAAGCCCTTGATCCAATGCAATATCAGTTATATCACAATCTTGCCTGAGAGATGTGTGATCCCTTTCAGAATTCTCCCATCCTCAGGACCCCACACCTCACCTTTACTGCTAGACCATGTTCTGTAATAAGAGCAAGTCTGATGTAGCCTCTCCAGAATTTGCTGTAAAGAGAAACAGTGGATAAATAAAATACATCATTTACCTATATACTTCTGAACCTTCACCATCCCACCCTTCATACCATAGAGCCAGGAGGAATATTTATCTGGAAATCTGGCAAAGGTATGCCAAACGGTTTGCAGATGAGATTTTTACCAAAAGATGGATTCTCTTAATCACTAAAATCTTCCTGAATTTCTCAGTTGACAAAAATACGATAAATTGCCCTAGAGGACTTGCTGTGTCATCAGGAGACTCAGGAAACAGCAAAAGTGAAAACAGAGAAGATACTCAGGACAGCATGTAAAAAAGAGCAGCATCCCTAAATAAGCTCCCCTGCAGTGGTGCAAATGGGGAGAAGCCTTTCATGTCCAGATTTTCTGATTTTTTTTTCCTGTGATGAAAACCGTCCTTCACTTTTATGAGCCAAACTAATGGAAACTGTCAGGCCAACCTGACCTGGCAGCAGTTTGTTGTCTCAAGTTTAGGACACAGGAGGGCTGTGGTCTGGGAGGAGTTATGTGACAGATGCACTGACAACACATGACACTGACTCTATCTTTGTCCCTTGCAGGCTGGAACACGTAATTGCATCAGATGCCAGGGCAGATATCAGGATGGGTGAAAATGCACAAAATAGATATTTAAAAAGAAGAAAAGGAAAAAGGAAAAAGGAAAAAGGAAAAGGAAAAAAATGAAAAGGAAAAGAAAAAAAAAGAAAAAGAGGAAGAAGGGAAGGGAAGGGAAGGGAAGGGAAGGGAAGGGAAGGGAAGGGAAGGGAAGGGAAGGGAAGGGAAGGGAAGGGAAGGGAAGGGAAGGGAAGGGAAGGGAAGGGAAGGGAAGGGAAGGGAAGGGAAGGGAAGGGAAGGGAAGGGAAGGGAAGGGAAGGGAAGGGAAGGGAAGGGAAGGGAAGGGAAGGGAAGCGTGGTCATCTCAGGCCAGTTTTCAAGGACTAAGAACATGGGCTTCACAACTAGCAAATGCAAGAAGGGCCATTGGTCTTGCTAAGAACTAGATGCAACAGTGCTTTTTTCCAAATTGGATACATATGCTAACTCCTTCCTGTAGGCTGGTCAAGGCCTTCCATCTTCTACAACATAAGGAATAGGGAAGGGTATAGGAATATGGTTGACTTTCCATCTAACTTGAGTCTTCAGGCATTTGCATTCAGCTAAACTGAAAGTGCTTGGCAGCAGCTGTAGCCCAAAGTGAAATTCAAACTCTTGTCTCTAGAGTCACTGTGGAACACTTCACCCAAACCACAACATCCTACTGACAAATATTTTGAAAAGTCCCAAATGCTACAAATATCCAATGCATTTTGTCACACAAAAAGTCACACATACAAATCAACAGGTAAAATTACAAATATCCTTAAGCTGGAGGTAGAAGGGAGGAAGGGGGATTACACAGGATGCAATTAGCATAGATTGCTCATTTTGATGTTGACATCAACAAAGATTAATGTCCTAAGCAGGGCTGCAGTGTTTCATACAACTGAGAAAGGAAGGACTGCACTGTAATGAATATACCAATGTCTTGTCAGTGTGGCTGCTGGCTGGAGCAGACCTTGTGGTTATCTCAAGCTCTGAAATTTCCATGGTGTCTGTGACACCTCCTATGGCCAGACAGGGACTCCCTTACATGTCTAGCCATCAACCCTGCACACAGGAGGGGTGTGCTGAATATGTAGCTTGGATACTTAGCTGCCTCTTCCTAGCTGAGAATGGGCTGCTTTTATCTGCCTTGTATAGTCTCTGCTCCACACTACGGTTATAAACTGTTTTGCCCAATATATCCATAAATAATTTCCAGAAGAAAAAAAAAAAAAAAAGAAGTCTGTAGTGCTTTTTTGGTTCTGTACTGTTGTTCATGTGGCTTTTCTGCAGTGGGATGTGGTGGCCAAAAGAAATAGGAACCCAGTGTCATTTTACCAAACTTTCAGGCAGGAATGCATTTTGTTTCATACAGTATCCTCTTCCACTCAGAAAAAAAAAAAAGATAAAAAACAAAAATAAAAAAGTCTCCAATAAACCTGGATCCAGATTGACTGTGGGTAACCACAGGAGAGGAATCAGGACAGTAAGCCTGAAACGTAAAGCAAGGCTGACCATCCAATGTCAGCTGATGGCCTGTGGCTGAGCTCCGATCTGCCCATCCAAATTGTTGCTTCCTGATCAGCTTAACAGTGTTGTTGAAGTTTTCTGCACATTTTACTAGGCTCCATGCTGGGGTAGTAGTTTCAGAACAGGGTTATTTATATGGCTGTATTGGCAGTGAGCAGGAGCATTGCTCAGAGGGGAGAACTGGGCACTGAGACCCCAAGGCTGCAGCAATGGCTCTGCTCTTGGCTCATTGTGTGGCCTTGGACAGGTTGTGCCCAATGTGTGGGCCCAAAGTCAAGATTTTCATTTGACTTCTTTTTTTTTTTTTTTTCCCTCCCAAAGCCAACAGGAAAATATCTGTTTCTTTTACACGTTCTTAGTGTATTTGTCTTGAGATTTACAGCTCTGCTGCTGCTGTTTAGTCCGATTCAACAGTTTTGAGGCTATTGAAGTTTATCTGGTGCCCAAGCTCCCTGGCTGTCCATGCTGCCTATTTGTCAGCTCCTATTTAGCTTCAGCTTGGCAGAAGGGATGGAAAATAGATAAGGAGAAACTAGGCACAATCAGAATCTTTTATAAATTCTGCTTCTGTAAGCCTCTAGGACTCCGTTCTGGAAAATGATAGTAAAGTTAACCAGAGACCATTAGAAAAATGGCCCCTGAGGTTTGTCTGTGTGCTGTGATTTGTTGGAAAAGAAGCTGCTTGAAGTCTGAATGTCTGTATGTAGGCTCTGTGACAAAAAGCGTACAACTCAAGGAAACAGCAATCAGTTACCACCAGGTAAACACAATGAAATGCTCAGACCCTGGACCTGGGACAAGGAACTGGGAACTCAGTCTTTTGAAGAGCCGCTGTGTTGGGATCATGATAAAAACAAGCAGCACTGCTTTCCATAAATATTTCTGTCTTGAGATGCTGCCCTTCGAGGAGGTCAGTAAGGAGGTGTACTTGAAAGGAAGATGGGATTGTTGTTTTGATTGTGGTGTGGAACAGACTGTATTGAGCTGCAAAACTTCACAAGGGAGAGATCCTGTGTATGAGCTGGAAAATGGGACATTCAATCCTAGATTAGACACTCATCCAAGATCCAAGTGATAGGTGCAGCTTCAGTGTGAGCACCTGATGTTGCTTTCTACCACAGGTGGTGATGCAACTGTAAAATACATGCAAAGTATATTATTGTCTGCTGTAGAATCTAATTTAGCAACAATTGAGATAGAATCAAAATTTATTTGCTTCTGACATAGAAGAAAATTCTTCACAACAAGCATCTTGTATTTCTTCCATGTGATACACATTTGCATCAGAGAGCTCTTTAACCCATCAGAGAGTATGATACCAAGGTACAAGAATTTGAAGTCAGGTTATTCAGCACAATAAACAAGTTTGCAGCGATAATTTGGGAGGAGTTATCACAGAGCTGTGATTTATGCTTTGTTTTCATCAGGCACCTTCCCAACGTATGTATCTATTAGACTTCAGTGGTAGATTTGCAGGTTATGTTCAGGATTCCTCAGGTGCCATGGCCCAGATACTGATGGTGTTCAGTTGGTGTTCAGTTTTTCATATCATAACAGTCTTTCCTGACTTTGAAAACTCTTCATCTACAAAATGACTGGAAAAACGATTTAACAAATGAATCAAACACACACAATGATTCTCAATCTTTGCTGGAAACACATAAGTGACTGGGTATAACCCTTGCCTTCCTTTACTATATGGTCAGTTGTTTCATGTAACCTTGAATGATTCTGGAAAGTCTTGCTGCTTGCATGTAGGAGCTACAGAAAAGAATCACAACTAATTACGTTCAGGTCTTCTAGCCCAGAGGTTTGGTAGAACTTTGCTACTTTGGACAGTAATACGCAATGTTAGAAAAGCTTGCTCCATAGCTAAATTGAACAAAAAGTATTTGATGTTTGCCAACATTTTTCCAAGACCATTTCAGGTCTTCTCCTCCAGTCCACACCACCATCACCGACATTGCACGACGCTCACTCATGTTGAAATACAGTAGTATAAATGCTGCTACTGTTCTCTGGATGGGTTGGAGTTACAGATTTTCCTTGGCAAGTTCTGAGACAGTATTTGGAGATTGTTGATTCAGAACTGTTAACTGTATTAATCATGTAACAAACATGCACGCAGACTGCCAGGCTTAATAAATCTTCCTAGCGTGCAACTTCCCATCATAAACACATTCAGAAACATTTAAGCAATCCCTGTGCCTGGAAGATAATCATTAGTTCCCTATCATATGCTTTAGGTTTGCTGAAACAATCAATGTCAAGTCAAGATGAGCATAAGTTGAGCTCTCCAACTTAGTTTTCATCCCAAGAGGCAAGTGTAAGGGAAATGCCTGCAGCCAAATGTCTAGCACTTCAGCTTCCCAAGAAGCTGTTTGCACACTGTAATTATAATTGTTGCTTAAGCTCTTCTACATGTGAGATTTGCATTTCATTATGCCTAAGTTCTGTACAAATTTGTAATTCACAGCAGGCCATCCCTGTCCTGAGAAACTCCTAGTATTGTTAAGAGGAAAGAAATGCCATATTCACTTATCAGAGTTGGAGTTAAATCAAAGCCAAATTAAATAATTTTCATAAGAATAGCACAGAAGTTTGTAGAAGAATCAAGACAAGTTTCTGTAGTTTCTGTTCAGCTTATTGATCAAACCATGTAGGGCAGCATCTTTCCTGTGGAAAACGTAACCATGTGGAAGGAGACATAAGGAAAATGTCAAGTCAGCTTCCTCAGATCTTAGGACCATCGTGGAATTAGATTGTTTCATCAGATCTCTTACTCCTCCCACACTGTTATACTTCCCCTAAGAATTCTCTTTCATGAACAATGAGTTTAATAAGACATTCTGCTTCAGTTGTTACTAAAATCCTAAAACTGGAACAAGTGGAATCCAAGATGTCCCTCATACCTGAAGCTGTGAGTTGCCAGGGAAGCAGGTGGGCTATAAAAGGCCAGGCACACACAATGTTATGGGAAATCTACTCACATCAAGTGCCTTCCCATTCTCAGTAGGGGAGTAATTTCCTTCAGGGGGGTATTTTTGCTTTTTCTCAAAGACATTTTTCCTGCTCCTCCATAAACCATGACCAAAAGGAGTCTGACTATGGATACAAGACACAATGTGTCTTAATAAATATGTCAGTTAAGAAGTATGTCAACATGACTAGTATGCATCCCAGACATAGTCACAGATGTGGATCGAGTTAATAAGAGTTTTGGTCTCAGAAGTAGGCAACTCTATCCATTGTATTGGTGCTTCCTCACTATCAGTGAAAAAAAGCCAAATGAAAGTACTGTCTCAGTTAAATGCTTGAAGCAAGAAGAGGTGGACCTGTAAAAATAATTCAGCCAGCAGTGTAAATTAATCTAACCCCTTTGCAACTATCTCTCCAGTAGAAGGCTGAAGAGCAGAGATGATACACTTGGAAGAGTGTCTTTGCAGTTACTTTTGGAAAATTCAAGATAGTGAGGAATAACAACAAAAATATTAATTAGACCCAACTGAATATAGCTATTTCTGTTCCTTTATCCATTCTTTCCTTCCCTGGGCACAGAGTTTGTTTAAATGTTGAACTGGGCAGACTGTAGCGCACTACAAAATGAGGAAGAAATTCAACACACTGAGAACATGATCAGAGCCTTCATAAGCTAAACTCCATAATACAACTTTATCTAAAAGATCAGAGTTGATTCTTTAGCTGATAGTTCCAACAAAATCCCTGCTGAATAAGGCAGAAATGTGGTACACACAGAACATAGTGTCTACTTCTGATTACTGTGAAGATGTAAAATGGAAATGTCTAGAACAGGAATTTGCATTGATATGTGAAGAGCTGCTGTAATAGCACTATAGCAGCCACTACTAGCACAAAACACATTGCTGGAAGAAAGAATTCAGCAATATCTTTTATTCATTCATTTTATTTCTTTTTCTTTTCCATGTAAACTGGATTTTTCATGGCAGGGAAACATAACAACTCTGAAGACTTGGAAGAACAAACAGGAAAAGCTAAAAGACACCCGGCAAATACATGGCAAATCTAGAGAAACAACTCAAATCCCTGAATCCACCTCAGTCCTCAGAATTTGGCCTTCATCTTAATTAAAGTGTCATATACAGACTTTTCATTGGCAAGGCGGAATAAGTGGGACACAAGAATTTTAGTTTCTGCGATCACCGTACCCGTGCTCAATACCTCCCTTCAATCTGGTTGTCTGTGAATCTGAAAAGGTCTTTGGATTCAGCTGTGGTAAACAGACACCTTTGCACCAATGAGGAAAAAACAGAGTGAATGTAATGAGTGAATAAAATATGTCCTGTGTCCCTGGCTGAATATTTATTACTATTCAGTCTGATGCTGACTTTGCAGGGTTTCAAGTTTTTTCTGTCTTTCCTCCCTTTCCCACAGAGCACCTAACAAACAGAAAAAAATTACCCATCTGCAGCCATTGTAAGTGTCCTTCTGAAAACTCAATTACTCCTCTCAGTGGCCCCCAAAGTTAAGTCAAATCGTCAAGAAATGTCCATGGTGTTAGACATATGTCTGCCGACACGAGAACATAACTGGCTTTGGGTTTGCCTGCACATAACACACAGAGGTGTGATGAATCTGAGCCCTATTTCAGGAGCAGTCATAGATGAAAAGATAAATACAAACACAATTCTCCTCCTCTTCAGAAATGAGCCCCATCATTAAGAAGACTGCATAACTGACACAGTCTTTAGGTAAAACCTAAGTCACATCAACTGAAATATAAATCAGTGAAAGCTTGCGGGGGGTTTTGTTTTATTTTGTTTTTGTACTATAGGGCCTATAAAATCTTGAGCAGTTTATCAATATTTGTTTTTTGTTGTTATTGTTTCTTTTTTTTCCTAAGGTCTTTGCTATAGAGTTGTCCATTTCCATACATAACTAGTGTCCTCTAACCATCTTCCTTGGAAAGCCTTCCAAAAGTCTGTTTTCCATCAAGAAGAGAACACAACTTTTTCTCATTTTTTTTTTTAATCATTATTATTTTTAAATATGTACATATAAACCAGTCCTTCAGCCCTGCCAACTCGAGTCATTCCTTGGCTAAAGGCTGAAAATGCTTTCTACTCTTGCACGAAGTAGAGCGAGTCAGAGGGAGGTGGTGGGTGAGTTTGGGGTGGGGACACCGAGATGGAAAGAAATAGTGAAGTGCACCTTCATAGCCTGCAAGAGGAAGACAGATTAACTTTTTGTAACACACCATGGTACAAAGTCAGCAGAACTTCAAAGGAAATGAGCCATAGTTCAGGAGAAGTAAAAACAAGCAGCCACTCTTCTCAAATCCCTCTCATTCATTTTTTTTTTCTTTTTTTTTCAATTCCTGCTTTCTAAAATTCCGTTGTAGTCAGAGAAATCACAGTGGTCAAATACAGGGGTTTTTAATCTATTAGCTTTATTTAACCAAGACTTCTGGGAGGAAAAATGCTGTGCTTTTGAAAGATGAACACACGTCAGGTCTCACACGCTCAGCAGGAGGCTCACAAATGATTCCCACCTTCCTCCCTCTCTCAGTGGCTGGAGTCACAGCCCTTTTCCTATCTGTGTGTTCACATCTCAGGGACGATTATCTGGTTTTGTGGTTGGTGTCATAAAATCACGGAACCATTAAGGTTGGAAAAAACCTCTAAGGTCATCCAATCCAATCCCAATCCCAATCCCCACCATGCCCACTGACCCTCAGTGCCACATCTCCACATTTCTGAAACACCTCCAGGGATGGTGACCCCACCACCTCTCTGGGCAGCAGTGTCAGAGCATCATCACTCTTTCAGAGAAGAAATTGTTCCTAATATCCATCACCTGAACCTCCCTCGAATGCAAGAGAGTTCTCAGTTCATGGCATGGAGTTACTGGCAGGCCTTGTATCCACAGCTACTGTGTAGCACCTCTGTCATAGAATCATACAATACAAGTTGAAAGGGACCATTAAAGGTCATCTAGTCCAACTCCCCTGCAATGAACAGGGATATTCACAGCTCAATCAGGCTGCCCATAGCCTGGTCCAGCCTCGCCTTGAAAGTCTCCAGGGACAGCACATCCACCATATCTCCAGGCAACCTGTGCCACTGTAAAAGACTTTTTTCTTATATCTAACTTAAGTCTGCCTTCATTTAGTCTGAAACCATTTCCCTATTACTGCAGACCCTGCTAAAGAGTCTGTCCCGTTCTTTCCTGTAGTTCCCCTTTAGATACTGAAAGGCCTCTAGAAGGTCACCTCAGAGCCTTCTCTTCTCCAGGCTGAATAGTCCCAGCTCTCTCAGCTTATTCTCATAGGAGAGATGTTCCATCTCTTGGATCATTTTTGTGACCCTCCTTTGTCTTGGGTGCCTTATCATTCCCTGCCAAATAACTCATCATGCTGGGGGTCTGTGCCTCCCTCACAACCTGAGAGTCAGGTAAAATGGGAAATTTTCTTCCTCCATTTAAGAAATTACACATTTGAAAGGAACAGAGTACTCTGCTAGCCTTAGTCTGCCAGGGACATGCTGTTTCTGGCTTCCAAGTACCAGGTCTGCAAAGTCATCTTGAGGAAACAACTGACAGAAGAGATGGGATTAATCTGACTCAGCTGAGTGGTCTTTAAATGAGATACATGAGTCTGAACAGTTACCCCCAAGCTTCCTTTAATGTCAGTGAAGGGAAACAAATGAAAGCAATTGCACCATGAATTCAACAAGTCAATCTCCAGAAGTGCCTTTTTCTCTCCATTAATTTTAACCGGGAGTCTAGGATGAATGGTTGTGGTTTAGACATCCAGCTGTAAGAGGTCCAAAGTTAAGGTAAGTGAATCCAACCCCAAAAGACCACTTGGATATTAAAGAACCCATCACAAGGACTCCTTCCCACAGAGAGTCTGCTGTTCCTTTGCAGTTAGCATGAAGAATACAAGGAAACCACAAAACAGAAGTAGGCCACGTATGGAATATTAACATCTGTAGACATATTTCCACAGAATTAGTGATTTTGCTGCTCAGTTGGCTTTTGATGTCTTGGGCAATAAACTCAGGTAGACCTTTGTGTTCCCTTTGCACCTGGACAGATGGATGCCCTTCCCACCCTCAACAATGAAGGTACATCAGGACATGTTCACATAGGAGAGGAGAGAGAGTCAGAGGGCTGTTATACCTTTATTACACTCAATATCTCCTGCAGATTATAAATATCCAGCAGATTGATTATACCTATGCTATTCCCAAAAGAAAATAACCAAAACCAGTTTGTATTAGAAACTCCATAAACTCTAACATCAGACACCTATTAAAAAACTCCTGCTCTAGCAATTTTTGTTGGCAAGATGAAGAACTATTATTTGTTTGTTCATATATATGTATTGATACTATTAACAGACATACATAAATATTGCAGTCACAAAAATCATTTTCTTGATTATACGTATGTGTCCACTTGCCTAATTAAGGGAAAATGTAGAAATTACAGGTATTTTGGCCAAGTATTATCTTCTTTGGCAGGTTATTATGAAGGACTGCTATGTTTTATTTTTCTTTCCCAGTATCTAAGCTAATCACAGCACATGTAAGTAAAAGTATCCTTGCTTCTGTGTCCACCCTCCCAATACTTGATTCTCCTCAAAGTTCTCATCAGTTTGAATCATACACTCAGTAAAGCAGAGCTGATTTTTTTATAGGTGCTAAATCACTTTCTTTCAGAAAACCAGAAGGAACGAATCCACAAGAACGCTTTAGAATCAAAGGAGCTTTCTGGTTGAGGACCAGATGAGCTAGGAGAACAGAAAAAAGGAATCATACTTACGGTCGAAATACGGCCGTGTTAAAAACAGTAAGTGGAAAAAGTATCCATTGGCATTCGTATTAGGTAAGAACCAACATGTGAGCTTTTGTGAGATATAATAAGTAGGTTTGGTTTATAGTTACACAGGAAACTCTAAAGCTGGTGGCTTCATTTCTATCCTCAGATGGGAGTCTTCTGCGGCAAGGTTGGAGCTCAGTAATAAGGAGGATGATAGAAATTCCTAGAAATGACTAGTATGTGAACAGCAGTGTTTTGGAAAGACTCCCTGATGCTGACAGAAGGGGCAAGAGTTCTTAGTGGACATAAAGGAAACTTGATAAATGCGGAGAGGAACTGAAAGATATAGATGGTTGATACAGTAGATAATTACATGGAGTGCCACCAGATACGCTTTTCAGTCTCTGGTAGTTGTTGAGTCAGATCTCCTGAACCTGAGCTGAAGGTTTTCCTGGCAAGACCACAGAATTAAAATGGAAGTTCTTGGACTTCACTGACCAACGTCTCTTAGCACAACGCAGCATCATCCACTTTTGCTCTCCTTAGCTTGCTTTCCCTCATTATTTGGAAAGGAAGTTCTTCCAGGAACTGATTCTTGTCCTTATTAGGAAGCTTTTCTCAACTTTCAACCTACATCAACGTACAACCAATTTACTCAAATTTATTATCATATTTTTTTCTTCAGTGCTCTAATTTACTTATGAACAACTGCCTAATATTAGACTAACAATAGTATCAAAAACAAAACAAAAAATCCTGTATCCTTCCATAAACTTGCATTTCCATTTCAGAGAGTCCTATCAGCCCTTCTGTACTCTTTTTTTTTTTTTTCTGTATTAGTATGAATTCACCTTTCCTTGCAGAAAGCCCACAGGATCCCCACACATCCTGTAAGATGTTGTTTCCCACACTTAATGAGAAAGAAATGGAAAACTTCAATTTTTGACCTGGAATTGGGAACAGGTATGCTGTATATGTCCAATCTCTCCTAATTGTAGCCAGTATGTGCAGCATATCTGAAAGGAAAGCGAGAACAGAAAAATGCATTGTCCCAGAGAGAAAAAGTTTCTCAGCAATAAATAAAGTCAGTGTTCAAACACACCATAGGAATATAATGAATAGAGCTGACAGGCACAGCTGGGAGTTGTGGAAATATTTGTCATCAAGGGATTACAAATGGCAAAATCTTTAAGGTTACAATCGACAGCACAAAATCTGTCTCCTATCATGCAATGCCGTGAGGCACTGCCAAGACCAGGATGTGTTTTACTGTGGTAGTCAGTACAGCAGTCCTGTCTGGATCTGTCCTGAAGTTATCACTGCGTCCCAAACACTCCCTGACATGCTCTTTGAACCCCCGGAGCAAGGTTTATATTGTAGATTAGGTTTGCTTAACACTAACTGCCCTCCCCACCCAATAATCTGACGTCTTCTCCTTTGAGGCAGGAAAGGAGAGGCCAGGGGACAATCACCATGTTGGGCATGGGAGAGGGAGCAATATCCTGACAACCCGGGGCACCAGCGGGATGCTGCTGTCAGAACCCTGGCAGCCTCAGATCGTGTGGTTTCCTTTGGAAATGATGGGAGGAAGGTGCTGGGTTTCTCTGAGAAGTCAGCTTACTGAGTGTCAGTGATTGTGATACGATGGCAAAAGAGGGTTTTACAGGGATTTTCGTGATCTCATCCCTTATCCTGAGCTTATCAGCTCTTTTTAATCTCTGTGAAAGCTGGGGGAAAATCAACTGGGAAAGACTAAATTGTTCTTCCCCACATCATCGTAAAAATGCTGACTGATCAGTTTGTTCTGTCCTGAGATATTTCCTGGAAGAAGTAACCTTGCATTTTATGACTTCATGGCTATGGTCCACCTCTGTTCAACAGAGGAGTTCTGGAGTGATACAGCTTTTAGTGGATGGACTGCTTTCTGTGCTTCAATTCCACAAGAACCGTTTCACTGCCAGATTGAAAAGGAACCAGAGAGGTCCTGTCTGAAGCCTGGCTACCCTTAGTCAACTACCTCAGGTTATTTGACTGCTACATCAAGTGGAAATTAATTACAGCTTATTGGTTTTGAGGGTGGTTTTTCTGGAAAGTAGAAGATGGGTTACGTATCCAGGAATCCTATGTAGTCTTCAAACAAGGAATTGCTTAAAAGCTGTAGTAAAAATACTTATCTGTTTTCTTTCTAGACACTGAAAGCAATCAAGAAACACACACTCTTTCACACATCTCTTACAAACACTGGCCCTTCAAGAATATTGTGCTCTCATGAGATACTAAGGGGATCTTTCTCCTGCTGAAGAGTGGGAAACATTAGAGTGAGCTTCCTGGAAAGGATATGTGATTCCCATCTCTGGAGGTCTTTATGAGAAAGTGAGATAAATCTCTGTCCATATTAATACCGGCGTATTTGAAATTGATTTAGAGAGGTTCGCTCAGAACATAGTGTGATCCAATCACCCTGTGCAGAATTCATGTGCACCAGTTTCCAAGAGAGACTTCTTGGTTTTATATAGCCAAAACATCATATACTGTCACGACACTGTAATCTCATTTTGGCTGGAAGACACTTGGAAACCCCAACTCATGAGAGATAAGTCCTGTCTTGGCCCCTGTTCATCAAACTGTATTCCCAGAAGGCACCATTATGATGACAACACTATTTTCTGGACAATGCTGAAAACCTTGGTCCTAGTCCTTGCAGACATACAAAGTCCAAAGACAACTTCTGAACAGCTCAGAATTTGATATGTTGCTAGGCAAGAATGTTTGGGCCATTCTTTCAACCTGTTCAAACCTGTACACAGCAATAAAGCTGGAGGATTTTGTCCTCTCCTTGCAGAAAGAATAAAATAAATTTAAACAAACCTCCTTACAATTATCAGCTTCCAATATGCAATATAGTAAATCACAAAATTATGTCTGGGGTTGAGGCATCTTTAATAGCAACACTTTTTTGCACATTTATTTACTTGGAAGACATCTCAATAGTCACCATCAGCTAAGCAACATTTTCTTCCATATCTTCTTCAAAAGGCCTCTGCGGACCTTGATGGAAATGTTTCTACTTGAACTGCTTTCTGATAGAATATTAAGATTCTTGGCAAAACAATAATTCAGCCTTCCAAAAAGTGTTTGCTTTCCATGGCATATTTCAATATTCGCAGTAAAAGGAAATACCTAAAGACCACAAATGTTCCTAAGGACAAAACACAGTAGGATCATGCGGGAACTGTATTTTTGGTACTCTTCCCAGTCTGGGATAAGTTTTCCAGTGAGACTACATCTCCCATAATGCTGTAGCACCGAGTTTTCTCATGATGTTTTACAGGGAACAAGACTATAAGGTATTTACTAGTCCAGGGAAGTGAGTGCGTACTGAAAATATTAGTAATACAGTCAAATGAGAAATTGCTGCAGCATTTTCAAATCTGTATTTTCCATCTTACCAAAAAAACTTTCACTATTTTCAGCAGAATGAATTTTTACCAAAACTCATGGAATCCATAGGTTTGGGTTGGAAGGAACCTTTAAGATCATCTAGTCCCAACCCCGTGCTATAGGCAGGGACACCTCCCTCTAGACCAGGTTGCTCACAGCCCCATCCAGCCTGGCCTTGAGTGCTTTCAGGAAGGGAGCATCCACAGCCTCACTGGGCAACCTGTTCCTGTGTCTCACCATCCTCACAGTAAAGAATTTCTTCCTAATATCTAGTCTAACGGATAAATATCAGTATTTTCTGTGTAAAAAAGAAAGTTACCTATCATTAAAAAAAAAAAAAAACCTATCATAACCTGCGTGGTTTTGAACTCCAAAAGCAAAATGAATCTGCAGAGTGCTGTACCCAAAGGACTGGATTTTCAGCTGGTGTCAATTAACAATACAGCGCTCATTATGAGGGGAGCAAAGCTGACTTAGAGGAGCTAAAGATGAAGCCAAAGTTTTTCAAAGTACTTTATGTTCTCTGGACAAAAAGAAATACATATTTTCCCTTCAAACCATGTCTCAGGAAGTAAATGTGGAGGAATACACAGCTTTTCTTAAGAGTTTTCTTTTAGTATCCAGTTATTTCACTATTCCCATTTTCCTGTGCTAACTTTACTGATTTATCTAAAATTAAAAAAAAAAAGACTTTTAGTTCTATATGCATGTTTACTTTAGTATTCGGAGGCTCCTCCTTGCCTTCTGTCAGTTTTTGATATTCATTTCCATCTCCCACTGGCTGTATTTTGAGAGAGTGCCTATGCACTTTCTGCCATGCTGTCCATCACACAGGGAGATGTTTGCAAGCATCTTTTAAAGGCCCCATACTGATCTCCCTTTAAAACATCCCTTGCAGCACAAACAACCTGATGATGCTTAGTTTCTTGATGCAATAGTTGCTTCGTGCTACTCAGTAGAGTGGGATTTAGCTTATCAAAGACAGGCATATGTCTTCATTGTGGATATCCACATCTAAAGTCATCACTCAACCTCTTGTCCTACTCATATGAAAGAATCAGTCATTCTTGGGTGTGATTCAGCACATTTCTTTTGAACATCTTTAAGATTAGATATACTGCAACTTAAATTCCTTCTGCAGTGTTAGCAGTGTCACCATGAACTACACAGGGAGACAAGGGTGACCAGATGAGATGGAAGTGTTGGCTCAGGAAAATGAATCTCATTTCTAATCTGTCCATTCCCTTTTGTACTTCCACTGATGAGTAACTTCCTTTTATCTTATTCTAAACTTGTGCCCTGTTTGGGACATGGAGCACCTTTTCATTCTGTGCTCACACTCCTTGAAAACCTTGCTAAGGAATGGGCAATTGCAAGGTTGTAATAGTAATAACTGTAGTGATTATCCCGCAACCAAAATCAGCCCACAGGGCACAAAACACACTCTAACACCATCTGTGCTTCTCTTTCAGTGTACATCTCCTGCTTAGGCAGTTGTTATCCACACCCTTTTCCAAACTTCCTAATCAGTGTTGGAGAAACAGTCCACATTGTTCTTGGTCACCTAAGGACCGTTTTTGGGCAGATATCATGATGAGATCAGGCACGACGTAATTACCCTCACAAAACCAAAATAATAATAGTGATGGCAATAATAATTTATTATTATTTCTCTTGGTATGTTAGCCCATTTGGGAGAGTTAATTTAGCTGAACAGGGACATGGTTTCAATTAAACCAAATGGGATTTAGAATGAAAAGTCATTGACCTTAAAATTAGATCAGGGCGTTTCCATCTCAGAGATCAGTTGTTACTGGCAGACATGGCAGTGTATCACAAACAAGTTGGTTTTAAAATTTAAAGCACTTAGAGCAGCTATGCCAAACATTTTTTGGTTACTTCCACTTGCCTACTGGAATGGTAATGCACTTGCTTTTACTTGTATCAGTAATGATCTTTCATGTCTGAAGATAAGTAGCATGATACTGAAGTTAAAAAAAGAAGGAAGGAAGGAAGGAAGGAAGGAAGGAAGGAAGGAAGGAAGGAAGGAAGGAAGGAAGGAAGGAAGGAAGGAAGGAAGGAAGGAAGGAAGGAAGGAAGGAAGGAAGGAAGGAAGGAAGGAAGGAAGGAAGGAAGGAAAGCAACATTTGGAAATGCATGGTAGCTACCAAACTTGTCAATAAAACTTTGGATTTAAGATATAGTCTGTGTTGGCTCATACAGTGATCTGAATTCCATCTTCATGGACACACACATAAAGCCATGTAGCGTGTTATCACTGTTATTTCATATAACTCCTTAGAAATGGAAAATAAACATGTTGAATTAAGCATTTTAAATTAATTAAATTAATGACATTAATAAAAAATCAATTGATCCCAAAGTTGTATTCCCAGTATTTACTGTACATTGGTTTGGTCTACGTTTTAGTAAGTGCTGAGCATATAGGGCTTCATATCATTGCCTTTAAAATTCCAGCTGGCTGAAAATATTGGCAAGGAGATTTTCAACCCACATGCAATTTATTGTTATTGCCTTCAGCCTTAGTCCAAACATTCTTCTAATGTGTTAAGCTTTCTGTGATCGATAGTTTAGATGATTTTTCTTTTGCCAAGAGCTGAGCTAAAAATGTCTTTGCTTAATCAAGAAAATATCTACAGGGGATAGACTGTATATCTAGGAGTGTCATATCTAGGTCTCTTGATTAAAGCCATGGAAAAAAATGCTAAGAAGCCACCAATTGATAGCAAATTCAAATTCTAGTTACAGTAGTTTTACTACATCAGATATTGTCGTATGATGGTGCAGTGCATTTCTTCAGGATTATTTGAATCATCCTGTCTTTTCTCCTTGTACTTAGATAAATGCCAGGCATCTGTCTTTCATACTGAGACATCTGCATGACTCTGAAAAACTGATCAAGCAATGAGGATTAAGAAGTTGACCCTTTAGGCCATGGTCACGGTACTGAGTTGTGCTAACTTTATACCAGGCTACTGTGAACACGACTTCAGTGCTGTTTCAATGAGAGTATGTTGGGAATTGTCACCTGAAGGATAAAAGCTGCTTACAAGAAAGCTTGCTGGGAAGAAAAGAATGGTACATGGAATAAACCTTGTTTTCTGTGGCAAAATAAAGTCAAGGAATAAAAGGATTAGCTCTAAAGAAGTCTTCATAAAAACACTTCATGAGGAGCTTCAGAGAGGATCAATACTTTCTATATGGAAGAGGGCTATCGTGAGAGAAATTGATTAGTTATGTGGGATATATGACAGAGCAGCAATGAAGGTATGTGGCCTTAGGGGTAGCTCCAGCAGATCACTGGCTAATGTGACACATAGTTTTATGTGGAATTAATTTGACCTCACATGTTGGTTAAGCATCCCTTGGATTTCATGAGGAAAGGGAAGCAAAGGGTCCTCTATAATCAAATCAGGGATTTAGCTAGTTAAACCAATATTTGTGAATTTCCTTGGATATACTTGGTAAAATTTTTCTAAGCTTATCTGATAATGCTTATTTTGGTCACGTTTCTTTGCTAAAATTACATCACTTATTAAACAGTTGGAACTGTCATATTTTTTAGACTAAAAAGTCCATGAAAATCAGAGAGATCAAGTTTATAATTTTCAAGGTGCTTGAAACTGCATAACTGCCAATGAAATACACTTTGCTTCAAGGCCAAGGAACCAGAGGTGGATCAGAATTATAGACAGGGCTGTAAATCAAGTGGATTTGGAAACTCCTTTTTGGCATGTCAGCATGAGCAGGTTAACAGTGGCCAGTGTGATCAGGAGGCAGCCCCCTTCCAAACTTCTCTATGGCAAAGAAAAAGGGAGTTGTTGCTTCCAGATGTTCTGCAAGGAAAAGCAGAAATGAATGGAAGGAGGGTGGATCCACAAAACCAGGGAGAAATCCAACAGAGACTCAAACATGATTTTCTGAGGAAGTCTAGAAGTCAACTGCTGAAAACTGGGAGGGTGTGGTGAGAGAAAGCAACTCTATAATCTTTCTGGATTTTTTCTGCTTTTTCCTTCTGTACTTTAGCATCCTGCATTGGAGATGCAGATACAGCCAGGTTTTGTTTGCTTGCATGCCACAGGTATGGCAAGAATAAGCATTACTTACAAAATGCAGTTCTCACAACAGTCTGATGTGGCTTATAGGAGCCCACAGAAGATGCAAGAAATTGTAGAAATACTAACATTAAGTTTTGGATCCTAAGGCCTGATATGAAAACATTCCTCTTTGCTTTGCATACCTCATTTGTGCTCACAGCAAAGCACATTAATCAAATGGTTGAATATATAAAGATGTAGAAAATGTTAAATCTTATTTTAAAGTTTATCTTACCTAAACAGAGCCTACAAACAGGAGGGGAGTCAACTCTTTACAAGGGTAGATAATGGCAGGACAAGGGAAAATGGTTCTAAGTTGAAGGAGGGAAGATTTAGGCTGGATATCAGGGGGAAGTTCTTTCCTATGAGAGTGGTGAGGTGCTGGAACAGCTGCCCAGAGAGGCTGCGGATGCCCCGTCCATCCCTGGAGGTGTTCAAGGCCAGGTTGGATGGGGCCCTGGGCAGCCTGGGCTGGTATTAAATGGGGAAGTTGGTGGCCCTGCATGTGGCAGGGGAGTTGGAGCTTGATGATCCTTAAGGTCCCTTCCAACCCTGGCCATTCTGTGATTCTATGATTCTATGATTCTGTGATTCTATGATCTTCAGTAGTAAATGGAAAACATTGAGCCACTGTTGCAGAAAGTAGCCCATGCTTTTTGTTTATGTATTTATTCCCCCCAGACTGGCACATCTCCAATTGAAACAGATAAAGAAACATTTCTTCAGACTTCATGAAAAAATAACAAATTAATAGGAAAAATCAATGCAATTTTTTTTCCAGTTATGTAGTTAAGTCCTACGATGAGATATTTATGGCAAGTTTCTGACTGCGACCTGGACAGATAGCCTTTAACATTTGTCTCCCACTAGCTTCTTCTAGGAAAATTTCATTTTAGAGAATGACAGAGCATTAAAAAAACATTTTCTAATAAAAGGCTGCACCCCAAAACATTTATACAAAGAAACCTCACCATGATTTCAAAGGGATTATTTTATTTCTTCTAAAAGCAAACTGAACAAGCCTGTAAGGTCAGATCTTAATATGGTTAAAAAAATACTGCATACCTTTCTAAATTTTATTAGCACATGTATGAAATAAAACAATGACCCACATAACTATTTTAAAGCATTTCTTGAAATGAGCTAAGAAAGCTAACATCCAGAAAATGAGGGCATTGAAATCCAAATTGTGTTTATACCAGTAAAACTCTTAGACTATAATTAATCTAGCAGAACATGGAGATCACTTTATTTGCCAGGACTCTGTCACAGCATTTATACATGAACTGACCCAATACAAATGAACATCTAAAATTAAACTCAAAGTTCTGAGTTCATACTAGTGGCAAAGAGCACTACACCCATTGAGATATTGGAAGGGATTAAATTTATGCTGCTGAGATATTGGAAGGGATAAGATTTATGCTGCTGACTCTATTTTCCAAGCCATTCCTTCCCTGTTTTCCAGAGAAAAATTGTCATGTTTCTACTAGTTACGAGAAATCTGTTACACAACAGGTGTTTAACCAGATTAGGATAAGAGAAAAACTAATAGAAGAGGCACACAGCAAAACTTTCCCCCCTACCTGTTCCTCCTTCAACTTTTCCAAAATGTAATGAGCACATGTAACTGTTATCCAAAATTCCCTCAGCGGTTTAGTAAGGCCTGAGGTCATTTTGTGCTCCAGCTAGTAACCCAAGGTGACCTCATAACCAAGTGCATGACTGGATTGCCATTAAATTGATGAATAGAGGTGTAATCAAGAGACTGCAGCCCTCATGCCAGCAACAAGGGCTTAGGAACCACAGGTTAATTCTACAGTCTATTTTCTTTACATGGATTTGTCCACTCCTTGAGTTCCTGGAGACAATGTTGTTTGTAAGAAAGGCCACGAGGAACAGAAGCTTAAAGAATCTGTACCCTTTCAACTGCCTGAAAAGGATCCCTTCTTTGTTAAAGATGTGGAATGAGTTTTGTAAGTCATCCTGAACTGTACAACTGAGTCTCTATTTTCAGATTTCTCGCTTCATATAGATCATTTTTTTTAAAAAGGTGTGCATGGAGGAGGGGGCTGCAAACACAATTTAAGTTTTCCACCACTTTTTCCACCACTCACCTCCATTTTTATTATTGCATCATGAAATTTTGCAGTAATAATATTTCAGGAAGGAATCCAAGTTTGCCAGATGAATGGACTATATTAGATATTTATTCTCAGCAAAGGCTAAGTCCCATCAGTTCTAAATTGCCATCACTTTAAAATTACAGTGACTGTTACTGTTGGTTACTGTGAAGGAAAACACTTCAGGTATGACTCTTCTGAACAGAATTCTTGCCTTTAACACCCATGAAGGTTTTTTCATAAGGCACTGAAAGCAACAGTGTGGGATTGACCTTGTCTAATTTCACAAAGAAAACCTGCAGATATCAGCTTATCACCCTGGCTCTCCCTAAAACCTGGTGGAGAAAAATTACAGCTTCTATGGCCTGATTCACCTATCCTAATACAACTTTCTGCTTTGGACAAATCCTACACTTAAATCCACTAAATCTCCTGCAATTAAAAGTGGTGGCTAATTGTTCAGATGGGTTCCAACCCTAATGGTAAGGATATGTAGGAGTTTCATTTCAGTTTCTGTTCCTTTAAGGCTATTTTATCAAGGAACTTTTCCAAAGTAACAAAGGGATATTAAAATGGGAATTAAACTTGATTAGTTGAACTTATTGAGAAAGAAAGACACAGAATACAGGAATGCTGATTCAAGCAAGGTTGTATCAATAAGGATCTCCAAACTGGGATAATAAGAAGTAAAAAAAAAGAGGAATGATAAGCAAAATGTTGACACAGATCTCACAAAGCAAAAAGGGAGATAATGACAAGTAACAAACCTCCCAGTCTCAGTATCTGATGAGCTATCAAGCTACAAGCACACTTCCACAATGATCAACCTGCACATTGCAGCTGATTAGACATGAACCATGGTGAGCCTTGACTGGAAGGGTGCAGAAGATGTGGAGCTCTGTAAATCCATGAGTGTGTGCAGGGAAAGATGGAAAAGGAGGAGAAAAGAGGAGAGAATTGTAGAAAAAGGTGTAAGAGGGCCAATCAGATATAGATGGGTCCAGTCAGCAACTTGTCTGGTCAAACCCTATACCTGATCACTTCAGTCTGTCCTGTCTTCTTGTATTTCCTCGTTACATCTTTTCTTAGGTCTCTCTTTGTATTCACAGTCTCTCCCATGTTAATGTAGGAGAGCTGGACGACATGCCAGCTACTGGTGAGATCTGTGTGTATGTGAATGAAATTTGTGCCAGATGCTGGAGTCAGGCTGGGGGGTACAGGCCTGTGGCTGTGGGGCCAATTACTTAAATTGGAGAGTGTGGGGTCTTAAGTCAGTGGTTGAAAGAGCCATAGCTCTCTGGACAAGATGTTGAGCCCAAAGGGACAGCTCTGGGGGTCTGGCATGGATGAATAGAGCACTAGATTCTGAAGTAAGACTGGGGTCAAGGCCCAGTGCTTGCCCCAGTAGGAGCAATTGGGGACACTGGTATGGGAATGGTGTGTGCTCCCAAACCAGCCGTGGTGTGACTGGAATTGAAAACTGGGTTGAGAACAGTGCGTGTTTCCACTGGAAGAGGGACCAGTGTGAGTGAGATGAGTAAGGGGCACAATGCCAGCTGCAGGTTACAAGATGTCTACATCCTGGTACTGATTGCTGGGAGGCCAGGTGTCTGTCTCCTCCCAACCTGGTGTGCATGGGGTGTAGTCACCAGCAAATAGCAGGTTGAAGCCACAAAGAGGAAACCAGCAGCCATATCTTCAGCCTGGGCAGATATTCCAGCCCCCAGGCATTGGGCTGGGCCTCATGGTGCAGTGCTGGCCTGCAGAAGCTGGAGGAGGAGCTCTGGCTCTGAAGCTTCCCAAATTTCCTCATTATTACTACAGCAGGATGCTAAAACTAAATATAGGTTTGACCAGGCCCATGCTTACTCATTTTCCATCCTGATTACCATTATTTCAATCTGGTTTTAAGAAATATTATGTTTCTTCGTTTATTCACCTGCCTTATCAAAGAGAGAAGTTTTTTTTTTTTTAATCATTTTTACATAAAGCTAGCTACAGTTAAAATGCATTATTTTAAAATGCTGCTTTGTTTTCTAGTTCTGTTCCAGCTTCCTCTCTTTTTATTTAATTTTCTCTAGTATTTGTTCTCTTTGCCCCTTTCTCCTATCAAAGAATCATGGAATCACAGAATGGCCTGTGTTGAAAAGGACCTCAAAGAGATCACCTAGTTTCAACCCCACTGCTATGTGCAGGGTCGCCTGTGCTTTAGGTTTGGTCATCACATTTGTTTGTTTTTTAAGAGAGATTTGGAAGAATAGAAGAAGAAAAGAACAAAACAAAACAAAACAACAACAAAACATCAAAGTTCCAGAATGTTTATTTATATTTCTGCCATTTGCTTGGTTCAGAAGCCCTTCCAAGTCCATAGATTACCTAATATCTCTCGGATTCTGACATCAAAATCAACATGTAGTTTTAGTTTTTATTACCACAAATAATCAAAATATTACCTCGGCACCCAATCCAATAAATAGAAGAGGAAAAGGTCATCTGGGTTCCTTTGGGAAATTATATTTTCTATTAAGTTTTCTGTTGCTCTTTCAAGTCTATTTATACAAGCAGGTAAGGTTTTTTTTCGAACTAGATTGTTTTAAATATAAATAGAATTTCTAAATGAATATCTTCTTCATAAAAATTTTATTTGTTTTGTGGATTTGGATAATTATTTTTGTTCATAACAGTATAGAATAAATAACCACAGAAATGACTGACATTCTCCACAACTCAAAATCCAGTATTTTTAAAGGAGCATAGAAAATTAAATGCATTAAAATCTTGATAGTGAGACATATTAATATTTTGGAGGAAGGCTGTATTCTATCAAATAGGGTTCTGTCAGTACTGGTTTGGGGTCAGAAGAGTTCAGGATGCTGTACAAGATTATCTTTGCACTGCACTCGTGTTTTTGTGTGCATCTGCCTATGCATCCTGCCACTGCACCAGCACTGGCCTGAAAGCTTTGTGCAATGGAAATTGTTTTTACCAAATCCTGGAGTATGCTAATTACTGAGCCCAAAAATTCAGTTTCACATACATGCTGATTGTCACTATTAAGCGGAGTAAAAGCAATTATACTTATTATAATAGATATTCCAAAGCAGGAAAAGTGGGATTTAACTCAGAATCTAAGACAACTAGATTTTTGTGTTGTCTAGCTTCTGTTCTGAATGTAACAGAGACTTACCCCTTGGGCTCAGTCTAGTTCTGCACACATAGATTTCCAGTGCCAGCTGAGACATGCAGGTATCCCTTATAACCTACCAGTGTTACTCCAGAGTTACAGAGGTCTCCTTGAGCTCCTTTGTCCCATCTTTGATCCTTTGATCCTAATGGAGATGTTTCTGATCCTTAGTGCACAGGTATCCAACATTTTGGCTTGCCTGGGCTACACTGAGTGAAGAGGAATCGTCTCAGGCCACATATATGTAGGTCTCTCCAGAAGTAATGCTTCCTATTTATTTCCATGGAAACTACAACAGATACAATGAGTAGAGTCGTACTGTTTGGTAGAGCAAATTCTCAGCTGCAGAACACCCTTTTTCAACATAGTCACTGCTATTAGCCATGCATTTTCACGACCAGTGAACAAAAGCCTGCATTCCATGCTTACAACAACCTGCACCAGCAGAGTGACCCACTGTCACTGTTGCCACTACTGAAATGGACCACCCACCCCTCACTGTGCTGACATCCACTGTTGGGTCTCTGTAGATGTTTTGCAAGTGCCAGAAATCTCAATGGGTGCCATTTTTTTTTTTGGCATGGAGGAATACAGTGACACACTTTTGCTTCATATGCACTTCCTTGTCCAAAACTATTCTGTCAAACTGCCTCTCTGCTGCCATCTGTCATATGACGACAAAATAAGGGAAGGAATATTGGTGGGAAGGTTCAACCTCTTCTGCCATCCTACCAACATCTGCCTCTGATATCATGGGCCAACATTATAAAATAGGAGGCATTACTTTCGGAGCAGCTCTCATGAAATATATACTACAGTTAATGTATACAAGTAACAAAATGTTTTATATTTTTATTAAAAATTAATATTTTGATGAAACTATATTAAAAAGGAGAGAAACAAATATCCCATAACTAGTGGGATGCTTGACCTTGCTTTTGTGAAACTAGCTCACCAATCTCATTTAATGGCAGTGATTCCAATTCTTAGTGAGCTCTCAAGGTATTCATCAGAGATTTTTGATGAAATTTCATTCTTCCTGTGCTTCATCACTGAGAAGAGCTGTTCACAAGTGTGTGTACCACCAAAAAGCAGTGACACTGAATAGGGCTGACTGTGAAGTGAGGGGTATTTCTCTTTTAAGAGAGAGCTTGTAGTAGAGAGATATGATCAGATTTTTGAGTTGGATATCTGATTATAAATGAAATCTATGGGGTTATAATGGAACGCAGGCCATAGGTTGGACATGCCTGTCTTAGTGTGTTTCATATGACACTAGAATCCAGAGTGTGGGCAACTCCACCAAATACACAGAGCTAATGCAGAGACCCCCCTGCTCTTGAACACCAACACATGACTGAGTTTCCTTAGTGTAAGTATTTCAGGTCATTTCAAATGAGATGTCTGGTATTTCCACGCAAACCCATGCTGGCGCTCAGGAGACTCACTCCTGTTGAGTGATACTTGAAATAGCTAAGAACATATAAAAATCCACTAGCCACCTATATTTGGGAAATAATTGCATCCAAATAATATTTTTTTCCTAAGAATTCATCAATCCCTTTGATTGGACCTGGAATTTCAAGTCCCTTACTAGCTTGATGAACTTACTTGCCAGACTGGAAGCTAGTTCTTCCACCTGTGTTTGAATCAAATGGCATTCCTTGCTTCTGATCGGTCCAATGGCAGATTTCTTTGGGTCTGACCTGCAGTGTCTTCCTTGTGGCAATGCAATATGTACCACAGCTGGCAAAATCTGGCTTGTCAGGCATGCCACTGTCAGCACGTTGCAGTTACTAGAAGGGTTTCTACCAGACTGCCTGGATTTTGAATAAAGGAATATCACAAGCAGGTTGGAAAGTGATAAAAACAGAGCCTGCTGTTAATCAGGTTTGCTTAGACTGAATGCCCTTTTCTAAGATGGGTTATTTTTTACATGATCCTTTTGTACAGACGCTGTTGTCTGCAGTGGTGAGCACCAAGCCAAGTCTTGGATGCTTTGCAGGGTTTCTTCCAGCAGCATGGAGTTCATCGGGTCACCCTTTATCCTATTTAATTGTTAATAGTTAGTCATGATATGCAGTCCTGTTGTCAGATGTGAAGGGTGATACAGGGGCTGTGAGCAAAAGAATGCTATTCTTCATCACTTGTGTTGTTAGCAAACATGTTGCAACACAAGTCTGAAGTGTGCAATATCCAAACCCCAAAGCACTTCGCACTTCTAACCTTTTCCTTCTGCCTCTCATCTCCTTCAAAAACAGAAGGAGGTAATTTCCAAGGTCAACATGTCCCCTTTTATTCAGATACTCGTTGGAAAGAGAAAGAGGCAGAAACATGCATTCATTTTGATCTGTGAATTCCAAGTTAAAAAGGACTCTGATGAATAACCTACCCCCTTTTGAAAACATAATTTCTAACATACCTCAGGAACAGCCAAATCTGATAGGGAATATCATTCAAAATACTTTCATGTAGTTTGTTTCCTAATCTTTTTGCTCCATCACTGAAAGGTTAATAGGAAAAACAACAAATGGGCATATTGCTGCAATCAAGCAAAAATACCAGCTCTTTTTGCATGGTTATGCAGCTTTCATGTGAATGCAAACAACGTTATCCTGAACAGAAAAAGGTTTCATCCACTACATTTCGTGAGTGTCCAAAGTCCAACACTGAGTTGAGCAAGGTGATGCATTGCAAGAAGGTCCAGATAACTGCTAATCAAAATGAATATTAGTATCCAGAGGCACAGGAGCATATGGCTGAGTTTCCTTAAGTAAATAGATGGGGAGAAGTGGACTCGAGCTCTTGTTGCTCACAGGGCCTCTGGAGTGTGAGTGGACAATCTCTTGAATGACAACAATCAGATACCATTCCTCGAGCTGAAGTCTCTGGAACAGTAACAGATCACTGTTGCCCAAGATCAGCAACAGCGTGAGACTCATTGCATTAATTGGGCCGTAATCATAGGATCATAGCATGGCTTAGGTTGGACACCTTAAAGATCATACAGATCATACCCCTGCCATGGACAAGGTTACCACCCACTCCAGCTGCGTTGGACTAGATGACCTACAGAGCTCCCTGCCAAGCTCAACAGTTCTCTAATACTTCATTAGTGAATCGAGTTCCATAAAGAGAAGGGTAGAGCCAACTCAGGCCCACTTGAAAGATAAGATGCAAACAAAGGGAGGATCCAAAGAAACAGGAGAAAAATATAAAGATCTAGATGTGGGAAATCTTCTCTGCTGATCATTGCCAGTGAAGGTCTCACCCAGAGTGGAAGCCTGCGCTGTCTGTTGGGCAGATAAAAATTGCACAGCATGTTCTATAGATCAGTCTTTACAGAACAGCAGTTTCCCTTGCAACAGGGAAAAGTTTATTTGGACCATTAAAGAACAAGCATTCCTTAAACCAAGGGAAAATATAGTAATAATAATATATATATATATTTTTAAAGAAGGCAAATAACTACACCTTATCTTACCCTGAAGGTAAGAGGACAAGCCCTGGATAAAAAGTCAAAGAAGAGGAAATTCCAAAGTGAGAGGGAGGGGGAAGCCCTTGACAGAAAACTGCTGAGTTACCAGTACTCACAAAGTCTTGGGACAAAGGGGAGGGTCTATTTTCTACTCCCTTATACAACTGCTGTTGAGTTGTGTGCATAACCAGGAACAAGCAATTTCCAGTGTGAAAAAGTTAAATGTATTACTTACTGGTCTCCTTTATTTAGTCCAGTCTCAAAGCTCTTGGGCTCACATAGAATCTGTCTGCATAAAATGAATGTCAAGGATGAGTGTCAGTGGCTGGATGGTACAATAGCTGTTTTTGACAGTGACTTTAATCTGCTCTGTATACAAATTGCAAGATGATGGAGATGAAGTCTATGTAGTTTCTGGAGCCAGGAAGAAGAAGTGATTAGGGAGTCAGTCAGTCTTGACTCCTTCAAGTCCTTTTTATAGCTATCTATAAAAGTATCTCAAAACAGCTTTGGTCCTCATTTTATTTCTGCAACACAAATCACAGCACTTACTCCGAAAAAAATATGACATGGATTGTAAAAATCATTAGCCAGTGCTCAGACTTCAGCTTTGACTTTTGAATGGTGATTTGCACAGCATTACTCAATCTTCCTGACAGAATTTTTTTGTTGTTATTTTTGAGGGGGTTTTTTTGTTCGTTTTACAGGTGAGTGTTGATGGAGTAATGCAGAACTGTTCAGCTAATTGGTAACATTCACTTGTATATACAGATACACACCCACATGTTCCTGGGTGAAAGCTCATTCCAGCATTTTTGCTCTTATGTAAGACGTGGTTAGTTTCCTCATCTATTTTCAGTGTGGTTTTCTGTATTTATGTCAGTATTAAATGCAATTTATTAAGTTTACAACCTTGACAGTGTGAATACATTGCCATTTATTAGGCACTGGCACGGCATTAAAACATCTGTTTTATAAGAAACATAGTACATTTCTGGAGCTTTTGTTCCATTAGTTGGAATTACTTTGGGAAACTCTCCAGAGAGAAAGCTCTGGCTCGACATCTTCTAGCCACATTCTCGCCAGACTCGTAGGTGCAAACTTGGCATCAGCAGTAGGGGGAGTTCTGGGATTGCACTTTTCTTATACCCTACTGCAATGTCCAAATAACCCAGGGTAAAGAAGGAAATAGAGAGAGAGAAGAGCAGAAAAGAAATAAGGAGAGAATAGGGCTCCAATACTCTTAGCATACATACCCTGCATTTGCCTTAGGGCCAGCAGGAAGCATCTTGTGTCGATTTGATCTGAGCTGTTTGCTGTGTACCTCAAGTACGCACAGCTGAAGTATGAACTGATGCCCTCAAGGATAAATACAGGACAGTTGTAACTAGAAAGTGCTAGAGAAGAAATGAAGAATCTATGTATGTGAACAGCAGAGCTCAAACATGGGACTGAAGACTGAAAACAAGATTTACCAGATCTGTACGAGGAACGACTTCAGTACTCTTACACAGAATTTTAATCACAGAATCATGGGAAAGTTTGTGTTGGAAGAGACCGCTTACAGTCTCTCATCCAGCAGATTTTTTCATAGAATAACTCACTTTCATGGTGAACTTTAAGGCTAGATTAAAATTCACTTTTGAAAATGCCCAAGGATGGAGACTGCACAGTACCTCTATGGAATTACAGGAAGGACAGTGCAGCCATGAAGCCCATACCATAGGTGATAATGACACCAGCAGGTTTGGGACTATAGTTTCCAATTGGCAATGTGCTGCAGTTAAAAAAAAAAAGAAGAAGAAGAAGAAGAAGAAAAAAAAGAAGAAAAAAGGCAGATTACCATTGAACCAATGTCAAATAAAATGCTTCCGGTCAGACCAGTGAATCCAAGTGAAACATTCCAGTTTCAAGGAATGCTGAAATATTTCATTTCCAGTTAAAAAAAAAAAAAAAAATGTTGAAGGAAAACATTTTGACAGATGCATTTCCATTTTGTTTGAGAAGGAAGAGCTATTCTTCTCACCCTAATTTGGACTGAAAACAGATCTTGCAATCTTACAACACCCCCCACAAAACTATAGCTATTGTTCATTATAAAGAAATAGCCAGACCAATAGACCAATGCTAAGAAGGAGGTCAGTAAAGCAGGTCATAGTGGAGCTTCCAACATTTGGAATCTACAAATATATTACATAGCCATGCATATTTAGATTTATACACCTCTGTGCACAAATAACCATCTTACTGTCTAAAACTTGTGAATAGAATTGAATAGACTTTATTTACAAAAGGCCTAAATGAAATGTGCACTCAGGTTCCCAAAGGTAGCTGGTTTATTTAAAATAATTGCATGAACAGAAGTAAAACTCCTTTAACTCTTTTTAGCTACGGTGAACTTTGCTCCTGCATACTGGAAATACAGGCTTACATTTTCACCTGTCTTCTTTCAAAGGTCCTGGCTGTAACTTGGTGTTTCCTGCCAATGTTTGCTGGTGTTGTGTCCCTTCAGAGTAGTGAAAGCAAGAGTTACCCTGAGAGAGAATGGCTGCCTTGGATATCCATGAAGGACTTAGAAGAAAACTTAAAGAGTGACTACAGGAGGCAGCATGTCTTTCTTTTTTTTTTTTTTTTTTTTTGATGAATGTTCAAGTCTTTGCTGGATGAGCACTTTGTCTGATGACAGACTAAAGAGTTCCTGGATCCTCGTCTGAGGAAATGTGCCATTTTTATTGCCAGTACTTTTAAATTGTTATGAAGACTCTGAACACCTGCCAGAAATGAAAACATGTAAGGGAATAACTATTCAGAAAAAGTTTAAAGCCAAAGTGTCAAACTAGCACTGCCCTCCTCATTTGCTTGGTCTTCAGAGCTACAAAAATAAAAAAATACTTCAAGCTAGGATTGGGGGGACTGCTGATAAACATAATGTGCACCACTCAGAGCATTCTGAGTGTGAAAATGTTGATAGTAGTTCTTGATATGGCCAGTCTGCTTCTGCCAAACTAAACTAGCCTAAGGGCTGCTTTAGTTCATGCAAAAAGTTTATAGCTATAAGGGAATCCAAACTGCAGTCAGGTGCTGGCCTCCTGCCCCACGGAGTTTAATTGGACTTGTAGAAAGATGTGAAGAAGGAACAGGGACAGGATAGGATGGTATACCATAGTCTGAGTCATCAGGACAAAGAGAGGGGGGTACGCAGGCCTGACAAAGCTGTGCTTTTGGGACTTAACTGAAGTTAATGCAAGAAGCAATAGGCGTAGAGAACTTCTTTTAAAGTATTTAGAGGAGCTCTTCTTTCTGGTTTTGTCTGTTTTAACTGCAAGATAAAAATGTCTGTTCAGACTTTCAGAGCTGCACATCAGCTTCTGTGAAATTTCTAACTCTAAGGTATTGCGTAACATACACAGAGCAATCCTATGATGTTATTTAAGCTCATTCACTGAAGAAACCCATTAACCCCACTAATTTCAGTCAATGGGAGAAGGAAGAATTGCCTTAGGTTATAAAAGTTGTTTTTTTTTTTTCAAATGGAGAGGCCAGAAGACAGTGTTGAAAAATGATGCCTAGCACAATCTGCCAATAAAATTAAAGAAGTGTGCAGAAAGGTACCAACTGCCTTGAGGTACAAGGTATTTAGATACTTAGGAAACCAAGTGGACATGGGAAGTCAGCAGTTTGAAAAAAGGCCTCACGCTGGAAGACTTAAGCTTATGAGTGGTCTATTCTAGCCTTGAAACTTCGGTTATCCTAACAAGTAGTCAGGGAGAAAAGAGACTATTTAGAGACGTATTTGACAAGCTTCCCATAGGAATAGACAGTCAAAGTAAAGTCTGGAAGCAGAATTTTGCACTGAATTTATGGGATTCATGTATCTTCCCTTATCAAAGGGTAGCAAGGTTGAAATTAGCCATTTGGATGTCATTGGTTTTTGGTTTTCTTTGTTTTCTCAACAAGAATCTCAGACTGAATGCTTGTGTTTCTCACTGTTATTAAGCTCAAAACCAGATATTATTCACAAGCTACTAAATGAGTAAGGAAGAATAAAAACATCTGCATGTGGTCAAGGAAAGCCCAGATGCCAATCCAAAACTGGAGAAATCCATCATCACCAATCCCAGATTCATTCTTACCTTTACAGGTAACGTACCAAGACTGAACTTTAGGTATCTTCTCAATCAACATATCTACATTTAGACAACTGTTCCCTAACTTTATATGCTTTCTAGGACTCAGAAACTTCTTAGTTTAGGCATTTTGATTAGGTAGAAACAACCTCTTTCAATATTGTATGAAGGATGTAAGTACTTACTGAAGATCTTGGCCATTCATCTCTAAGTCCATAGCCTTTGGTCTCATTAAAAAAATCAGTGGCAAGCCAGGGATCAAACTACCTCCAAAAACAAACTATTCTTCTCTGTTCCTCCCTTTCCCCAAGATCCTCCACCTCACTGTTCCCCCCACAATTTGCTAAATTGGATTTATTCTGAATTATCCAACAATCATCTATTTTTCCTTAAATTATTCACAATATCTTATAGAATAAATTATTATGGACCCAACCCACAGCTCCCATCTTCCTTTGAGAAAAAGATCAACCTCTGTTCAAACAGGACATAATGTGGTCTCATCTAAGGTGGTCTCATTTTTTATTCTATAAAGAGCAAGAAAGCATCATTGGAGGAGATCTGGGAAAGTCAACTCAGTGAACATCAGACTGAGTGGAAAAGGGTATGTGTGGGTACTGTGCGGTGCTCATACCGCAGCAAGGATAAGGAATCTGACTGAACTACTGTGCCAGATCATCCTTCGTTCAAGCAGTAGGAGCCAGTCTGTTTGCAGCTGAAAAAGCAAAGTGCCATCAACAACATTTACATAGTTCACACACACCCCTGGGCTGATTAGGTGTGAAATAGGGACGGGAAATTGCTTTTAAGTGTCCAGCATTCTTGGCTCCAACTAGAGCCATCCCAGGCATTTTCATCTGTATGCAATACGCAGCTCCACAGAAAGGAAGCTCTTTGGTGCTAGGGATCATCTTTGATTTGGGGTGGCACTTCGGAGCCCTCTTTCTACAGCTAGAAAATAATTAAAGGGATTCTAGAAAAGAAATTTTGAAAGCATCTGGAAAACAGCCCTGTAAAGATTATATTCAAACTGTTTCACTTTCGCTTCTCTTTCTTTTGCTGTCTTACACTGCCACACCTGACCTTACCAGATCTTTATCTCTTATTGTTAAGAGTCAGAGAGAGGGAAAGGAGAAAGCCTTGGGCTTCCTAGCAAGTGTGAATCAGAATTAAATGGGGTACAGAGGGAACCTTGTGATAAAACACACCCCAGACATGGTTAGGAAACTCAAGCACTCCAAGAGAGCTCTGAGGCTGTTTTACATCAGCATGTGAGTGCATTATTTGTGGAAGAGGGTAGAGTTGTGTTAGCAGTTGATGATATATGGTAAGGACTTCCTTGTAGCAGGCACCAATCATCTTCCTCTTGATGTAGATGTCATGTTCCCTCCCTACACTTTGGGTGAAGTATGTTACAAAAAGCTACAGCATGTGAGGAAACACTTCTGTTGATTATAACCTTTTTCCTCATTACAAAACCATAGGTCTTATGGCCTATTTGCATTGATAAAACAGAGAGAGCTAGGGCCTCGTGGTAGGACAAGGGGGAATGGCTTTGAATTAAAAAAGGGGAAATTTAGATTAGATGTTAGGAAGAAATTCTTCACTCATAGGGTCCTGGCACTGCTGCCCAGGGGAGCTGTGGATGCCCCATCCCTGGAAGTGCCCAAGACCCTGTTGGATGGGGCCCTGGGCAGTCTGGCTTGGTGGGGAGCAACCCTTATCTATTGAAGGGGTTGGGGCTCGAAGATCTTTAAAGTCCCTTCCAACCTAAGTCATTCTATGACGATATGATTCAATTTTCATACAAGCCTGGGAGTTTAACACTACCTGGATAGCTACAAAAGAATCTCTGTATTGACTTGTCTGCTGTTGCATGTCGTTCCACATCTGCTCCACATCTATGCCAGGAGGAGCAGATCCTGCCCAAGCTGAGCTCCAATGCTTTGGAACAGGAACAGTACCCATAAACCTTGTTCTCACCCAGCAGTGATGTACTGGGATCCAGTGGATGCCCACAAATATCTTTTACCATTGCATAAGTCAAAGAAAGGTATGGCTTATGCCTTGAGAAAACAAACTGCCCAGACATTCATTGTAGACCTGGTAAGATGACAGAAGGAAAGCTCAGCTGAGCTGAGCTGAGCCAACACGGACTCCACAGACCATGGGACCATAAAGTTGACCTTGTGATAGTTGTGAGCTGCATGGCTGTGTGCCACATAGACTTCATTTATTTTTCAAGAAAAAATACAATACTAAACAAAATGCACACAAGTACAAGGTTTCTCATCTGTGCTGTCCTTTTTAAACAGTGGTGTTTACATGCAGGAATGCCCAAATGACAGGGAACTGGGATCACTGGCCACCTTTGACAAGGAGACTCTCACAAACTGATCAAGAGCCTGAACTCTGGCACATAAAATAATACACTGCTGAATTTATGTGATCCTTCTTATTGAACTCATACCATGTGTAATCCAGACAAAGTGAAATATGAGATCAGAGCAGTTGTCTGCTACACCCCAGTGAGCAGGAGTGGGGTGGCTTCAAAACCTATAAATGATTTTCTTAAACACTTCAAGTCTGACAGAGCTAGCCTTCAGGCAGTGCTATGAAGTGAAGATTACACGCACGCACATATAGGAGATTTATTTTTATTTTCAGGGATAAAGACTAAGTCATTCAACCCTCTATCCAGTGACTGTGGTTGGAAAAGGAAGAGCCAAAAAGCACAGGAAAGCAGATTTATCCTGTGTTAGTGAAGGTGAGTTGGACTGTTTGGAGAAAACTTAGTCCCCTATTAGCATAAGGGATGGCTGCTGGTATGTTACCTCCCTGCGTGTTGGTCTGACTGTTGTCCAAAGTTAATGCCAATGGGAAGATTGAGGGAAAGGTATTTCAGTCCCGTGATACTCATTGTCTCAACTTGCATTAACTGCAGCAGGTAGACGTGGAAACTCTGGACAATGGCTCTACCTCCCATCTAGATTCTCTGCTTTTGCATACAGCTTCTCACTGGCCATTTTCTATCACACACATCTGTATACTTGAAGTGGTCTGAAAAAGTGAGACATTCTTCTAACAGCAGATAGACTCTCCTGAACCTCATCACTTAGAAGGTCATGGAACGTGGAACAAGACCCTTGGGCTGGTTCCATTGAGCCATAGTTCTCTGCCTGGGAGAAGGTTCTCTTTTTTACTAAAGAAAAAAAAAAAGCAAAAATGTTGATTTTAGAAGACTTCTGGTATGTTAGAACCAAAATTTGTTGTTGGCAGTAGAAAAAATACTGTTTCTACTTAAAAGTGGAAATGTTTTCCTAAAAGTATCTCTCAAAAGCCATCCATTTGACTTGAATTTTTAACTGAAGAAAGACAAACAAACAAGAAACTCTGTGTACTTGGTCACGTGGGAATCAGTGACTGCATTGTGCTTGCATTCAGTGTAGTAAGAAGTCAGGGTTAAGTGGATCAGCTCCAACCAGATGTACATCAGCACTGTAACTGGTTTCTGTCCATCACTTGCATGACACCTGGGGAAACCATATGAGAAAACCTGAAGAATGCAGTAAGAATGTTAGAAGCCCATAGGCTTCTAACAAGAAAGTGCTTTCTGCAAGGAGAGAGTAGTAATGGGGGAATCCTAAAAAGCACTCAGTTTAGTATGAAACTGGCTGATATCCACTTGGACCAAAAATTCCAAGGTACGCGAGCAGCAGCTTCATGGAGGGCTGTTCAAAGGCCTGTTATTCAAGGACAGTCTGGAAATGGTAAAGGGGAGAGTGATCAAACATAAACTTACAGAGCCAAACAATACTTGTCCAGAGAAATAGGGAAAGGAAAAAGAATATTGCTAGCCAGAGAATTCATACGTCTTGAGTGATGAAAAAGAAGTTGTTTTGTTTCCTAAAGCAGAAGGTCCCATTGTTGGATTCTTTGTTGTCTAATAAAGCATGAGTTCAGATTAAAAGAAATATGCTGAAATTAGGGATTTTTTATTATAGAATCAGAGAGTCACGGAATGATTTGGCTTGGAAGGGATCTTTAAGATCATCTAGTTTCAACCTCCCGGCTATAGGCAGGGATGCCTCCCTCTAGACCAGGCTGCTCACAGCCCCATCCAGCCTGGCCTTGAATGCTTCCAGGGATGGGGCATCCACAACCTTACTGGGCAACCTGATCCAGTGTCTCACCGCCCTCACAGTAAAGAATTTCTTCCTAATATCTAGTCTTATCTTCTGCCTCTGTGGATTTCTTGATGTCTAATATGGGACTTTACACTTCATCTTGTTTAAGGCATTGTTATTTTCTCTTTTCTGACTACATTTTTTTTACCATACTTGTAAGAATCTTAAAGACCCCTGCTTTCTATCGAATTTGATGGTAGTTGACTACAGGATTCAAAAAGTATTGCAAGAGAAAGTACACAAGCTTTGCAGACTGCATAAATATGGCTTAGACATGATACAAACCATACAATTGTCAGGAAATTCATAGTAAAATAACATGCCCCCTCCGGTACCACAGCCCTATAGTAGCAACTTTATGCCATCTACCAGCACTCTTTAATTTTACAGGTTATTATGATTCCCAATCTCATTTGGCCATCTGGCAATAGCTATAAGAAAGTCAAGCTGTACAAATCTATGGGATTTGAGTAGTTTGTAACTTCCCCAGTAAATTCCTTCCAAAATTTTTTGGCAGATAAATCCAGGTATGTTTCTACCAGGCAACGGCAGGACTTTTCAGGCTGAGTGAGCTGAGAGTTGGCATTTGCACAATTGCTTTAGCTCAAAGTTCATGCAATGCTAACCTGCCTTGAACTGTGTGGTGTGGTTACAGAGGCAACTCCTGCAGCCCTCCCACCACCAAAAACTTGCCACATAAACTCTGTATATAGATACGTAAACCTATTCCAGAATAAGGTTTCAGCTTAGGGACTGTTTCCACAACTAGGCTTCTTTTTCCTTATACAGATTGTTTAGCGTAGGAATTGACAGCTGATCAGAATTATTATTTTTTTTTTTCACCAGAACCCCTTGTATATATGTAACTTCATCTACTTAGACCCTAAAAAGTCAGCTGGATCCTGGTGCTGAGAAACCTCGCCAGCTCCAAGCCTACTACATCTGTACATGCAGTTCTCTACAGCAAAGATGTAAGATGTACTTCCAACTGTTACAACGTCCTCTGCTCCTTAGCACGTTAATAAGAATTTCACTGGGCCTTCCTGGCGTAATAGTCATGCAGTAAGTAATACATGAATAAAAAGCTAATTATCTCAGAACTATCATAGAAAGAAAAATGAGATTTTCCTATGCTGATGAAAGTGTTCTTATGGAGAGCAGACTAAAATCTTGTGAGCTGCTACCTTATGGAGTACAAAATTTGACTTCTTGCTCCCTCTAAATACTTGCTGCTTCCTGGAGGGATCAAAGCTCCCTGTCTCCCTTAACTGATACTTGAAGAGCAGATGGGATAAATAGAAGCTGCTAGCATGGATCAGCCTGAAGGCACACCCAAGCATTCCCCAAAGCACACACACAAGTTTATATAATGCTTTTAGATGACCCATGAACCCTCAGCCCTCTTTGACTCGAGAGCATTCATGCAGACAGACCATCCAGCAAATCTTCAAGCCAATCTTTGAATGCATCCCTAAATAACTGTGTGGATACAACTACTTCCCAGACAACGTTCTGATTTTTTGCTTATATCTTTATATTTATAACCTGACTAGAGCATCCAAAGCTCCACAGTAAAGTTGGTAACTCGTCCTGCATTGAAGCAGAATTGATACATATTCTGGTATCCTCTATAGTTTGTTTGCTTGTTGATTTGTCTTTATTCATTGATACTTCCTTGCACAGGCTATATTAGTAGTTGTGTTAGTGCACTTCCTTGTTGAGTTAAAATTAGAGAAGACAGATTTCTGGGGACATTACCTTTTTCTGTCCGTAATTCATAACGTTTCTCCTTCTGGCCTTCTGATTTTGGAGACTGTAAGCAACCTCCCAGTGGTAATGCAGTGCAGAAATAATGAAGGGAAAAGATAGTGAAGTGCTCTGTGATGGTGGCCTGCCTTTTCTGTTTTACCAATCTTTCAAGGTTTTCATAGAGTTAACTTCCTCCATCTTCATGTGAGCTTAAGCAGGCTTTTGAAGCTTTTTATTTAAATTTGTTAACAATTCCAGATGATGACCTGTCATGAATTTTCAAGCCATAGGTTGAAAAATCCTAGCATTCAAGAGCTTAAAACACCCTTCTTGAGTTTTGTCCAAAGCTTTTTGACCTTAGTCAGTAGAGTCATTGACTCAGTGTGGGCTTTGGATCAGATCTTGAAAGGTAGGTAGCATTTTACCAACTACAGCTTTTTACTCTCCTCCATGCCGAGTCTCCCTTCTCACTCTTGTGTTTGTTGTTCCTTCTTTCCACCCCAGCAGATGTTTTCCAGGCAACAGAACAGGATCTTGCTTCACTTGGAGCCAGAGCCAAGCTCCGAAGGTCTTGCACTGATTAATACCAATGGGAGTGGCACCTCTGAACAATCAGAAGCACAGAGCAAGGGAAGGGCCCTTCCTGCCCCTGCACTTGCTCCTTGCTAGGTTACCAGAAGCCATAAATAACAAGGCAGAAAATTAAGCTCAGACAAACTACGAAAGCAGGAAGCGAGAGGAAGCGTCGGTTTTATTCACATTGGCTTCCAGATTATCTCACTGAGCTTTCATGGGAATGAAGTTTAGGATGTGCATTTTTTTTTTTCTGTCTGAGCTTTTAAGGGTATCTCATCTGAGTTCCCCATTGCTCATTCTGTCTGGTTATTAATATCCTGGTCAGTGCCTTTAGTAATGTTTTTCTTTCAGCTACTAATGCTCTGATTCTACAAATGACCTCTTCCTGAAATGAAAGTTCTAAGTTCCAGCAGTGTAAGGCCTCCTTCACTTGGGACCATTAAATATATTGTAAAAGAACAAAAATGTATATTCCAATAGAAACATATGTGCTTATTACTGAAGCTATTTCAGTGTGTTTTGTCAACACTGCTGGATCGTGGTCAACATGTTGTCCATCAGGACACCCAGATACTTCTCTGCAGAGCTCATCTCCAGCAGTTCAGACTTGTACTCCGTATTGGTGCACGTGTTCATTCATCCCCAGGTATAGGACTCTATACTTGCCCTTGTAGAACCTCTACAAGTTCATCTCTACCCACCTCTCAACCTGTCCTGAATGGCAGCACATTCTTCTGCTGTAACAGCCACTCCTCGCAGCCTTGTATCATCAGCAAACTTACTGAGGGTGGGTCCTACGCTCAGGACACTGATGAGGTTGTTGAATGAGACCAGCCACATCACTGACCAGCACTGACACCACTGATTACAGGCCTCTAACTAGACTATGCTGCTGATGACAGCCTTCTGAGCTCTGCCAGTCAGCCAGCTCTCAGTCCACCTCATTGTCCACTCATCTATCCCACACCTTCCAAGTTTGTCTATGAGGATGTTGTGGAAGACAGTGTCAAAAGCCTTAATGAATTCAAGGTATGCAACATCCACTGCTCTCCCTCCACCTGCCCAGTTGTTTATGACATCATAGAAGGTTACCAGGTCAGGCATGATTTTCTCTTTGTGAATCCATGTTGTCTACTGCTACTAACCTTTTCTTGCACTTGCCTGGAGATATCATCCAGAATAAGCTGCTTTATCACCTTCCCACAGATGGAGGTAAGGCTGACCATTCTGTAGTTTCTCTCCTCCTCCTTGCCTTTTTTCCAGACTGGTGTGACGTTGACTTTCCTCCAGGTGTCCTCAGGCACCTCTCCTGTTCTCCATGATCTTTCAAAGATCTTAGAGAGCAGCTTGGCAATCACTTCTGCCAGCTCCCCAAGCATCCGTGGGTGCATCCCATTCCGAGTGAATCCCATCAGGACTCATGGATTTGTGTGCGTTGAGTTTGGCTAGATGATCTCTGACAAGATCCTACTCGACCAAAGGAAAATTTTCCTTTCCCCAAATTCTCTCTCTTATCTCCAGGCTCTGGGATTCCTAAGGGACAGTCTTAGCAGTAAACTGAAATCAAGAAAGTGTTCAGTAACTTCGCCTTCTCAGTGTCCCCTTATAAGGCTTAAACTCCTTTTCATGTTTAAATTCCACATCCAGTGAGTGTCTGCATCTCAGTGATGCTAAGAAGAAACTGGAATTTAAATTTTATGATAAGTTCCATTTTGTTTATTTAAAATAGAAGTTAGAAATTCTGTTTAAAATTATTTTGGGGAGAAGGGAAAAAAAAAGTTTCTGTCAATGTCTGAAAAAGCAGACATTGCCTTGAATTGTATTGTAATGAACTTGAAAAATATTGTCAATATTTTTTTTTTTATTGTTTATTATCAGAAAGACTTGTTTGACTAAAAGTGATTTTCCGTTTCTAGTAATATCTTTATTTTTTTCATTTATGTTCCTTTTCAAAAGAGAAAAGTGTGTGTTTTCCAAAGAATTATTCTACAGCAGAATTTTTCAATTTTAATTTGAAATATTGCAAGGTTACAATCCTTGATATGCGCTTCTCCATAACTGGTCTTCAATATTACATCTAAACCAATGATCAGGTAGAGTATAATTTGAAAAAAGCAAGATATTGAAAATATTATCACTAAAGTTTTGCTAGATCTCAGTTTACCATTTGAAAAATAACTCTTTGACACTTAAAATAATCATTTTCCTTTTCATGCAATACCTTTGAACTGCTTACTTGTCCTCTCTTGCTGAGAATTAATTTTGAATAAAATAAGTAACTGTGAAATGTGGAATTTTGGTTCAGTGATTTATTTTTTTGGAATTTCAAACTTTACAGAAAAAGAAAATTATGAAGTTTGACACTGTTTAATTTCTTCCCTCTTCTGCTCTCAGAGGGTTTAAAGGGTAGTAAATAGATAGGTAGATAGATAGGTAGGTAGGTAGGTAGATAGATAGATAGATAGATAGATAGATAGATAGATAGATAGATAGATAAAACCAATGAAACCTGACAGGAAAACACTTTTTTCATATTATTCAAAAGCTGAGACATTTTAAATATAATTTTCCATTAAATTCTAGAGGATCTTTCTGTGATTTAACTAGACTTTAAATCAAACCCCTTAGGTTTCATCCAAAGCCTATTGGAATCAGAAGAAAGAATCCCATTGACTTTGATGGGCACTGGGTCACGTCTTATACAAGTGGCTGAAAAACTCTTCCAGATGAGAATTTCATCTCAGCACTGCCTGAGTATCTAAAGTGGGAAAAGCTGTTTTTTTGGAACGTTGCTTTAGGGAAATCAAATAAGAAAAGAAATTACAGAGCTTCAATCAAAATTAAAATTGCCCTTTAGAAAACAAAAAAATAGACCTCACCATCTGGGACTCTCTCATTTTACACAATATTTTTATTAAAAGCAGCCGGTTGTTTCCTCTGCATCTGAGTAGTTTAAGCAAGAAGAAGATGTTTATTTTACATTCATAATTTGTTTAGAGCTAGCAAAAGAAATACCTTGTTGTGCATGAGTTATTAGCTCATTGCAGAATTGCTATGTTTAAATAAGCCTTTGACGTTGATTCATCTAAGTATGTGTCTCAGAAATGAGAATCATATGCATGGTGAAACAAGACCTTGGCATTTCATCAGGCATGATTTGAGAACACGGGCTTTAAACTCTCCGTATTATTAAAAGGAAGACAAAGGGAGATTTTGTATTATTTTTAAAGAAACTCTTTGCTTGGGGGTCATATATTATTGTCATAAAGGCGTTATGGATTCACTGATATTTGCATCAATCGGTGGTGTTAATCGTTTTTAACTACTTGACTTGAAGAATTAGTTCAGGAAATTAGGCTGCTAATACAGTGTGTGAAGTGTGTAAAAATGAGTGTGTGAATTGGCCAAAGTTGCCTTAATGTCACTTCTAACTTCGAAGTAAGAGCAGGACAAATTATTGGGCTTTCTATCCAAACAACTACAAGCACCAGGCTTCAGCTGTGAGCAAATTTCAGCAAATTCCCAGCTTCGTACCTGCTTGCTTATATTCTCATGATGGTGATTGACACTTCCATGGCTCATTTTGCTCACTGGGGTTTCCAAAGCATTTTACACATCCACGAGCCAGGTGCACCACTGGGCCACATCACCCCTACATTAAGCTGGAAAAGAAAAGCAGCCATAATTCCTGAATATCCAACCTCTCCACCCAGGTGAAACAGTCAGCTGAAGTGACTATGGTTAATGAGCGTGTAGTGAGGAATATGATCCTTGACACAGATACCTGTAATCAGCAGCTACGTGTGCAGAACTGTCTGGGGTGGAATAACGTTCATATAGGTTTAATCTCCTGCTTCTCTTCCCCATGCAGAGCTTTGCATATTGTTTTTTCTCTATCCACTGTTACTGGCAATTACTTTGGATCAGCCCTGAGCTTTTCAGTTCTTTTCTTGACTCGATTACTGAGAGAAAACAGTCAATTCTGGTCTCAGTTACACTAGCACAAAATTCAAATGTCATGTATGTTAGGAAAAGTGTTGTTACATTAAACTGAATCCTGAATTCACAGGGAATCATTTGGTGACTCATTCTTAACTTTACTGCTCAACTTTAGAATGAACATATCCTGAGGAAGACAAATTCTCCTCTCTCCTTTCTTACATCCTTCCAGACTCTCTCTCTGTAATTAGGACATTAAAAACTTCATCAAACCAATTTAGATACATAAATAAATTATAGAAGAACTTTCTCTTCAAATCTTATGGTAGAGCAAAAATGATTTTTTTTTTTTCCAAAATACAGTGGAAGCATTTTTATCCATTTTTTTCCTTCACATTGAGGCCTCAGATATTTTGAAATGACACGAGAACTGTTCTTCTTGTATCATTTAACCCCATCCCCAGCAAAGAGGTGAAATAACAACATTAACATGATGTCGTTTTCTGAATAGTGGCCTCAGAAATTTGGTGAATACTTTCATCATGGATCTCTCCACCATGTCCATGTCTTCAGCACTGTAAAATGGAACAGATCTCTACCACTCTCTTCCCAGTCTCTCAATGAATTCTTTACTTTTATTACTCCTTTGATGAAAAGTCATTAGTTTAATATTTTTTCCTTGTGCAGTAATTGAAGAAAAAGCAAATGTCTCTCTGTTCCCCAGATCTCTTTTTCTCTAGAGGATTTGAATCTAAACTTTCCAGGTTGTTGAAACGCAGTTACTTTAAATTAGTGTCACAACATAGAGAAACTGGTTTGGCATAAAGCCTAGACTCTAAAGCTGTTATTCATCTCATCTAACTGTATGCATTTTTAGTTCCTTTCAGTCACTGCAAGATCTCTGTACAAAACAACATGCAATATAGGTTTCTTCAGTCTATAATACATAGATTTTCATAAGAAATAAGTGCCTCCATCCTATTATACCTAATGAAGATCCATGTCTCTAACGAGCGACCCATAAGCAAGTATCTAATGTTATTGGAAACCTTTTTCAAAGTTGAAATCTAGATGACCTTCAGAGGCTCCTCTAGTATTGTCTGGTTCCCTGATAGGTCCTGTGACATATCCATCAACCCTGTAAACAAGTCTCAGATACCACAGGGCATCTCAAATCCAATGACACGGGAACCTCCTATGGGAGGCTTGGTCAAACACTCATTGATGTAGCCAGTAAAGTAGGAAAGTCATTCATTCTGAACAGTGCAGGTGGTGATGAGAAGAATCAATCCCTGAAATGTATTAATTTTACTGACCATAAACTCTCCAGAACTCTCTACAACTACCTGAAGGGAGGTTGTGGTGAGGTGGACTCATCCTCTTCTCCCATTTAACTAATAGGACTAGAGGGAGTTGTCTCAAGTTGCACTGGGGGAGACTTAGGTTGGATATTAGGAAAAAATTCTTCTCCAGAAGAGTGGTCAGGTGCTGGGATGGGGTGATCAGGGAGGTGGTGGAGTCACTGTGTCTGGAGGTGTTCAAAAGACATTTAGATGTTGTACCGAAGGACATGGTTTAGTGGGAAATATTGGTGGTAGGTGGACAGTAGGACTAGATGACCTTGGAGGTCTTTTCCAATCGTGATGATTCTATGATTCAATGACTCAGTTGGTCAAATGTAGATATCTTGTGCTGAGACAGCTGCTGGCATGTAGAATCTCACCCTTGGTCCCTGCAGACAGCAGTGGGCATGCGGCCATTTCCAGAAACTGAATGTGCTGCAGTTCAGCCAACACTGGTGGATGCGAAGTAACAAAATGCTCTGCACTCTCAGAAAACCAAGCAATAAATATACAACTTTGATAAAGACCTGTCTTACCCAGAGAAAATAAACAGGTTTCAGTCTGAAAGAGTTCCTGCAAAGTCGTGGTAGTTCCACTGGATTCGAGGAGGTTGTTCCCAATATGAGGCATTCCTCTGGATTAGTGATGTCAGTGCATGCCAGCACACAGGGTTTTCAGGCTTCTCCATTTGACTGAGAACAACAAATCGCAGCTCTGTTTTTCCAGTTTCACATTTCAAAAGCACCCGTGGAAGTGCTGCCCATTATTATTCAGTTAAGGTGTGAATTACCTTGCCTTTCACCACTTAACTTCTAAGTATCCAGTCTAAATTGGAATTAGGGACTCCCATTGCGACAAAGAAGAGACACAAGTGTGCAATTTTCAGACCTAAGTAATGAACTGTCCCCTGGAGGTGCCTGGAGACTTTCTCTTGGAGATGTTTCTCTTCTAGGCAGCTGAAGCGAGGTATCATTTCACTCTCCAATTACTGGATATAAGTTACTGGATATAAGTTTACTGGCGCCTTGTCTGTGGTAGTGGGAGTCTGCTGGCTTCCAATTGAGTCCCACCCTTTCAGTCTGGGATAGTTTCATCCTCATTAATTTTAAGGAAAGAAAAAGAAATGTTACTTCTATTTTTATTTTGTTTTTAATTTTCCGTCACTCATCTCTCCAAATTTTCCCACTCTATCAACAAAATCTCTGATATAATAAGCAAACAGCAGGCAGAAATACAGATTTATGGCAGTAGCTTACACTTGGCAAGAGCCCATTTCCTTGAATGTTCCTGAAAGCTGCGTGATTCCTACACTCCTCCAGCCTCAATGTACATAACAAATTCTTCTGTTTGTATTTTTGTCACTTTCGAGCTGAAAGACGATAACTAACAACAAATGGTGGTTTGTTTTCTGCCATAGATTCCTTATGTCCTGCCTGCGCCTGTAATTTTCACTCCCTTCTTGCTTCGAGAAAAGACTCTGATGGCCATTAATTTGATGATGTATCTGGAAGAAACTTGCCAACACTTGTCTCCCAATAGATTGTAATAGACTGTAACAGGCTTGAATCGTTTCCAGATAAATGGGGCTGTGGGTTTTCATAGTCATTCTTATTTCATCAGAATATCTGCATTTTACATCCATACGAAAGAGATTTAAAAAAAAAAAAAAAGAGGGAAAAAAAAAAAAAAAAAGGAAGGAAGGAAGGAAGGAAGGGAGGGAGGAAAAATATGATGAGAAAAAACAATCACCATTATCACAAACAATCCAAAAATTCTAAAGGCTATAAGAGAGTTCAGGAAGACTTAGGTAAGGATATCTATTTTAAAATGCCCTTTGCTGCATCCAATTTTATTGTAATGGCATTTGATATATCCCACTGGGATAGATGGGTGCCACTGAAGGCAGCAATTAAGAGGGTGCAAAATCTAGCTATGGGAAGAAAAAGTAGAACACAGAAATTAAGAGGATTGTTAGTCAAATGCACAGGAACACCTAAATATATCTCCCTCATTTTTTTCACATTATGCATGTTCTTTTAATTAAAAACAGCATCATGCTACCTGCAGCACCAGCTATGGCACATTTCCTCAATCATTGGGATTCCCTAGGCTTATTTAAAGAAAACAACAAAAAGTCATACCAAATGTATGGGGTTCAGGTTTTTGGATTCAAATATATACATAATGGCTTCAGGATATCCCTTCTGGCTCAGCTTCCAGTCCTGATTGGCAGTGGTCTCCCATAGGACCAGTGCCTATCCATAAGCCATGCATAAGTATTTCAGATTTCCAGCAATACTTGAGATGTCATTAAGGATGTCTTCAGGTAGAGGTTCTCATGTGACATGAATGACAAGGGGCAACAGGCACAAACTGCATCACAACTGAACACGAGAAAGAACTTCTTTTCTTTGAGGGTGGCAGAGCACTGGCACAGGCTGCCCAGAGAGGTGGTGGAGTCTCCTTCTCTGGAGATATTCAGAACCCACTTGGACATTGTCCTTTGTGACCTACTGTAGGGAAATGCTTCAGCACAGTGTTGGACTGGACAACCTCCAGACATCCCAACCAACCTCCAGAATTCTGTGAATCTCTGATTCAGTGAATGTTTCAGGGTAGATGCATCTGGCTCAGCAAAATTGTCCTGGTCCTCATCCTTTAGACCACAGTGTCCTACATACTAAATAACTGTTCTGCTTTTAATGTGTAAGGAATTAATAAAACTTCATATACATCTGCTTCTTTTCACTCAATAAGAAGGAATTTCAGACAATTGAGCTGATTGTGGCATTTTTTGTTAGATTAATTGCTAAAGGTTGAAAAACAAATCACTTTTGTGGCACAGAAGTCTTCCCTCTAGGCTTAATGAAGGTTTTCCTTGTCATAAACAGATATTTTTCAGACTCTCTGCATGAATACCATTAGAATCAGAATAAGGCCCTGTATCATGACTCTTTCAGGTCCTATTTTCGTGGCCTTCACTGTCATCTGTTGTTTGATGGTTCAGCTTCCTGGAATAAGGTGTTTATGTTTTTCTCTTATTTATTCCCAGTACAAGGAGTTTTAGCAGTGCCAGTTACACATGAACACTGTTATAAATGAACTTATTTTTATAAACGGGAAAATTGTGCATGGGATTTTCAAAAGAGCTTGATAGTGTTTAGCAGCTGGGTTCAATTGCAGAAGAATAACTTGGAGCATGGGATTAATCTCAACTAATTTTTAGTCATGGGAGAGAAATAGGCAATTTGAGTGTTACAACATTTCGGAAACATTTTAAATCTCACGTACCTTTTCTTCCACTTGGCCTTACTTTAAAGATCAGTGCTGACGGTCAACCTCCTGGATTCTAATTGAAAGAGCAAACAAACAAGAAACCATTCTCAACAATTCAGCTGCCAGTTTAGTTGTGTACTTCTTGATTCTTGGGAAAGCCTTTTTGCTTCTTCGGAAATTCTCTTGCCTTATGATCAATGTGGAGATTATCATCCCTTTTCGTCTATGAGTACTGTGCTATCAAATGAAGTATGGCTAGGGAGGTGAGGCAACAAGTAAGAAGAGCTTCTACATGCCCTGGTGATTCAAGTGCCAGCAGTAAACCCAAAGTAAAGAGTTAGCTTGTGTAACTTGATAGACTACGTACTCAGAGGGTCATAAGTAATGCACAGAAATGCAAACAGATGCAAACATGGAAGTAATAATTTTTTTTTAAAGCATATGAACCAAGAGAGAGCAGTGGCGCTTCCAGATCTTAGCTTCAGGAAAAGTTTCACCTGGTATCAATGGTAGAAAAACTTCTGGGATATTAAGGCAACACTTAGCAATCTATAAAGGAGTTAATAATATAACCCTGTCTGCAATGGTGTCAAGGCTTCTCCTACAATCATTTGTTCCTTTAAAAGACAAAATGCCTCAGGAGCTGTAGAGGGAAGTGTTTATAATTAGAAGGAGGAGGAGTGGGTGGAGTTCTTTCTATAGGATATGATTATGAGTATCATTAACGGGGTTTGTCAGATTGCTAATGGAATATTATGATTTCATTGCCTACAGTGAGTGTTATTGTCTCTAAGTACAACCGTGCACAAAGACTTAAAGATTTAGCATTTTCTCCAAAAGCCATTGAAATATTTCTGCAAACTTAACAGGTTTAATTTCAGCTCTTCATTCAGTTTTCTTCGTGAAGAGATATACTCTAGGTAGCAAACAGACAATATTAGAATCATAGAATCACAGAATCATTAAGGTTGGAAAAAGCCTTTAAGGTCACTAAGTCCAACCACAACCCATCCCACCATGCCCACTGACCGTGTCCCTCAGTGCCACGTCTCCATTTTTCCTGAACACCTTCAGGGATGATGACCCCCTCCCTTGCCTTCCTGGACAGCCTGTGCCAAAATGTTACCACTCTTTCTGAGTAGAATTTTTTCCTAATGTTGGTATTGATCCTGATGTCTGGAAAGCACAAATTAAAACGCAGATACCACTTGACAAGGAAAACAAAAGGAAAAAAAAACCACAAATCAATGCAGAAAGGCATGTTATTGAGGCCACTATCAAAATGTTGTACAATTATTTAAATACAAAGCAACTAATATGATTAAAGGGATGGAGTATCTCTCATATGAGGAAAGCACGAGAGAGCTGGATTCATTCATCCTGAAGAGGATAATGCTCAGAAGGATCTTATCAGTGTGTTTAAATTAACTGATGGGGAGAGTAAAGATGGAGCTGGGATCTTCTTACTGGTGCCAAATAACAGGATGAGAGGTAAGGAAACAAGTTTAAATACAGGAAATTCCATTTGAATAGAACTAAACACTTCTTTACTCAGGTTGGACACAGCTTGCCCTAGAGAGGTTGTAAAGTCTCCATTATTGGAGATATTCAAAACCCAACTAGACTTTGAACTGAGGTGCTGTAACAGTGGAATAGGCAACAGAGCTTACAATATTCTTAGTGAGTTCTGGGGCAGTGAGATTGACTAGGCAGTATTTGGTAAAAAGCACTAATTATAGTCTTATTTATTGCTTAGGCACTGTCATGGAAAAGCCACTTCTGTTCTAACCTGGATTTAATTGCTCTTATTCATGATTTCCCTTCAAGTTATTGGGTGGTTAATATAACAAACAAATCACATGCTTTAAATGTTATTTTTGTAGATTTTATAAAAAACATCTTTTTTTTTTTTTTTTTTTCCTTAAGAAAAGTTTTATTTTTAATTATCTTAACACTTTTTATAGCATATTGTGTTCTTTTGGATGGTCTGTTCTGCATGTGGAGATATATATTGCTTGAAAGAGCAGTATGGTATACATACAATTGCATGCAATTTCAAAGCAATGCCTGCTGGATTTCAGCCATCATGTTGCTAAATCCCCTTTGGAAATATATCTCTGAAGCCCACCCAAGAAGCCTGAGGTTTTGGTATAGGTCACATGGGCTGCTGTCTATCTAAGGAGAGATAACTCCACCAAGCAAGCAACAAGAGGGCTCATCCCACACAAATTAGTTCTTGCCTTGTGATTAGAGTCTGCTTAGAGGGTGATGTACATGGTGTGGTGGTATTGCTGGTAGAGATGCCAGCAGGTCAAGGCAGATGGTACAGCAGTCTTATTCCCAACAGCACTTTCAGGGAGGCTTTGTGCCTTGGTGTGATAGGTCTTGCTGTGGGATCTTTAAGGGGTGGTCATTCGGTTTCAATTCCTCCCTATCTCTGCAGATCTTCCTGGGAGGGCAAAGAGGAGGAGAGAACTGGGGTGAGGTGAAAGTGCAGAGGTGACCATCTCCTGCTGCACAGATTTCACCTGGACCCAAGGTCTTTATATAACAGATGCAGTGTAACATGGTTCTGTCATTCTATTAGTCTTGAGAATAGGCTGCATGATTATACAGAGGATGAAATACTAAACGGATCATTTTGCCATGTTCTTCAGCCCTCTGTGCCATGACATTTCTATCCTCATCCTTGCTATGCACATCAGCAGGCTGTATTTTGTTTCCATTTACAGGCACTGTGTCCTCAGAGAAGTCCAGTAAATGTGATGTTTTGGAGCTACATGGACAAAATCTTGTTAATCTCCACAGTCCACATGGGGGGAAGACAAGACCAAGAATAGAAACACAGAATAACCAAAGGGCTGGCAGATGCTGGGCCTCTTTGTTTCTCTTATGGTCTCAGCCTGGTATTTGAGGGATGCTTTCGACCTCTGGGAAGGGATGTGCTGGAAGTCACCAAGGGTAATGTCATGCTTTTGGGCTAGATGGGAGTACAGAGAGTAATCCATCCCATTTTTTCTGGTTCAAGAGGATTGGGACAATGTGCTCTGAGAAGCCTGGCCATAAGCAGCCCATGGGCAGAAAGATTCAGTGCAGGCATTATGAAACCATAATGAGAGGCCTGAATGAAAACCATGGTGTGTCCTCCATGCTGACATCGGCACCCTTGATGTACAGCTCTGGCCCGGCTCTCCCTGAACCCAAAGCTCTTTAGAGAGTAAATGTTCTAATTTGTTTTGTTTGTTTGCTTGTTTTTAACGAGGGAGAATTCTTCAATCTGTTCAAGACAGGAGGCTCACTTGTGGGGGAAAAAAAACAACTCTGGGGGACTGTTTTCAAGACCAGCTTTTGCAATATGGTTTCACCATGTTCTTAGGCAAATCCTTAAGGACCAAATTCTCTAAAAGCATGAATCTAAATGCCCTCATCTTACTGGGATCTTCATCCTTAACTGCTCTCACATGAAAAAACTTCAGGGAACTTCCGAGTTTGAATACAGGAGAAAATCCAGGATGTAGTTCATAGAATCATAGAATGGCTTGTGTTGGAAGAGATCTTTAAGACCATCTAGTTCCAACCCCCTGCTGTAGGCAGGGATACCTCCCTCTAGACCAGGTTGCTCAGAGCCCCATCCAGCCTGGCTTTGAAGGCTTTGAGGAAGGGGGAATCCACAGCCTTGCTGGGCATCCTGTTCAGTGTCTCACCACACTCACAGTAAAGAATTTCTTCCTAATTTAAGCATCTGTTAAAAAAGAAAATAAAATAAAAAAAAAAAAGGAGTGGCATTCTTCTTGCCTGCCACACCATTTCTAATAATGTCTCTGATATTCAAAGGCTGAAGTGAAGGACATCTTATAAAAAACCTCTATAGCCATCAAAATGCATTTGGAAAGGAAATTATTGGAAGCCCTTTTCTCCGCCATCAATTTGGTGAGCTAAGTGCATTCAGAGAAATAATTTGCTAGGGAAGAGCCAGGAAGGAACCTGAGGGCTGTGGCGGGGTTAACACTTGCATGTTAATGAGTAGGGACTTTTCCCATGGCATGTGCAATATTTTGAGCTAGTGCAACAGGCTCACACACTTGTTATGACAGATGCTTCGCTAAAGAGTCAGCGCTGGTAGAAATTACATCAGCCTTCCAATCACACCCACCGTCGGAGGAACAGAAAGTGAGATAAAACTTGCTGCACATAGCTCCTTAGAAAACAGACCCATCTGCCAGGCCCCTTTCTTGGGGTTTTTGATGCTGTTATCTTGGACGCTCTCCTTCCTGGCTGGATAGTGGCAGGAAGCGTTTAGTAAGTGGGTAATAATAGTTTCATGTTAATAGGAAATAACAGGCTTGGAAGTGGCCATATGTCTGAGAACTGAAAAGGACCCCACAGCTTTCGGAGCATGTGTGGGAATCCCACAGGCCTTTGAAGCTCGTCCAAAACACACAGCCCATGTAATTCTTATATAATTGCCAGTGTCAATAGTCAGCGGGTATCATTTTGTCATATATTGTTTTAATCTGGGAGCAATGGTGTTTGACAGAAAAGCACTGTGCTAAGTGGCAGATGGAGAAGGGAGGGAACAGAGCGTTGCACTCATCACTGGAGGATGCTTTCTTTGTGTGCTGTGGGCCAGGGAAGACAGCAGTCTGACTAAGAGGAAGGAGAGAGGGAAGAGCAGACACATGGGGCAGAGTCAAACAGTAACAAAGCAATCCTGTGGTTCGTTTTTGGTTAAATGTGCTGTCTGCAGAGCTCCTGGTGAAACACGAAGATGGTAGTGAAGCCAGAGGGGAAGGATCTCTTGTCATGCACAGGAGACAATGTCTCTTTATGTATGACTCCTCTGTGCTTCAGTGAAAAGTCCCACTGAGTTTCCAGGATGGCCAATTCCAATCCTGCTATTTCCTATTAGCATGACCTTATTAGTCCTTATTAGTACTCCTGTCTTAGTGATGGCCAAGGAAGGTCACCAGGACTCCAGGTAGCCTTGTAGAAAGATTATCAGAAGAGTTATAAAACAGCAGAGCAGGCAATACAGAGAAAAGAGAGTTACACGTTGTCCTTCAATGAGCTAAGCACCTTTGTTTCCCACAGAAGTACATATATTTCAGCAATGAACTGACTCCTAGAGCATGCATGATGGCACATGGGGCCCTTCTTACATTTCAAAGGGCAAGTCTTTTTTTCCTACTACAAATAGAACAAAAGCTGATGAATTCCTCAAGAAAGTGGAAAGTCTATAGGCTTGGAGCACTACTTTATAGGAAGTTTCTGTAACTGAAGGTCACTGAGGTTGGCAAGATGGTTGGCCTTTCTAGTTGAACATACTGAATTTTACATTGTTCTTTTTAAATTCATGTGGTTTTTTTTGTTTGTTTTTTCAAGAAGTAGAAATTTAAGAAAGCAGATACATTTCTGCATCTTTTGTGCAGAAATACGGTACTAATATTACACATATGGGTTTCATGTTCTCCCCACCAGGCAAAGAATGGAGGAATGTCTCCATGCTCACGTTGTCCATTATCCTGAACACAGTGCTGATAACAACAGCAGAGTTAGATGTGCAAGGAGGTATGTCATCAACTTCTCCCTGAAAGCCTTTTTTGCAGCAATCTTTTATAAAGAGGCAATGGATCAGAATCTATGGATGAGATAAGAGACCATCCCCTTTGCAGATTTCACAGGAACTTTTGGATGCAAAAGCCACTGAACTACTTGTTGCTGCCAGGAAATGGGCTGTGGTAGATACATCCCATACTAGAAATGTATATGTCTTGTGGATCTTCCTGTATGGAAAATAGCAGTAAGGGGATTTGAACAGCCTCCAAATATAGGTACAATCTAAAGTGAATTTTGTTGAGTTAAACATTTAGGAGTTTAAATCTCTCTGACTTTAAACCATTTGCCTTCATTTCCCAGCTACTCCCTAAGGGATCTGGTGTACTTAACCCACACTCTGATTCTTTGTCATTTTTTAAACACATCATAGAAAAACTCCTCTTTAATAAGTGAAAGTCAGCATTTCTGGCTCAGAGTTCTCATCTGATCATATTTGAATCCTTATGTTGGGGCTTTCAGCTTAACTGTAATGGGTAGGCCATATAAACTGAAGACTTCCTTCCACTGAAATAAAAGATAAGTTCCTAATGAGAATCTTTTATACTTTTGGCAGGTTTGGATATTATTCATCCCAAAATATCGCTGATGCAATTTTAATTCTGGTTTGGGAGCCATTTTTCTTGGTCATCTGCCATCTTCCAATCAAATTCTCTTGGATATCTCTCAGATTTCCATTACAGTACACTTCACATCTCTCATGTTCTTTATTATCTTGATTTGCACAGCGGGGTAGCACTTTCATCATTCTTCAGGAGAAAGAAGGCATATAGAGCTTGTATAACTTGGCCATGGTGACCCAGAAACACCCTTGCAGAGCAAGGTGTTGATCTTGTGTCTCTGAAGTCTTGGCCTAGCAATCAGATTCTTAAACCAACTGCAGAACCCTTTTCTTGTACTTTTATACTCCATGCACAGACACAAAACTAGAAAAAGCAATTTTCAGAGACTTACTTTGGACCTTATGATAGAGGAAAAAATCCTAATAACAATGGTCATCTGATTCTTTTGTGTGATCCTGAAACGAAAACTCCTTTTCAAGAAGGAAAAGGATTCTGCCAGCAGTTCCATGGGGAACAATGTCCTGACTCAGATTTGATTCTATATTAAAGAGCGTACACGCTACTGGCTGTTTTAGGGGATGGTATTTCTTACTTACTTCCCCAAATCCTGAAGCCAAATTGCTGGTTGTGCTGATATTCCAGACACTATGATTAAATAAGTGGTACTGTCTTTATTTTACCAGCTCTCCAGAAACTACAGTTAGAAATTCAAAAGAGCTCAGATTTAACTGGATTCTCTAGATGATGTGGTTAAATAATTGTTGATATCCTTATAGGTATCTCCTGCAGACGATATGATTAAATAATTGCTCGTGTCTTTTTTGCTAACTTCTCTCCGGATTCTGTGGTTAAGCTACTGCCAGCATTTTGCTTATTGAATCTGTATTAGTTTAATCAAAGTAATCATGAAATTCCCGTCCCTCTTGGAAGGTGTTATGATGAAGTCTCCAAAGTGAATCCCGTGGGCTTGATTGTCTCATTAATTGACAATCATTGATTGTCTCTGTGTGAATTTCATGTGCCTTACAAAGGATACATGAGGAAGTTACTGAGCAAATTAAACACGAGCATGGATTTGGCAGCTCTGTGCTGTATTTCCCTTTGCAGCCTTAACCCCCTATAAGATGGATTCACTTGCAATTCAGTGATAGCCTGTGTTGTGCTGGCCATATTTGGCTCATGGTAAAACTGTACAGATGTTGTGGTACAGAGGATGTCCTGTGAGATCACAATCCATTTATTTCAGGATATAATTTTTTAGATAGCAGCATGTTTAACGTGTTTTGTGAAAGGAACATGAAAAACCTCAGTGGAGATTGTTCCAATTTATACCAATGTAAGTGGCCTCTCAACACTTGTTCGCTCTTTGACATGGACTAAAGAAGACAGGATGAAGTACAAAGGGAAATTACGTTCTCTTCTACCTCCCATCGCCTGGGTGTGTTGCTGCTAGACACCTTCCAAATGGATCCTGAATGAAACTGCTGCTGGTTAGCTTTGACTGCATTCCAACATTTTACAAATCCCTACAGCTAAATCTTTTTACTAAGGTAAGTTGGTGGCACCTGCAAGGCTTTTCTTGCTTTTTCTGGTATTGAAAAGTCTCCTTCTCAGGTAAAGGAACCTCAAGTATAGGAAAACCTCAGTACTTCTTTCTTCTGAGGCATGGACAAATGGATTTCGCACCGAGAGGTGGATGAGCATTTATTGTAAACAGCAGTCAGATCCTATAGATGTGTAGACCATATTGTTTGAATGTAAGTTTGAAGAGTTGAATTGAACGTGTCAGATGTCTGTATATATATATATGTATATGTACATATATATACATTTTTTTTTTCCTCAGGTATTATTCCATTATAGGATTGATTCACACAGTCATGACAGCTTCTACTAAGAGTTTTTCATGGGATCTGGCTTGCCCATTTTGGAGTTGTCACGTCTGTCCTGATCGGTGCAGTATGCTGTTCTATCCACCAGGTAATAACTATGACAGCTTCCTTGACCTACATTGTGTGGTAAAGTAAATTCACGACGGATTTGATTGTAAGATCCTACAGAAATACGTGATGAGGAGTTTGGAACATGGAGCAGGATGGAGAGGGAAGATACTGAAAGACCTAGCAATGATTTTCTATGACCAATGAAACTGGCTTTAGCAAGTCTGATGCCCAGCAACTGCATCTGTTGACACTAGAAAGCCCAAAATCTCTCAGGCAACAGGAACATTGTTCAGTGGGTGAAATCTGAAGGGTTGCAGATCAGTTCAGGTGCAGGTTCAGTTCCCTGTAAGACTTGTGGCAACTAGACTTGAGCTTACCAGAACTTGACCCTTGTAGCGTTTTGATGAGGGAATCATTCACAGGCAGTGGTGATCCTTTTTTAATGTCATCTTTGCCACGTTTTATGGTCTGATTAGAAAATGTAGACTGTGCTGTAAAGAGTGGAAAAATACAGATCATCTACAAAATTCAAGGCAAACGTGAACTCTGGCTGCAAAAGCCTGAAAAACTATACCTATGTGGAGGGCAGGAGGTAGTTGGAATACACAAATAAGAAAAGCTGTCCTGAAGTCTGTCTTAAACCATGCAGGGTCTAAGAACTGTTATCATCTGCTTTGCATTCAAGTCTCGAAGTAGATTTCATCTCACAGATGAAGACAGGCACATTGAATGCCTATATCCAGATGTTTAACTTAGGGATTTAGAAGATTTAGGACCTGATTCAGTTGCTTTAACATAAGCATCTAAAGCCATCTGAAATACAAAGGGTACACAGGAGACCGATGCTCTTCTGGATCAGGATACTATGGTGAAGCCAAAGCTATAACAGCATTAAATGTTTATTTTAAAGGCTCCTAGAAAGGCAACTAGGAGGATGCTCAAGGGCAGGGCAAGGGGCTATGTGTGGAGAGCTGAGTCATGGCCCTAATGAAAGGAATCTCAGGTTCACATGACTTCCTCCAGAAGTCGATATCTCTTAAATATTTCCAGATATTACCATGGTGTAAACACAGTGAGCAGAATACATTTCCAGTGCTGTATTGAAATCACTGATCTCAGGTTCCTTCAGAGGTGTCGCAGTAATAGCTCTGCAGGATGTTTTAACCCTTTGGGAGAGAGCAAAATGTGCTGTAATGGTAGTGATTGCCAGGAGTTTCACATGACCATATTAGCAGGAAGGGTCCATGCATGTAGGGAGTCTCTGAAGAAGTTAATAAACAAAGCCCTCTAGGGATAATAAATCACTGTTCCTGGGCCTAAAACAAAAATTAAATCCCAGGAGTGAATCCATTAAATTCCTTAATTTGGCAAAACATGGTCGAGACATTATTCTGCAGCGAAGGCTTGTCTGAAAGCCCAGAAAAGCCACTGGAGATGGATTTTATCTCACCTAACCTCAGGTGTCTACATTTCAGACTTTAATGGAACAGATGTCCTCAGACTCTCCTTTGGCATAAACAGAAATGTTCACCTTTAGGAAGCGATTCAATGTAATTTACAATGCAATTAACTGCTCCCACAGTCCAGTAACTTGATTTCCACTGACCATAGGACAGTCTTCTTTCAAGAAAAGAAACCTTAGCATAATCAACATCGTTGTCATCATCATTCATCATCATCATCATCATCATCATCAATTGATTTAACACCGTGTATCATCATCATTATCATCATCAATTGATTTAACACCATCACACTTCATACCAAATGCCAACTACTGAAAAATCAAAATGTATAGTATCTAAGTGCATCAGTGATAGGAAAAAGGTGAAACTTTAGCTTCTTTTAAGCAGATTGAAGTTTTGGTATGCAATTCATTTTTTTGTGTGCTAGTTCTGTGCAACGGGTAATGCTTGCAGGATCAAAGAATTGTTCTGAGGTGCAACTAACACTTACTTGTAAGATGCTTTAAGCTCCCTAAATAGAAGACAGTGTGTAAATTTTTGCTATTATCTCACATTAATGTGCCTGCAGTTACCAAGAACTCTGTTATTCATGCAAGTTGTTCCTATTTATCAGCTCTCCTCTGTGTCTGCTTCATTCAGGCAAGCTGTTTGGCTGTCCAAAAATATAAATGAATTAGAAGAAAATGATCACAGGGGAGACATCTATGTTACAGGTGAGCAAAATGAGATAAGATGGATTTGACATAATTGTTTTCCCCTCCAAAACTCCAACGGGAAGATCAAAGACCCCCAGTCACTGTGCATCATTCATCCCTGATGCATTAGTTGTAAACATCGGAATATTGTATTTCTTTGCACAAACTGTGACTGCACAGTAAGTAATATGCACCCAAGAGGAGTCTGAATTTCTATAGCCAGGATTATCAGTAAGAGAAAACTCCTAAAGTGGTGGAGAAAGAGGGAAAACTGCAAAGACAAATGCAGATCTAATGATTTCCTTTGTGAGCAGACAGATGCCAAGAGGAAAAAGTCCTGTGTGGTTTGAAGTCCATCAACTCCTTTTTGGCTGGTTTCTTAGCTTTTATGTCCCCTTCCCATATGGCGGCCCACAGAGAGCAGAGACCACATCATTATCCATAGGTCACGGGGTGGCTTGGATTTGTAATGTCCTCCAGCAAACAGCTGCTCAATGGCTTCTCCACTTCAGCTTTGCAATTTTATCTTCAAACTAGAAGGTGAACAAGCTGCTTTTCCCAGTCAGTCTTCAGGGAGTTTTTCACCCGAGTTTGACACTCCCTTGAGCAACTCAGTGCAGATCCAGTAAAAACTATTCTGATCTTACTAATAGACTTCCCTTCCCTTCCCTTCCCTTCCCTTCCCTTCCCTTCCCTTCCCTTCCCTTCCCTTCCCTTCCCTTCCCTTCCCTTCCCTTCCCTTCCCTTCCCTTCCCTTCCCTTCCCTTCCCTTCCCTTCCTTTCCCTTCCCTTCCCTTCCCTTCCCTTCCTTCCCTTCCCTTCCCTTCCCTTCCTTTCTCTTCCCTTCCCTTCCTTTCCCTTCCCTTCCCTTCTCTCATTTTTTCTCCTTTCTTCTCTCCTTTTCTCTCTTTTTCTCTTCTTTTTTAGTGAAACGTATCATGTTCCAAATCAAACACTTGGAAACTTGCCAGTGGTATTACGACCCTGCCTAAAATATGCTGGGAAAAGGAGAAGAAAACTGTTTTATGTAAAAAGTTCTGGTAAGAGTTTTTTTTCCAGCATAGAGAATGTGTATGACACAATTTATGACAACTCTAAACTATTGAGAAAAATGCTTGAAAGGTTAATTTCCTTTGTGCAGCACAGGTTCACGAGTTGCAGAGAATCGAGGAAGACAGTTCACTAATTCAGCTACTCATTATAGATAAACACGTCAATTAATTTCTTCAGACTGCAGTGCAAATATATACTCGAATTCTTTGACCTGATGAAGGTGTGATTTATGTGTATGGCACTGATTATTCATTCCATTTGGAGCATTATTTGTCAGCACAGCCCTCATGCAAAGGCAGTGAGGTTCAGCTGAAATTTTGGTCCTACAGCTTGTGCTCCTCCAGCTCTTTGTATCAATTATTTGAACAAGTGTTGAAGCAAAAAAACCTAATAGCCATTTCTTTGTGAAGTAAGTACTGTCTGGATTAAAAAATAAAGTCATTCGCATTCTTTATCCCTCTTTTTCTCTCTTTTTACTTCATATTCAAAGGATAGAAACTCAGTGGGAAAGCAGCCATGTGATATAGCTCCCAAAACAACTTCTAGCTCCCTAAAGTTTATAGTTTAGGGCATTTCTTTGAGAAGTAGAAACTCTTCTGTCTAACTCTTGCTTTGATTTGATTTGGGTATTCCTTTGGAAAATCCAACCTGTGGAAGAATCAGTCCTTCTCTGCTGCTTTGAAGGATATTTATGCAAATATTTATGAAGTATATTATAGAAATATGATGGTTTTTCATTATTCTGTGACAAGCGTGATGGTATTCTAACCTCATTTAGAGGAAGAATTGTTTCATTTACTTCAGTAGAATTGATGACTATCTCTAGCTCCCCATGGCTGGAGTGAGCCCAGTTATGGGAAGATCCATCCCTGTGTCCTGTTCCTAAAAAATCCATGTGGGTGCCTTTTTGCTTCCATAGCAGTGCTCCCCTGAAATCTGAAAGTAGTTCTTAAAAAAAAAAAATAAAAAAAAATCCAAAATAAAAGTTTCAAGGTTGGTATGAAAATGCTTTGATTAATGATTTAATTCAGGGATGAAATAAAAACATTTTAAGCTCACCCCTTTCTTTCTGTGTTTTTTGTTTGTTTTGCTTCCTTTTGTTTTTCAATTAATTTTTTTTTTCTTTTTTTTTCTTTTCAATTCAACATCTCAACTTCTGAACTGAACAACCTAATCTATTGCAGCCTTGATGTTACCTAGTACATTCTTGCCTCTCCTATTCAGTTGTATTCCATACAGTGCCAGCATTCCCAGCCCATCAAAGGTGCATCCTAGATCATGAAACCCAAAGTCCTGGACATGACACTATCCATGCAACCATTCATTCAACTGGTTTGTTTTCCTCCTTCTGCCCAGATCCCAGCCTCCAACAGGGACTGAGGAGAACAAACACCACCTGTGCTCCCAATCCCTTTAACGCCTCCCCAAGAAATATAAAGTCTTTTTTGATATTTTTTCATTTTCTAGTCACAGCCCTGTGTGACCAAGCTTGAAAGACCAGAAGTGGATAGTAGTCCTAACATGGTTTTATACTGTCTGATAGTGATAGGACAAGGGGGAATGGCTTTAAACTAAAAAAGGGGAGATTTAGGTTAGATGTTAGGAAGAAATTATTTACTCAGAGGACAGTGAGGCACTGGCATTGCTGCCCAGAGGGCTATGGATGCCCCATTCCTGGAGGTGCTCAAGGTCAGGATGGATGGGGCCGTTGGCAGCCTGAGCATGGCAGTTGGAACTGAATGATCCTTAAGGTCCCTTCCGCCCCAAGCTATTCTGTGATTCAGCGATTTGATGATGCTGCAGTTCTCCCCAGTGGGATTTAGGATTACACCATTCAGATTTGGAAAAGGCCCCCAGAACCTCACTGATGATACAAGCCTTCAATCCCTCCCGACACGCTGCACTCCAGGTTAAATATTTTGCACTGGGAATCTGCTCTCCTCCAAATTAAGTAGACTGTTCAGTTCTCTCTGCCTCCTTCCTCTAGCTTAGAGAAAGAACTTAATTCGGACCCTTTGCCAAGACAGGTGTTGGTGGTTTCTTCTGTCCCGACCGTCACCGCAAGGGAACAGCTGATTGTTTCATAAGGTGCATCTCAGAAACCACTGCTGGCTGATGAGAAGCATGCCTCTGGCTTCTGTTGAGCTAGGTGAGGATGTGGCTCTAGACAGGGTACTTAGTGTTTGCTGCTGGAATGCTGATCAGGTCACAAAAGCCCTACTCACATTTTAAAGGTTGGACACCTGCAGGAAAACATACATACAAAAACACATGTACATTCACAACATTGGTTCCTGGTTTCTAACAAGTACTCAAATGCTGCAACTCTGTGCGTGTTATAATGCATTTTCATCAGCAGTAATCTCGGTTGCACAGCAGTTTCAAAGTCTGTAATCCTGTCTGGGTTCTGGTTTACCATCCGGGTACTTGGAGGATATGAGATACAAAATCATTCATTCCCAAATTGAAGTCACAGTCAGGCCAGGGTACTCTGGGATGCAATTATCCTGTGCATTACTATTATTGTTATTGCTATTATACTTAATTACTTATTTGATGGGAAATCTGATGCAATATATTTTTTACATAGAACGTGTATGTGTGCACATATCTGTATTTCCCTAGCTGGAAAACAACAACAAAACCAACATATATGTATGCTTTTTAATACCTTATATACTGTGGTGCAAAGGAAATGGAATCACGTTTGGGATTGGAGGAGAATAAGAGTAAAGAACATTAATTGAGAATTTAGTTAGATTTGAGGGGAAAATGACACTTCAATTCTTAAGTAAAGCAGATATTTCTGACCACTTAGCAGTAAGATAGAGCTTGGGAATCCTCGTGCTATGAGAGCAGTGAGATGGAAAGACATTCAAATATTTCAAATGTAGTGCCAGGTTCAGTTTGAGATATTTGATGGTGTTTGGGAAATGGAAGTGGAAGTCACAGAATGGGACAGAGGACCCATGGGAGAAACCATCTGGAGGTCAGCTTGGATATTCCAAGCAATGTATAACGGGAGATCATAGGTATTACTTAGGTTGTCATGAAATGTGAATCTTATACTCTAAATGCATGATAATATGATTTCTTTTTTTTTTTTAAGTCCACCAAAATGTTATTCCCTGGCATGCACCAAGGATGGAGATAGCAAACAAGACCTGGAGAGTTGAGAGAAAGTGCCTTGCTCCATCCAAGCCTAGAAGGAGCTACAGGCAGGCTGTTCTCTGGCCTGGAATAAAGAACAGTTCAGATATAAGCAATGGGAAGGTGGTTCAGCGTTCTGTTCTCACTACAGACACCAAAGTGGAAGCGTTGCCTATTAGTTTTGTCTCATTTTTACTGCATAGTAAACTGTGTGTACATTTGTAGGACTAAACTCCTGAACTCTGCAATGGTTTATGGCCTGAGCCCCTGGGGTCCTCCCATCACAATGACATTTGCTCAGTTTTGCCAGAGCACGTATGTTTTTCTTTCTAAATTTAGATCTGCAGGCAGCCTGCTTTATAAACACGTGAACAACAACAAAAGTAGGAGACGCAAGGACATCACATGCTCAGTGCGTGTCAGCACAACATCCAAAGAGCTGAGGGAAGGTCGTGAGCCCATTGTGTCAGACAGAGCACAAATAGTAAAAAACAGCTTTCAATTTTACATACCAGAGCAGATGCAGGGGAGTCACTGCAAGTGCCCCAACCCCAAGAAAATCCTCAGCCAAAGCTGAGACAGCAAAGTCACATTTCCAGCAGATGTAAAGCTGTAGGAAAGCGGATTTCCTTACTTCCAGTGCTCAGAAAACCATCCTGGATTTCATTAAATGATGCATAAATGTTTTTTTAAATACCATCAGGAGACAGCGCTTCACATTTCAAGAGATGCAAATGCATCAATTAGAAGGGACACTGGCACAGAACATCTGAATCTTTCAAAATGCAGTGAATTCAAAATATGCGTGCACGTTTTAATTGATAAAACAGTTTTGAATGGCAAAATGCCAATTTCCTGTAGTTTTTCAGGGCCTTTTTGGCCTTTTATTAAGCTGCCTGAGATTGAATTTTAAGATGGGAGGAAACGTAGACACGATGTACCCACAGAAATTTTTGCTCACTTGAGAAAGCAGAAAGAAAACGTACAATGTAAAAATGATGAATTATTCTGAATTAAACACAGCATATGTTATTCTGCTTTCTGAGTCATCATTTTTGCAATAAATCTTCTTCTTTTTTTTTTTTTAATCTACTACTTTATGGAATTGCTGGAGAACTGACAAAATGATGGAAATCAGATGTCTGTCTCTCTCTTCTTCTGCCTCAATCGTACAGGTAAGGGACCCAGCACAGCTCTCCTGTACCCACACTGGTGCCTTAACTACAAAATCAGGCTCCCACACAACAACCTACTGAAACATCCACCACCTCAGGCTAATTCAGAGGACACTGGAATCAATGGGAAAAGCTCCTGTTGACTTAACAGGGCCCCCGGCTGACATTTGAGTGCGGATACTTACACTGAGCCTTGTAAACACTCTCATCCACAATGAATCTCAGGTGGCTGAGCAGATTTCCAGCTGACTGACAAAAGGATTTGGTTTCCCTGTGTAGGAGAACCACATGGAAGGCAGCTTATTTTTAACAAGGGGGCCTTAAGAGCAAGCTACATTATCCTCAGCTGAAATAGCTCGTGAGTCCTGCTGTTCCAAAAGTCCTCATCAAGATGGGAAGAATTGCTCAATATTTATGTCAATGTGAGCTCTTGCCAGCTTATAAAATGCAGTCCTGGGGAAAAAAAAAAAATAAAAGCAGCTGAATCAAAAAAAAATCTGACTCATGCCTTTTCTTGCAAGACTTGCAAGCAGTCAGGCTATTACAGAGTTACTGTCACTATGATGGAAATAAATTTCTACTGGTGGCCCCAATATTTAGGACTCCAAAACATGGATAGCATTGTAATCTAGCTTGACTCCAATGAATGTCCCAAAAGTGGAGTGATGGGTTACAAAAAGGATTGGGAGAACGTAGAAATTCTGAAGTAGATATGCCTTCATGTGATCTGGCAGTCTTGTGCTTGAACCCCTCAAGTTCTGAGAAGGGGATGTCGATCATCTGGGTGAATTTAGGACATTCAGTGTTCCTCCTCTGATTACACAGAGTCAGTTGGGTCCATAGAGAGTTCCAAGCATTTTCCTTTACACATCATTACACAGCCAATACGTAGCATCTTTTTATGGCAATATTCAAGGCTTTGTCTAGCATCCCAAGCCAAATCTCACTGGACTAGTTCATGTCCAGAAGGAGTGTAGTTGCTTTAGCACTTACCATTGTCAGAACAAATACACATCATATCTTAGCCAAGAGAACTCTGATAATACACTTAATCCCCGAAGTAAAATTCATTATTTCCCCTTCTGCACCCTAGTATCAGTTCACTCATGGTGACTTCACTGCATGAATAAGCTTCTCAATACTGTACCAAAAGCAGCCATTCTTCCTTACACAGCTCTTCCATCCAGCCTGAAGTCAAGCTGAAGAATGGTATTCTCTTTTCAGGTTTTCAGGGAACTTAGCTAACATAAGAAGAACTGGAGAAAATTATCTAGGAGAAATGAAAAAAAGATGTTCATGTTTGTACTAAGCAGCAGCTGTCCATAATTAATCTAAATGTAAAACAAAATTATTTTGCTGCTCTAAAAATTTCATGGCCATGTCACAACACTCATTTGCAGTAGCAAATTTGTGTATGACACCCGAGGCAACATGAGATAATGTAAATTAATATAAAAAGATTAAACAGATAGAATAAATGAGAAGTTTCGAGATGACAAAATATTTTTCCAAAACATTTTGTTGAGGTTTCTGCCTCAATCGATGTGTTTTGTTGTTTTGTTTTGTTTTGTTTTTTCACCAAATGTTTCCTTTTACCCTCTTATTAAAGAAGATTGTTGAGAAGACAACATGTTCCCTAAAAACAATGATGTGGTTTTAAGTGAATCTACTAGATTGCTAAGAACTCCTCAATGGTTATTCCCAAGTAGCCACTTTTGGGTTGTATGCCTCCCACTTCTGATAACTCTTTGCTTTGTAGTCTCTGTAGCAGTTTCATAGGAGCACTTGCCACAGACTCTTATTTTCTACTTCCTCCTACACCACATGCAAGTTTCAAGTTTTATTATTGCAATAAAAATGCTTTATGTTGGCTTTTCCCAAGGACATTAAGAGCTTATGTGCTGCTGCTAAATAGTCCTTTTCTCAAACGTACACCCCCATTATTTGCTGCAAGTTGTTGGTGGTCTTTTCCCTGACTCAGAAAGCTCAGAAAACCAGAGTCAGCAGGCCATCTCATGGATTTGTTTAGTGTCTAAAGAAAAGAGAGAAATGCCCTGACTTGTATGGCCAATGTAGGCCCACGGTACAACTGAACCATTCTGTAAGGGGAAGGGACCCCATAGAAACCAAACAAAGTACACCTACCATTTTTGACAAACACCTGGGTTGCCACCTATGAAAAGGAGAGTCCCTAGAAGAGATATCTACCAGGAGTGACGTCTCTGGCATAAACAGGTATGTTTGGGTTCAGCATATAATCAGTTGTATTCTGTTTATGCACGATTACAGAGCTCTACTGAACATGCATGCAGTGTGGATATTACCTGCTGCTGCAAAAGGAATTGGGCCTTGAATTTCTTCAGGTCCTTTGTTGAAAATACTGCAGACGTCTGATGGCTCAGTTGGTGATCTACAAACACAACTGGAATATGATGAACTGGAAGAGGATGATGTCCTGAAAGTCATACATTCAAAGATTTTTGAGCTAGATTCTGATAGTCGAGGTAGCTATCTAATTGGTATGCAATAAACTCATCGAATCACAGAATCATTAAGATTAGAAAAAACTACTGTGATCATCTAGTCTACCCACCAACCCATCCCCACCATGCCCACTGACCATGTCCCCCAGTGCCACATCCCCATGGTTCTTGAACATCTCCAGAGATGGTGACTCCACAACCTCCCTGGGCAACCTGTGCCACGTTACCTCTTCTCTCCCTGACTTTACCCCAGTAGTACAGCTTTAAGGGGACGCATCAGAAGGTTTCATATCATCCTTCATCCCCTTATGACATTTTGTAGAAAGAATACATTGAAGTTCTTCCACAAAGCCAGGAGGAAAGCACATAGGACAGAAGGTGGACAGGGAGAAGATCTCTCACTCCCTGACAAATGCCTTGTGTCCTGGGTTATGAGCACTGTGGTGGACCCTCAGGTTAGTCAAAGCCTGGAGACAGATCAGATCATGCCTTTTTTAAAAAGAACATGTCAAAAGACATGAGATCCAACCTCAATGTAACCCACTGAACGGTGAAATTGAGATGGTGTGAGATGTTAAATGAAAAGATTTGCAAACAAGTCCTCCCCGCTGTGCCTTTCAAAGACACACTGAGACTTGTGGGAGGTCCTTTTGCCTCTGTCGTGCTTTCCCACCATCTCCTGTCACTTCCTGCATGAACTCCATCCCCTCTGAATCCCAAAGAAAGTCCCTTTTTTCCCGTCACTTCTGAGGCCTCATTGTGGCTCTGCTCTGTGCCAGAGGCAAGCCTCCAGCTCCCCTCAGGAAATGTCCTGGACTCTCCTTGTGCACCGGGCTCCAAGCCAGCTGCCTCTCTCCCTCCTTGTTTGCTCCCTGTTCTCCAGAACCTTTTCCCAACTGAGCCAGCTCAGGTGTTTTCAGGAAAGAAATAATTTCTTCTTCTTCCCATAAGGCTCTGCCAGGAAAAAGCATATTTCTCCTTTCTCCTTTCATGCATGTTCTTCTCACAAAGTGTATGATAAACCATGAATTAAACTAATTCATTGCCTGTCCGGGGAAAACAATTAATGCTTTCCCCCTCCTCCAAACAAACGAAAACTGCAGCAGTAACCTCTCATTTTCTCCTTCTCTTACACAAGTGACTGCCATGTAACTGACTTTTATGGTCAGCATTTATGAAGAACATTTACTATGCAAACTCTGGAAACATCTGCTGATTCCTGCTCTGCAGGTGAAACTTTTCATTTTAGTGAACAGTCCCATTGAAAATGAGCCCTGGAGCATGCAGCACAGAGGCATCTCCCTTGCTACGTCAACATGCAAGGTCTCACCATGCCACAGTGCACGTGAAGGTTTATGAGATGAGTGGGAGCTGAGCATCCCTAAATCCTAAACAACATCTGCATTTTTGACCAGTGTAGGTGTGAGATGTCTGTGTTTATATGCAGAAGTAGGTAGTCTGTTCTCAGGCAGCCAGGTTTAACCATTTCACCTCTGCATGCCAGAGTCTTCATTTCTCTGAAGTCTTCATTTCTCTGGAGCAGATCTGCAAAGCAGACTCAAATACTCAGTGGGGAAGTTATCTCTTTTCACTATAGCAGTGCAAAGATTCAGTGTTTGTTTGTGATTCAGGTACCTTCAGCATAGACGTGCAGAGATCTCCAGGGAGTAACTCCTTCTTTTCTGAGAGATATCAGCACTAAATTTAAAGGGAGAACAAAAGATGAGATAACAATACTTCTCAGAGGGATGATGTAAGGGCAAATGAGGTGCCCGGTCAACTTTATAAATGCAACCAGAGGTACCATGGACAGAAAATAGGAAGAGGGGAAAAAGAACTTCCAGGTTCATTATCAAGGGGAAATCTATCCCTTTTTAGCCTCACTTTTTCTTCACAGTTCTTCTAAGGAAAGAAGTCTTGCTGTCAGAAGGGATTCATATTCATTTGGCATAAGCAACAGCAATTTAACAGTAAGTAATAATCCCAAAGTGGCATCTGCGACATATGCATGGCATAATCCAAAACTGTTTATGACTGTTGGCTTGATTATGCCTCACATGATGCCAAACCTCTGCCACTGACTAACACAGTCGCTTGCAAGAGACTTGTACTGTTTTTTTCTGCCAGATGTTTTCTATTTGGCATGGCAGCTTCTGAGTTGCTTCTAGAGTTGTCTTTTAAATGTTCCTGTTGCCCACATCCTGTTGCTAAAGAAATCTTTCTTTGCTGAGCTTATAACTATCCCAGCACATAACATATGCCCACTGCAGGGCACAGAGATCTGTTGCTTGCAGCCCTGCAGTCCTGGGACAGGTCTCTTCTTGCAGTGAGCACCAAGAGATGTAGGAAGAGGAGTCCGGGGTGGCTTTCTGTCATTTTTTCATCTGTCAAAGTGCATGAATGGAAGACAGGAATAGGAACTGCATAACCACATCCAGACATCAACATCTGAGGTAGAACCTCAAAGCTCCTTCTGTCAACCAGTTGAGTCCTCAGATTGAATGACCCCACTTCTAGAACAGAATTCTAAAAAAAGTGAGATAAATTGCTATATAAAAATACCCATTTCTCTATTTATCTACAAAGAGGATCAAATGAGATCAGTGGAGCTGGAGATTTCCATATTGTAGATGCCTAAGGTTAGGTGAGACAAAAAAATCTGACTTCTCATTGCTGCTAGTCTGCAGGAGCAAGTGAAATGGGTACTCACCAGAAACATGATGTCTCAAGCTTAAACATTTGCCAGTCCTCCCAGATCTTTCTGTTGAATAGGCTCTTCCCTGTTCTTCTACCATACCTCACACATCCAGCTTTCTACAGCTCTGGAGGAACATCATTTTCTTCTGGTTGTGTACAAAGAAAACCTGAATTGCTCCACTAAGTTTGGGCTGATGAATCTCACTTTGGGTGTACCGAGGAGAAAACAAGGAGCTGGAATTGCAAACACTGATAGGTAGGATTTTACCAAACCTGTAGATTGGCACAAAAACTCTTCTTTCTATTTTGTTTCCTCTCCACCACTTATTTTATCCCTCTGCTTAAAGAACCAGTTCTCTGATGAACAGCATGTAGCATGCATTGTTAAAGAGTGGGAAGGGTTTTTGCATATGTATAGATGTCTTGCTGTATAGGAGATATAGAAGTGAGCAAACTGTCATTCTAACTGCATGGGATTTGGTGGTTTTGATCATTTTATGTCAAGTGAAATTTTGCCTCAAAGTAACTTGGTCCTGCACCGCCTTGCATGTTCCTGGGTGCTCATTCTAGCAACGTTCTGGCTGCTAACACTATTTCTCATCTAGATCTACTGTGGGGAACCAGGACATCCATTTAGCTGGAAATTACATTCTTTGTTGACAAGCTTAGCTTTCACTGGGATCAGTTCCCTGCTCTGACTCACTGTCCATGCAGCAATCCCTGGAGCCTTAATAAGGGATGAAGCAGAACTGTGCAGAGAGAAGTAGGAGAGAGAAGGTAGTGCTGTCTGTGAATACAGTTGCAATGCTGTTCTAAATTAACTGAATAAAAAGAAGCACCTATAGGGACCTTCCATCCCTGCATTATTTAGAATCGTAGAATAGTTTGGGCTGGAAGGAACCTTAAAGATCACATCATCCAACACCCCTGCCATGGACAGGAGCACTGCCCCAAGACCAGGTTGCCCAAAGCCCCATTAGACCTGACTTTGAACACTTCCAGGAATGGGGCATTTTTTCTTTTGCGCAACTCACACAAATTCAATCCTCAGAACCAGATCTGTGTAAGTATAGGATAAGTGCATTCAAGGGAACACACTTACAAGACTCAAAAAATAGGTGATAGGGATTATTTTTCTTTATGCACTGAAAATGATATTTTACTTTTCCCAAAGAAGTGATGGTTTAGTAACTATATGGAGGATTAGTCACTGATGAAAGAACTTCCTTTAATCTGATGTTCAGCAAATCAGTATGAGAAGGATTTGGGAAAGGTAAGGGAAGATTTGCCATTGAAAAACAGGTCAGATTTGTTGCCATGCTACAATCTTTGCGTAATAACTGGGCTTAAAAATCCACCAGACCAATTAAGTCTTTCTGACTGGTGGTGTTCACAGTGTTCATGGGTACTGATGGATATTCCTGTAATGTTTCATTCCCCTGATGATTTTCCCAGAGTTGGTGACTGAGTTCACTGCACTAGAAACTTCTGCTGCTTCATGGCCTTTCTTCTGGCATGGGTTTGTAATTGCTGAGTGCCAGTGGCTCAGTGCTGGCAGGAGGGAAGGAGACTTCCTGAATTAGAGGCTGCACTTGTACAGAGTTGTACAAATTGCCCACATCAGCCTTCACTGCCTGACATCATGGCCAGGATTAAGAGCTGAGAAAAACAGGGAGGAAGACAAATGCCAGCTGTTAGTAGATGTGTTCCTGGAGCTGCCCTTGGTGGAGAAAAAGGAAAAAAAAAAGAAATAAATCGGTGCCTGTCCTCCCACTGTCAAAAGTGAGGGGAATAAACAAATGATGGCATGGTGACGAGAGTGTTCAGAGGGAAATAAAACATAAGGAACGTGATCATGTCAGAGAAAAGACCAAGAAGGATGGCTGCCATCCTGTCTGGATATAGGTCTAGGAAGTAGCAGCGACATGACTCACTTGCAGAGGAAGGCATATGTTGAGCTCAGTCCTCACCATCTCAGGATGTTGTGCAAGGGCACAGCACCAAGGCACAGCAGCTGTGATAGGAAGAAGTTCTGAAAGAAAAAAAAACATTCCCTACGAAGCACATATATGTTCCCTCACTCATAAAACTGATTTTCTTTAGCATTTTGAAACTCTATGGGAACCTTTCGTTTGATCTATCTGGACATCGCAGCAACTTCTCAACCACAGGGTTGAAATTTTTCTGTGACCTGGCCAAAAATCACATGCAAAATTTTAAATACCTACAAGCAACATTTCTCAGTCTAAGCAATTTTTACAACAGATAACTCAATCACTGAAGACGTAGAAGGCACATTTGACACGCTCCCAAAGACAAGGGGTTGGTGTTGGGCAGCTAGCAATGCTACTCTTCAAATTTCTTGTTTTATTTTGTCCCATAACACCAGATCTTCCTTCCTTGTCTGTTGATAGTCATATTGCTGCCTTCAAAGTATTGGATCATGGGTTTAAAAGGACCACAATGCTCATCCAGTTCCAACCCCCTGCTATGTGCAGGTCGCCAACCAGCAGGCCAGGCTGCCCAGAGCCACATCCAGCCTGGCCTTGAATGCCTGCAGGGGTGGGGCATCCACAACCTCCTTGGGCAACCTGTTCCAGTGCCTCACCACCCTCTGGGTGAAAAACTTCCTCCTAATATCCAACCTAAACCTCCCCTGTCCCAGTTTAAAACCATTCCCCCTTGTCCTATCACTATCCAGCCCCATAAACAGTCGTAAATTGTAAGTATTGCTATATATTTAGATCCTAAAAAAACTGTCTTAGCACAAGGCAGCTCTGCTGGTGTTGAAGGAATTACTCCTGACCCAAATGACCTCTGAAACTGGGTCCCTCACTGAGAAATACCCAAGAGCCTTCCTGCCTTCAGAAAAAAAGGCTTCTGGATTCTTGCACTTGGCTTATCTCAGTCCAGCTCCCTGTCTTGGCATTGACTTGTGGGTCAGGTGGCCTTGAGCAAATCATTCAGCCACTACCCTCCAGCTATAGAGCAAGGATAATCCCTATGCTCACACAGCGTAACGTGAAACTCAATTAATTAATGTTCAGAAAGCGTTTTGGCATCCTCACAATACACAAGCATGAAGTATTATAGATTACTATGATTAACATGATCCCTAGCTTTCAATATGTTCACGCAAATCTATTTTAGGGAAATATTTCAGGAATGATTTAATCACTTGATTTATTAGGCTTACTTTGGGTGGTCAATAGAGGCAAAACAAACATTCTGCCCATTTTTTTTTAACCTTTTTTTTTTTGGAAGCTTCTCTGCCAGAAAGTGACACAAAAACTGTATAAGCAATATGGTTAAGTTCAGCTACAGCTGAGAACAGACAATGTCTTGAATGGATGTGGAACTGCAACCTCTCTTCTTTGTTTCAGTGCAGCAGTGCTTAGTCCTCACCTACTGGTCTGTGAAGTGTGAATTCATGATGTGTGACACTGGTATTATTATTATATTTGCTCGGCTGAAGGGGGCTTGACATGGAAAAACACAACAGGCCCAGAATATCTTGCAATTAGGAGGATTGAGTTTCTTCTGCAAACATGGACTCGTAACTCACAATAAGTGCTTCAGACAAAGCCAAATACAATTTTGGGGTGTGTGACTTCACTGATTCATTTTCACACTTGCTTGTTCCAGTTTAAAAGGCAAGAGGTTTTAGCTGCATGTTTTGAAGTAGATCCTCGGGCAACACTAAACTTTACATCTCCTCTGAGATGAAAGTATTGTGCCAATTTATGCCTATTTACTGTCTGCTTCTGTCAATTACTTTCTGCCTCAGTCAGCCTGAAGGCAAAGCAGGTGTAGCGGGTTTCCATGAGGAGGATACATGCAAAGGATTTGGGGCCTAAGAAAGAATATGGGATTTCAAATCGCATTTAACTGGAGAGAAATTATCTTTGTCTTTTTTTTTTTTTTTAAAGCATTGTAATGTTATTAATCTACAAAATTTATTCTGGAAATTAAAGTGTTTATATTTAATAGCTTATTGTATCTCAGTTGATGACCAGTTCCTTGGCTTTATAGTCTCTCTCTTCCTCGTGAGTCAGGCTTGAGATCAATCCTTCAGGAGTTTCTACCATATGTAATTCCATTAAATCTAGATACCAATTTAAAATTTCTATCAACCCATGCAGGCTACATCAGGGAAAGAAAAAACTGTCCATCTCTTGCATATTTCAGGTGATAAAACCAAGCCAGAGCGTGACTTGTAAGTCATGTCTATGTAGGAGGCATAAAAGGAAAAGCAGAGACTCCTGATGTGATCAGCGCCATAGATGACAAAGAGATCCTTCACAAGACAGAGGTGTATTTTTTTACCTAGTGTTAGAAAATATATACACTTCTTTTCCCTTTTTTTTTTTTTTTTCCCCTAGGACATTGTTCTTGCTCCCTGAAGTGCAAGTTTTCAGGCAGCAGAAACATCCCTCATTTCCATGCTGTGCAAACAACATGGGCGGACTTTAGCTTTGGAATTACCCAGCAATTCTAATTTCTAATCAATGTAGAAATATTAGCATGCAGGGTGTTGAGAACTACAGCTATTGTAGACAAGCATCACATTACTAAGAAATCCCCAAACACCTCAAAATAAGAGGAAGCAAGGAGGGAACCAGCTCTGAAGAAGATGATTCTGAATTGCAATATCACCCAAGACTTCTCATGGAGCAGTACTTTCTGTCCTCATCTTCTCTCCCTCAGGCATAATCTAACTGGAGGAGGGAAGTTCTTAGAGAAAGGAAATTAAAAAAAAGCATCTCATTTGCTTCTCCGTGAGGGTGAAAGTAAAAATAAATCACTCCAGCTGTGAGAGAGTTGAATCAGTAGGGAGACTGGATGTGAGTTTCCTTGGAAAAAGTTTACAGCTGCTGCTGAGTGGGTTTCAAGCATTTCAGATGGACACCCCAGAAGCTCCACGTGAATGAAAACAAAAATAGAAGTGCAAAAAACCTAATTTCTACGGTTTGTGCTGAAAAACCCAAGTCCTGTATGGGGAAGTTGTCTAGCTATGACCCGACCACAAGGTGAATGTAGTGCTATGAGCTACCCACAAACTGCCTGCCCCCAGCCAATCTTAAACTCTTTAGATTCATAGAGTTCATTGATAATGGTAAATAAAACAAATAAGAGGCTGATTTCCTAACCCAAGGGTAAGTGGCATAGTCTGTCTCATGCCCATAAGATTTCCATTTAAGAACAGGATGGTACAATCTAAATTACCTTTCACTGCCCTTTCCCTAAGAAAAACAATAAAGTTATATAGATATAAGTGCTATGTTCATCCTCCTACTGAAGCAACAAGAACCGGGATCTAACTCCTACACTGTAACTTAAAGCCCATTGTGTTACTCCAACACGTCAGTATCCAGATCCAGATCAAAATCCACAAGTTTTAAGCTCATCTCTCCATGCAGCCCTCGATTGTCTTCCAATACGGACGATCATCCATCTAATACTGAAATGAAATCCTTCCTTTTCTTTTCGTAGAGTTAGAAGACTCTACCTTATAGACTGCTTCATTCAGTCTCTTAAAGGCTGCTTGGTAGACATCAGATGGAGCATTACCAGTAAAGCCCACTGGTGCCATCTCTTTGTGTGGAAAAATGGGTTGCCATAGCTCAATGAGTCACCATCCATCCTCTGTGCTGAGGTCATTATTTGTTTCAACATCCACATGAAGAGCTTAAACGAGGAGGAATAATTGCTCACAGTCCTAACAGTGTCACCACAAGCTGCTGCTAATAATGAACTAACAGTGAGTCCTTAGCAATGAACCCTTGTTCTAATAAACGTGGATTAAAATCACCCAAAATGCCTGAAAGCTTTAAAAAAACAATTGGAGAGATCTACATAGGTGGCAGATTTTCCTAAATAAGGCTTAAGAAGAGCAAGTAGGTTGGGACAGAAGTGCTTTGGTCACTTCTTCAAAGTTTGCAAGTTTGAGATTGCATTTCTTTGCCCTTCATTGTTCAAAAACAAGTATTTGGGGAAAAATAAATCAGGTAGATCAAATACCTTTTTCTTCCCCAAAACCAAAATGATTTCCTTTTTCAATTTTGATCACTTTAACAATAGTCAGAACTAATTTTTGATATATTTTTCTAATTGATTTAAATCCAGAAGTCTAGATTTCCGGCAATGGAAATCAGTGCTTGAAAAAATCATCTTACATTTTAAGTTACTTTTTTTTTTATCCTCAAGGGGATTAAAAATTGTCTGAACTCTATGAACGTGACTTCTTCTAAAATTAAGTCATATTTCTTAGTTTTTATAGGAATTAAATGTCACAATGGCTTTCAGCAACGATGAATGTGAATGCCTTCTATTACTGTTTGTCAGAATTTTGATGACCAATTCTTAACCTGTATATTAAGAGAATCAAAAATAAACTCAATTTCACATTTGTTTACTTAATCTATTTTCATGAGTTTTCTTCTTTCTTCTAACATTTAAAATATCCCTGACATACAATGATTTTTCTAATGCTAAACTTTCAACTGAAGTTGAATCTGTTATTGTGATGTACACCATTTGTTTTTGTGGGGGAGAAAAGAAAAGCTGCTTGATGTTGGCTGCTAATCTTCATCTCTTGTTCTACTTGTTATCTATTTCTAAATCTATGCATCATATATTTAAGCATCCAAAAATAAGAGGAGATGTATACAAATATTGATTGTATTGAAACAAAAGAGCATCATGTTAAAGTTCATTCTATGTATATTTCACACACTGAGGATAAAATTTATGTCTACAAACAGTGCAGGGACTCTCTCATGTTATGATATTTAAGAAACAATTAAAAATCCGATTGGTTTATGAGATTCATTGGGTTGGAGCCAGACAGCCCAGTTCCTTTGGCTGGTGAAGGCAGTGGGGCTTTGCCTCTGAATTTCCACACTAGCAGTATAGCACATTGAATTGGAGCAGAGTTACCCAAAGCACCATCAGTTATCAATATATCTTTTTTTTTTCCAAATTCTCTGGATTTTATAATTTACAACATGAATAGAACACAACAGTGAGGAAAAAGGAAAAACTGAATGAGAAAAACAAGTTTGATATTGTAAATGCCTCTAAATATTAACACCAAGGCATCTGCGTTTGTTGCATCTATCCAAGCTCCATCTGTAGTCATTACAGAATCTAGTCTTAGTTCATCTGTATCTGCTAGGATAGAAGCGATCTGAAGGTCAAATGAGCACATTCCCCATCTTTGGCCTTTGCACTCCTACAAGCCTCACAGGAAGCTCAAACTGGCAGTCATCTGATTTTAGAGATGAGCAGCACAAGTCCCTGTATCTGAGTATGTGAATACAACACATTCTGAAACAGGCACCTGAAGTTGGTCTCAGAGTGACCTGTCTGCCTTCTGAAATGTTGATACTTCAAGACTACATAGCTTAGGGGCTGAGAAATGCCCTTCTATTCCTTCTCAATTTCTCATTTTGCAAACAAAGAACTTCATATTGTCTGTTCTTGTTTCAATGTCGTGACACCCTTCAAAAGTCATGTGCTCCTTAAAAGAAAAGGATGTTCTTATGGCTAGGATGAACAGGTGCAGCCTCAGGAAATCACAGTCCAAATTTTATTTTGACAACAATTTCCTGTCTCATCATGAGCAAATCACAAAGGACTCAGCTTGGTTTGCTAAACATAGGTGTCTTGTGACATTGGGAAAATCACAGGATGCCTCGACTGCTCAACACTCCTTGCTCAGAAGAGGATGGTTCTCCTACATATCCTGTCTATTGTCTCTAGTCCTGTGTGCATGCCTTGAATATCCTAGGAAGTCTGAAATTTCATTTATGTCTAAGCTTAGCAAACCAATTCAAGCCTCCAAAATTCTTATTTCTTGCTCAGCATCTATAGAGTTGCCTTCTATTCAAACACTGTCTCTTAAACCATGCTTTCTGTCTTAACAGGTGGAGATTTCCAACGCTGTAGTCAGGTCTTACATTCAGTAGCCTTACCATAGAGGGATGCTTTAGAAATCGCCTAAATTCTGCTTCCATAGGCCATCCTTTGAGACCAACACACTGAGGGACACACATGTATTATTCACCATATACAGATGATGTTTTCCTAATGTTATTGGTATTAAATATCAATGATAGTGTGCATAAACATAAATTCCCTATTAAAAACATAATTCATTTTGTCTTGCTTTCAAATAATACTTTTTTTCCTATTTTTTTTCCCCAGTTCTCCAAGATTAAAGTCTTTTGTGCATGACTAAGGCATTTATGATTCAGTATTTTATTTGTTTCAAATTAAAATAACAATTCAGCTCATGACATCGGCCAAAATATATTATTTCCACTTGCATTTTTTAGACTTCTCAACTCTTCTAATTATCCAACAACCTTATTTAGTCATCTTTCCAGTCACCAGGACTTCATAAAAATATAGAACTACTTTCATGGAAAGAAAAGACTGAGTGCTAAAAAACTCTTTAATTCCAAGACAAACACACCCCCACCAGAAGAAAAAAAAAAGAAGAAAGAAAAAAAGAAAAAGAACAACAATATCACAGACATGACGTTTAAATAGGAAACAAAATACACCTTCAGCTTTATTTAATTGGACTTGCTTTGAGAAAGGTGTTGGACAAGATTACTTCCAGAAGTCTTTTTGAATGCAAATTATTTTGCATTCTGTGATTCTATGAGCTTTTCATGTTTTCCTCTTCGTTTTAATTAGGGTCATTGGCTACATTAATAATCTTCCAAGACAAAAGTTGAAGCATCTGTTTCCTGATGCTTTCACCTAAAGATAATATTCTTCTCTTAAAAAAAATATTAAAAAAAAAAAATAATAACTGAGAGATAAAAAGAAAAATTAAGCAAACAGTTTTTGGAACTCATTTTGGAGTGGAGTAGATGATTTTTTTCCTAACCTATGTTATGCTCAAGGTCAGACTAAAGAATCCAAGGCCTGTCTGGGCTAAAATATATGGATCCTTAAAGTTTTCTGGGAAGTCTAATGTTAGTATCATAGGTTGTTTGCTTACATTCATGACATCTGCTAGCTGTTTCCTACATGTGATGTCATGACTTGTAGTTATATTTTGAGCTTCAGTTGGGAACACATGTCCACCTACACAGTGTGCTCAGTTTGAAATATAGTCAGGGCTAAATCATAAGTAGACGGTGAGTGTGCCTGAGCAAGATGGGTTTTTCAAATGTACTCAGGGTAAGATTTTGGCTTACAGCTATGTAAATGGAGATTTCTACATGTCGGTACGTATATAGGCTCCCATTATAAATCAATAGACAACCATAAGCAAAACCAGTGAGGTCCAAATTGCTATTCAGCTGGTCAAATACAGAAATATGAGTCAGCAATCTAACCAGAGACTGCCAGCTGAAATGACTTTAAGTTATCCACAACATCTGCATTGGGCTGGTGGATATGAGACAGGAACTACAGGAGACTATATCTTGCTAAAGGTACAGAGGGGCCAGCCCATCTGTCTACTTTTAAAACATATTAAACAGAAGAAATTACTTAAATCAAACAAAGGAATGAGTTCCCTAGCTCACCTATAGAAATCTACATGATAGACATATAAATTTAGGTATCTACCCAAAGTTGACTGAGCGTGTATTTCTGTCTCATGTTAGAAAATTTATTTAAAAAAATTGCATCTGTCACCTGCATCAATCTGGGACAGCATCAAACAGAAAGGTAAAATGCAGCAGTAAACACCTATATGTGTATCCTAAATCCAGGCCTCACCACTAACTTTTTCATGTCTACATCAATTTAACAGAATTTATTTTTTTCCACTAGGAACCACTTTTGGGGCAGGTCTGAACTCTTTGGAAAAACTCACTGGTTTTCCTAAATTTACTGATGTGTAAAGATCTTGCAAAAGACACATTGTTCACATGATCCCATCTTAATGAATAATGTTCACATCATTTAAGAGACACATGCACGATTTTCACCAATAGATTATAGAATGTACATCCAAATTCTGTATCAGTAGCTCCAGGTGATTTCTACTTCCTTCTAAATGCAGTCTAAATACAGAGAAAATAAGAATTTTTGTGTAGTTGAAACATGTTTCTAGTACTCTGAAGAATCAACATTGCTGCTAGTTCTCTTCTTAGGGTGATTAGCATCCAGACATCTTCAGCTAATGGGTTCACTTCACCTAATACCAAAATAAGTAACTTAAATTGGTCAAACAAATTACCCTTTAAATGCTTTAAGCACTTCGTTGTTGTTTTTTTTTTTTTTCATTGGCTACAGCACAAACCTTTGGTGGATAACACATTTTACATGCCTATTTTTCATAAGGCTACAGTTAAGTATGATGGATCCTGTCGTAGTGACCCTCAATCAGAAAGACTGATTGATGAAGACATTGTGTGACTTCAACTGTAGCTAATAAAATAAAAAAAAAAAAAAAAACAACATTATGAAAACAGTCCATCCATCTGCCATTAAAGTTGGCAAAACACAGAGTGTATGTAGTCTCTGATTTTATTTCTGCATCTTAGGTTAAGGCTGAGAAAAAGAATGATTCTGATATTATCAGGAATCAGGAAACTTTTCAAAATTTGGCTAGAAAAATAAATTTAATCCTCTTTTCTAAAACAACCCTGCAAGGTCTAGGAAGTAAAACCTTTAAAATTCAGATGCCAAAACCACTGGAGAAACCAGGAAATGTAAGATATAAATAAAATCTCTATGAGTTTCTGCTTTCTGTGACCCAGTGATGTAGGTGGAAACACACAGAGGAAATCTTCACCTCCTCTCCTTTAGTTTGAAACTGAATTTCCCCTTGTTCTATCACAACAGACCCTATTAAGGAGTTTGTCTCCTTTCTTGAAGATTCCCTTTAGATATTGACAGGCCACTTGCAGGTTCCCCCAGAACCTTCTTTTCTCCAGGCTGCAGAGCCTCAGCATGTCTAGGTCCCTCTTGATGACATCCCATCTCTTGGGATGTGTTGACTGCTTGGTGACCTCTGTAAACTTGCTGAGGGTGCCCTCAATCCCACTGTCAATGTCACTGATGAAGACATTAAAGCAGCAGTCCCAGTACCGACCCCTGAGAGACACCACTGTCACTGATCTCCATCTGGACATTCAGCCATTGAACGCTGCTCTGTGGGTACAATCTCACAACCAGATCCTCATCCACTGAAAAGTCCGACTGTCACATCCATATCTTTCCAATTTGGAGAGAAGGATTTTATGGGGGGTCATCTCAAAGGCCTTACAGAAGTAAAGATAGATGACAGCAGTGGCTCTTCCCTTTTCCACTGATACAGTTACGCCATCATCAAAGGCCACAAGGTTGGTCAGGCAGGATCTGTCTTGATGAAGCCATGCTAGTTACCCCATACCACCTTCCCCTCTTCCTTTTGCCTTAGCACAACTTCCAGCAGGAAGATCCTACAAAATAAGCACTAAAATGAACAGAAGAGTCAGTCCATAGGTGAATATCTTGTAGGATCAAGCCCCTGAGGTCTGGCAGATATTGAGGAAAGAAATGTGCATATTCTGAAAAGCAGCCTCTTTTCTTCTCACTTGGGCTTCACTGTGGCTCCCTACCTGCCCTGCAATCATAGAATCCTTGAGATTGGAAAAGAAGCCAAGATCACCAAGACCAACCCCAACCCATCCCCACTGACCACATCCCTCACTGCCACATCTCCATGGTTCTTGAACAGCTCCAGGGACAGTGACTGCAACACCTCCCTGAGCAGCCTGTGTCAATACATTACCATCCTTTCTGAGAGGAAATTTTTCCTTATAATCAGAACCTCCCCTGGCACAACTTAAAGTCACTACCACTCATCTTGTCAGTGTCACCTGGGAGCAGAGGCCGACCCTAACATCACTACAACTACAACAGACAATAAGGTCTAACTGAATCTCTCAGGAATCCATTAAATAAACAATGGGCAATTTTCTTCTATGTCCTTTTCAGCCACTGCAGTTACCATCATCTCGAATAAATAGATTTTGTTTCTAGGTTATAAATTACATTTTCCAAAGAATGGCAGAGCTTTTGACTGAATGAGCACTTTGCTTCTTTCTCAATCACCTTCACACACTTCATACAACTCTGTTGTGTTTTCCTTAAAATTGGGTTCTTCATTAAGCTGAGTAATGCTTGAGGAAAGCTGTCAAATCATGTCTCCTTGGCAACAGTATTCAACATAAGAAATGAAATGTAGACCTGGATGATCCATTTACCTTTTGGAAAAGCTACTTTTCCAGTGGAGTTGTCTAGTTTATTGATAGAGACATAAAGGATTTAGGAATACTTAGCATGTATTTGTTTTGGTACCTTTAGAACCAAAGACAAAAAGAAGACATTTGCAGATTAATTGGCAAACCAGATTCCGAGATTCCAAGCCAAAATTCCAATTGAGGCATACAAAATAGTATCTCTAGGGGAAACGTCTTCAGAATTTCTAAAACTGTGTCTGTATGAGACACATCTGGAAGACAAGATGTAGTGAGTGTATTAAATGATTAATTGACTCTCTGTATGAATTTCAGATTGCATTTGCGACCTATTCTTGGGTTTGTTCCTTGACTGTGGTCCCACCACCCTAAATTGGTTTGGATGAAGCCATCAGAACTTTCCATCAGGCCTCTTCTATGCAAGATGCACTCCAGGATACACCTGGATAAATAAGATATATATCTTTATCACTGAAAACCTTTTTTTTTTTTTAATTATTTTTACGGTATCAAATGGTTTCAGAACTATTGATTTGTCCTAACAAGTCTCCAGTATATCAGAATTGTTTTATAACAAAACAGAATGAACTCATAAAGAGATGTTTCTGCTATTTCTTCACCATACTTGGAAATATCACCTCTGTTCAAAGCTAGGTGTCGATTCTGAAGCTTCCAGCAGAAATGCATAGTCAAAAAAAACACAGACAGCTCTTTTCACACCAAAACCTCCACTTACACTCTTTTCTTTAACATACTTTTAGAATAGAATAATTTCTGAACAACTCAACCTGAACTCACAATTTCAGAGAAACAAATGCCAACAGACCGTAAAATCAAATTGCAGTTAAGATCTGTCTTAAGAAAAAAATAACAAATCTATGAATTTCAGCCTACCATGCACATCTTTGGGGGCTGGAACGTTTGGTTACAGCTCTTTCTTTTTTTTTTTTTTAATATTTACAGAGGTGTACAGAGCAGTTTTCACAATGATCACAGTCAATACATTTACTCTATCTTTGAGATTTGGGTATCCCTGTATAACAGCAGTTTATTTAATGTGATCGTTCTGACAGTTAAACTTTTAATACCATCTCATTAATATTTAACATCTGGGACTTCACTGTTCCCTGGATGTTCTTTGTGTCACAATTACTAACAGCAATAACCAGTTTGTGTCTACTGATCTACTTTTGAGCTCAAGTAGTTCCATCTCTTCTGTTTTCTCCAGTTCTTTTGTATATTTCCTGTTCTTTACTCTCTTGCTCAAAGTGATGATATCCTATTCTTCTTGTTGTGTTTGCTTCCTGAGTTTGATTCCCCATTTCTCTCTCTGGCAATGACTTGACCTAAAATAGTTAAGTACTCAGGGTGGTGCTGCAGCAAAGCTGATATTGTGAAGCAGACATTGCAGAAGTTAGAAAAGTTTCCAGTTGTGTTCTGAAAACAATCACGGGAGAGTGAACAATTATCTAATCAAAAGAATTCCCTCATCCCTGTTTTCCAGTGCTAGGACATCTATTTTAACCAGTGCCATGTTCCCATTTGTGTTGAACTACAGTACAAGGAATTTGACTGCTGATATCTCTCTGATACCTACTGAAGCAACCACCTACTGCTTGTGTTCTGGATTAATCATATTCAGTTGTTCTCATTGTAGAGGGTATGTAAACTTAAGCAAGAGTGAATATATGTGCTCTATCCATAATTACTTGCATCAGCTTTAATTGCTTTGATTTTGACCTTTTCTCTCCAATTTGTCTGTTGAACCATTTGGGATATACACAGAAATGAAGGCAGATTGGAAAAAAAATGATAATAAAAACAAAGTAGGAGAGTGTCTGAGCAGAGGTAAGAGCAGATATCTCAGGAAAACCAAGAGAGTGTTTTGGGATGAGCAATAAAGACCTTGGATCTGCTAGTGAAGACATGCTCCGTCACTGAGTGCAACCTTTAGGTAGACAGAAAAGCCCTTTGCCCATTCTTGAGAGTAAGTTTGATTGCCCCTGAGGAAAATATTTGTCTCCATCAAATGGTTTTCGCTCTCACTGCCTCAACCTGCAAGACTCCATTTTTTCTTACTGCGTGGCTTCTGTGAGGCAACCCCTGGGAACAAGTTGCCACTGCTCACAGGTCAGTTCATCTCAGTCAGTGTTCCTGGAATTGTTTCCCAATGACTGCCTGTCTGTGTCATTCGACACTGATGCTATCATGCTGTAATTACCAGCAGCTGAGGGCAGAAGGGAGCAATGCAATTTTAATAGAGGTTTCCAACTACTCGTATGGAAAAAAAAAAAGACCTAGGATCAGAACTTTTCTCACGGGCCATGAGAACAAACTGAAAGTTGTCAGAGATACAACTGTCTCATTACCTACTAATAATTAATCAGCTCATAATGGCATCATACCACATACAGAGTAAGAGCTTGACTCAGAAGAACCTCTCCTTCCCATGGACAAAGAACAGGAAAAGTGTTATTAACGGGCAAGAAAGAGGAATGTTGCTTAAGGTGGCACACAGGATTTCCAGCATGATGGAAGACTGAACTAACGGGAGGACTGAATCATAAATACTTTCATAGCTGTATTGATAGACCTCTTCCAGGTAGACAGTGGGCCATCGAAGATCTGAAAAGTCCAGGCTGAAAATCCCCAAACTAGGATTTCCTCTCTGCATCTACTGATCCTTAGGGAATATGGGGAATCCTCAGGGCAGTATTCCATTTCAGTGATGCCTTTAAAAATAGCCATTGTAGGAAGCACAAAAGTATTTGTGAAGGTAAGTGTGAGCTGTGGAAGCACTGACAGAGCTTGGAGGCCAAGAGCAGTGTCCAAGGCAAGCACAGCAGGAAGTCTTAGCTAAGCAAGCATCAATTCACACCTGTTGCCTGAAGTCTATTCACAGGAGCTAATAATAAAAACTTTGCATTTAAACAGAGCTCTTCATCCCTTGTGATCCCAAAGCACTCAGTAAATTACACATGCAAAGGTCACATCAACTGGTGCTGAAATCCAGCCTGCCCTGGCCATAACAATAAGAAGGAGGAAAAATATGTCCAAGGACAATAGGGTAAATTCCCACTTGCATGAAATATGTCTGGTGCTTTCCAGTGCCCACCCAGAGCAACGATGAACAACTCAAACTACTGCAGTGCAAAAGAGTATTCTGATATTCCTTTGGTTTACCCTGGGAAGAAAGAGAAGGAAAACGGGGAAAAATAAGAGCGAAAGAGAACCGATGACACTGTTTGAATTCAGTTCTATGGTTCCAAAGAGTCTACGTGTTTTAAATCTGCTACTTAACTTGTTAAGCCATCCCCTCTAACATGCCCTTTCTGTGGATTAGGTGTGCTGTTTATTCATTGTTTCAAGGCAATGAAATGACTCACACCGAGTCTGTTCCCAGGAAATCTTGCCAGGTGAGGGAGGGTGACATTTACTAGGGGACCTATTAAGTGGAATATACTGCAATAATGCAATCAAAACAGAAAACTCAAGTTCTGCTACGTGGCCCAAGCCTTATCACTCCATCTTGGGGCAGTGCTGCATATCTGTGAGCAAGGCACAATGAATCTGTTCCACTGTACAACCCCGAACAATCCCTTCTCGCAGCTCCTGCACCTTAAATCAAGACAAGAAAAGGCCAAAGGAGTTCTGAAATGGCCTATTCAATGGCCCTGGGTGGGGTAGGGCAAAGACGTAATCTACTACATTCTCCCAACACACAAGTCCAATTGCTCACACCCAACAAAACCACTTGCACAACTTTGCTGATTGGCATGGCCTCTGTCGGAAGCCAATACGTACCTTTGTAGCTCCAGCTGCCTTCAGCCAAGTAGATGATGCATACATCCTTGCACTTAGCAAATGTGCTACCTCATCTGTCCCTGAGAAATGTCCACAGAGTGACATCAGGTGGCGGCAGCTAGAGATCCAGTACACCTGGTTCCGAGGCAGAGATATGCTTACAGGTCTATGGGTCCTCTTCCCTTTTCCTAAACCAATTAGAGCTTATTCCACAAGTTTAATGTTGAAAATAGTGAGAAAAACAATTCACTTGCTAAGTTATGTGCCTGAATCGTCATTTAAATTAAAACAGACGCAGTGAATGGCCTTTTGAGGATGACTCAGTTGCCTCAATATACATTTTCAGTGCTATACTTCCATCCATGAGTTTTAGAATATCTTACTTGGTTTCTCTGTGTCATTTCAGGGTGGAATTCACCTTCTACAAGTTCTGTGGTCATATTTGTCTGTCCATAAAAAAAAACCTCAGCTGTCCTAGGACCTCTCAAATATACTAGCATCCTATACATAGGATCCAGCATCAAGCCTCAAGCGTTCATTTCAAGGTGAGCTGAATCACCCTGATATTGAGCCTAGTGCCATTAACAATGGCCTTTATTGTCCCATTTAGCCTACAGCTGCTGCTCCAAGAGATGAAGTATTTCCTATAAATCCTGTTTCCTTGTGCTACCCACATATGAGTATCCTGAATATACTATATTCTCTCATGTAACATTGTCTACCTGTGAGCAGCTGAATTAAGCTTCCTATTGACAATATCGACTGTCGCTTTATTGACTGTTGTGGGAGGTTATGCACCAGTGATACATTTGCACTCCTACATTTGTAAATCTAAATGTAGGTGCATTATTTTCAGGCCAAGTGCCATCCCCAGTGCCATAAGATTGGAAACACTGCAGATCTGGATATTCTTCTTCCTGTGCTCACATACACTGATGGGCTCTTTCCAGATTCTAGGATTAGTTCTATACCAGCTACAATTTCATCACTATGTATTAAATGGTTTCCTTGCTAACAAAATTAAGTTTCAGTAGAACACCTCCATATTTTAAAACAGAGTCCATCATAGCCTGAGTTAATCTTTTTAACCATAGATTGGAATAGCTCAGAACATAGTAGACTGTAATGGAGGACTCTGTAAACCCAGTCACCTGCTGGCCACTGTAGAAAAGTCCTATAGGGCACATGGCTTCCCATTACGAATTCTCAACCAGGACTTTGAGCCTTGGTTTGGATTTATCCTGAAGTCTGTACCTCACCTATAAACAGTGATCCAGTCATTCAATCTGTTAGTTCTGTAGGGAGATGTAAGAAGTCTGCATTTTGGTCCACCCCTGGCTATGGGAGCATGCATGTTAGCAGTTTGCTACCCTAGAATTCAGCCAATTACGTTCCAAGGGTTGGGTTAATTTACCTAAATGATAGCCATTTGAAAATCCACACTCTAGTTTAAATTACTAATCTATCATACAATATAAGAAATGAATACACAAGTATGTATGCATGTGTCAGGCCTTTCTGTTACAAGGTTGGAGTCACAAGGCACATTTTGGAATTTTTGGCCTGTCTTGCTATGGGTAGAAGATAGAAAATAGCTAATGTAATGTAACTAGTTATGTAATTGATAGGCATTTGAAATTTTCTGTTCCCAATGGAGGCATCTGATGAAAACAAGCAAACAGTCAGCAGATGAAGATGTATGCTAAGATAAAAATATTAGAACTGTCTCTGTTCTTTTCTCTTCACCTTGTTTCTGAGCTTTTAAAGCACCTTAGGAGAGACAAATGAGGGAAAATGAGTGAATCCATTCCAGACAGAATTGGACAGAGTATAACAAGCTTGCTGAAATGAAACTGAGACAGCCTCTGTGGTCAGCAAAGCCTCTACTTTCCAACGTGTCTGCTCTGAATCAGTCACAACCCAGCAAGAGGCAAAATAATAATATTATTGATAATAATAGAAAAACAGCTCATACAGCATGAGGAGACTTTAGACATGAATCCAGTCACAACCATGCACAACACAGAAATAAAGCCTTCATCTTCCTTTGCTTTCCTCCAAACAATTCTATGATTCCATGGTTGTATGAAAAGGGAATGTGTGAGATCAGCAGTATTTCATGGGATGGTAGGCAGAGCTGACCATGTAAGAAGCTGGAGAAATCACAGGTGAGATTCACCAGAGTAAATGTAGAAGTTCTCACTGGAGCTGTTATCCCATGGCTCTCTTCATAATGGAGAGAAATAGGCATCCAGTGTGGGATTCTCTTGTGCAAAAAACTGTGGTGCTTTGGGTACCTCCATCCTCTGCCTTAGGTTTCTGCTCCAGAAGGGACCAGATCTCCTGCATGTCACTCTGTCACATCTGCAAGCCCTTCACAGATGTCTTAAAAGCCCAGGCTGTCTCAAATGGTACTAGATGCCAATGTTTATGCAGGTGAATCATGGCTTTAGGGAGCAGTTCGTCTTCTTCTCTTAAAGGTATCAAGGGGCCAATTCAGCTGTCTAAGTGTAAGTGTCTAATGGAAGCTGAGAAGTCTGAAATTATTTTATTTTGCCTCCAGCTGCAGCTCCAGCAAGATGCAAGAATCCTGTAGTCATTATGTCACATCTGGCAGACCTCTGCAGATGTATCAGATGCCCTCTAACATCTCAATTGGCTCAAGATGCCTGTATGTGTGTAACTAAATCGAGCTCTTAAAACCCCATTTTGCCATGTACCCTGTTAGCTCAATGCCTGGGCTAATGTATTCAGATTTGAGTGTCTACTATGTCCTCATATAAAGCTGGAAGAGATTATTTTTGTCCAAGGACAGGGGAATGACTTTAGAGAGCTCAGCTCAGAGACAAAGACTCCTAAATGGAGTTTCCATATGTGGGCACCTCCTCATGCAATGAACTCCAGTAGAACTGTATTCACCTTAAAATTGGTGTCTAGTCCAGGACAGACAGCCCCATGACACTTTTACTGGGGTTAAATATGACACTGGAACTGTGGATCTGTCTTTTTGGGGAGTGACTGCAAGGGGCATATTTAGTACTATTTTTTATTAGCTGACAAATGGACTCCACTTGGAAATCTGGATTAGACCATGAGTGTGGACACCTTTGAAAAAGGTTCTAGCTATGAAGATATGGAGGTGAATGTCTTGAAAGCCAATTTGCTGAAGTCACATAGACCTGCCCGCTTCCCAAAAGCTATGGATGGAGTGACCAGTGCTCACTGCAACAAAAGAGTTGGCTCCTCTAGTCCTGAAATGTAAGCCGAGACAAATCCACTGTGTAGCAGCATATAAATAACATTATAGGCAACCTGCCAAAATAAATTAAGATAAAATGTATGCTTTCTTCTTATCCTCCCCTCCTTCTTAATGGTGTTGAAAGTAAACCAGAGTTGTGTTCCACTTGCCATTTAGAGGCAACATTTGTCAGATTTTACTTTTACTTTCAAACTGAGAAAATCATCAAACAAGGGGAAACAAGTTTAGGTTCTCATAAGCCATGTCAGACCTCTAAATAAAATGCCTTCTTTAGTCTTCTTCCCTTGGCTTCATTGTATATCCCCAATCATAAGGAGGACCTTATTACTGCAAACTCTGTACAAATTCTGAGGTCTTTCTTTGCTCGTCCTTCCAGGTTCCCAGTAAAACATGTCATTAGGGGTCCTTTGTTGATATGAATGTAAACATAGAATCATTGAATTATAGAATCGCTCAGGTTGGAAAAGACCTTCAAGTTCATCAAGTCCAAACACAAGACCATCAAGTCCAAATCACAACACCTGAGGTTGAATACTGTTTCTACCATCAGATCACTTAATGATCAATAGGAATATTCCCAGTGAGCCTTTTACATACACAGTCATGTAGGGATTTGACTTTTTTATCTCAACAGAACAGTTTTGCTAGAAGGTCGCTTTCCTACAGGCTCAGGTAGAAGACTCAAATCTCAAGAGTTATTAGGACTGCATCCTTCATGCCACTAGTTTTCCTAGGAAGCTACCCAGCCTCAATTAATCAAATGATTGACCTTATGAGAACTGTTGAGAGTCCAGCCCATCATGGGAAATGACAAGAGCAGCCTTCCATCAAATTGAGCTGTTTTTTAGAGCTCATGCTAATAAGTAATTGTTACTAGAAAACTTCTAAGAGCAATTACATGCTTGGTTTTAGACAAAATGTTGTTGCAAGGGAAAGTTCAGGTTGGATACTAGGAAGAACTTTTACTCAGAAAGGGCAGTCAGGCAGTGGCACAGGCTGCATTCAGAGGTGGTGCTGTTCAAGAACCGTGTAGATGTGGCACGGAGGGACATGGTTACTGGGCACTGTGGGGTGGGTTGGAGTTGGGTTTGGTGATCTTAGAGTTCTTTTCCAACCTGAATGATTCTGATTCTCTTATTCTATGAAAACATCCCCATTTTGTGAAGAAGCAACAGCAGATCTTCCACCCTCTGCAATGAGCAAGGGTTGATGCCAGCAATGCGAGATGAAGAGCTGGCATCTGGCAATGAGTTGTTTGTTTTCCTTCAGCATCTGATGTAAAGGCTTGGTTTGGGAAAAGAGAAGTCTGACAGCAGTCACAAACAGAGTCTGGGCAGAGCAAAATGTTTACAAGCATCTCCTTTGCTCCCATTATGAATAGAGGACTTCATATTTGTACCCATATTTAAATAATTCCATTGTCTGCCTCTAGAATCTTAAACTAGGCAGAGAAGTAGTCTTATTAGCACAGAAAGTCCTATGTGCATCAGGATCTCTGTGTTTTGTGTTTATATATTTGCGTGTTAGAAATGAAGAAAGGTGACTGGGAATAAGGGTAAGAGGAGAATGAGAAGAGGGGAGATGTAATGGAAGTCTAAAGTCTAAGGTATCACCTGTTCACACTGCAGCATTCCTTCCTGAAATGCTGGCCAAGAAGCCCAGGGGATTGGGATAATTGAAAAGCAAAAGTGGGACGGTCTTTAGATGGGTTTTTAATCTTTCCACAAAAGCTACTAAAATCTGAATGGCCCTCCTGAGGCCACATTTGATTGCCACAAATTCCCATTACATTCCTGGGAGAAGTAGCTCTCACATTAAAGTTCCTTATGAGTCCTTGTAAAAACATAGTCCTTCAGCCACCTCCTCACAGCTGCCAGGAACACCCATGGCACTTCCCCACCTTTTCGTTTCCATGCCAGAGCACGGTAGCCACACTCGGCAAGGGAGCCACATGGCTAGACCAGAATAGAAAAGTGGTATTTGTGGACTTCTTCCTGCGGTATTTATGGTTAATGAAGATATATGACATTATAAAACTCCAGTGTTGTGAGGCCTGCAGAGTTCTTCCAATGCAAAACTTTGCCATAATATTCAGCTTTTCCTCCAACTGCAATAAGGTATGTCATCACCCTCTCCACTCCTTCATTCTTCATTATGAAGAAATTGCTGATCCTTGGACAAGGATCTCTGACGCATGAAATGGAACTAAAAACATGGGAAATACTGTCCCCCAGACTTTTTTGCATTAGATTACACAGAATCACAGAATCGCAAGGGTTGGAAAGGACCTCATTGAGTCCATCCCCCTGCTAAAGCAGGTACCCTACAATAGGTCATACAAGTGGGTGTCCAGACTGGTTTTGAATACCTTCATAGGAGACTACAGTGCCTCTCTGGGCAACCTGTTCCTGTGCTCTGTCACCCTTACCATAAAGAGGTTCTTCCTCATGTTAGTATGGAGTTTCCTTTGTACAAGTTTTGGGCCATTACTCCTTGTCCTGTTGCTTCACGCTGCCAAGAAGAGCCTGGCCTCATCCATTTGTCTCTCACCTCCCTTCTGATATTTATAAACGTTTATCATATCCAGAAACATATATCAGATCTGATTAGAGCATCCTAATCTGTTTATGTCTTCAGAGGTAAGAACTGAATGTGCAAACTTATCTCATACACTCTAAAAAAAGGATCTGGGAAGGGGTTGGTAGCTTGGTGGATTGTTATACTCAGTTCTAGCTCTGAGGTTCACAGGTGGCATTTGAGTGACAGATGGCAATATCAATAAGTAAATAATCTTAGCAGAAGTGATATTCACCAGCAGAAGTTTTTGAAACCTTCAAATATGAGAGAAATTTAAGAAATTGTTCTGCTTAGCAGGTCAGCTTATAGTAGTAGTAGTAGTAGTAGTAGTAGTAGTAGTAGTAGTAGTAGTAGTAGTAGTAGTATTGGCCTCATTGATTTGCAATATTGAGAATAATACCTGTGTGCTTCGAATAAAAGCCTGGCCTGAAAACTCTGGGAAAGCTCCAGACGGAATATTGTTTGTCTCCAGAACTGTGAATTTAATTCAACAAGAGCTAATCTACTGATGTGTTGTTCTGTTCTGAAAAGATATATGCAAGTATATGTGCTAAAGGTTTATATAATTCATTGTTTAACAATAATTCCTTATATTGCTTTCTACTTAAAAAAAGGAAAAACAGGAACAAAATTCAATCAGAACACTGGCCCAAGTTCTTTCAGAACACAGATTCTCCTACACTTGTGCAAACTCACCATCTTAGTGAGGCATCTGCATTTTCTTCACATTACCTCCCAAAGTGTGGGAATGGTGTAAATTAATTGCACTTCTCGGTCACTCTGCTGCTGAGATACCAGGAAAAGAAATACAACCTAACTCTATTTAGCTCAACATTTAAAAACAAAGTAATATTCCACCAAAGTGGGCAGAATATTAAGAAGTAAAATATTAAAAAGTTAAATTTTTTACCATCATCCATTTCCATAGTTTAATGAGGTCAGTCCATAAACGACTGAACCATAACAAATGCACCAATTGCACTCATCTTTGTCTCTCCTCATGAGTTGCTGTTTATATGGTGCCCATAACAGAAAGCATTTCTAATAAGCTTTGATCTGAAATTCTATGAAAAACACTGTTTGTAAACTTTGAAATTATCAAACCTAGGTATGTTTGTATAGATGAGATTGACTGCACCTTGAAGGTGCACATCTCATTACCACGCACATCATGGGAGAACTCAGAACGACTCAGTGAAGTATTTTTCAACTAAACCTGTGTCTTTCTGAAGCTGTATCTGAAGACAAGTCAGGAAATCTTTGGCATTTATGATGACATCAGCCAGCTATCATTGTGCTACTGAGTCAAAGACATGATTTTCCTAGAGTTTTCTTATAAACTAAGGCTGGTCTCAGGTAGACATAGGTCTCTGGTGATGCTTGAAAAGCTTGAGTTTGTCTAAGACATCGTATGGATAATATGGCAATGGACTTTTGGGAGAACTGTGCCCATTGGAGCACCAGATGAAATTCCTCAGGGCACCTATATGCAAATCCCAAAGTTCAGCTGTCTTTATGAGCTGAACTTTGGGGTCTAGATGAAGCTAATCCTACCCCATACTAGGCATTAAAAAAAAATCCTTTTAACTATTCTTGATTGAGTGAGGCTCAATCTATTCTTAGCCTGGCCTTTGTGCAAACTAGTATGTTCTTATTCAGGTTTAAAACATTTTGTTGGCCATGCTACTAATAAATATGCTCTATAAGGAGTAGAGTACATTTGATCCAAAGGACCTTTCAATTCCAGAGATCATCCTTTATCTAGACTTGATAAATATATACTTTAGGGTGAGTGCATTCCTAATATTATACAGAGAGGAATGAGAAAATAGGATAAGGAAGCTGAAAGATCCAACACAGCTTGTGAAAACAAGTGGAGGGAGGCCAAACACATCTGCATGGGAATGTCAGGCAAAAATCCAAGGATAGAAGGGCAATGACAAGACAATTGTTTGGATAAGTGAAAATATGATATATGGTACATGGACAACATATCCCTGGAGAATGAGAAAATAGGCTTTCTAACAGCACAGGTATGTGGACATAGGCAAGAGATTTCAAAAGCTGCAAGTTTTTAACAAAGCAGAACAGAAAGAAGAGATGCCATAAATATATGAATTAAGATAATATGTGAGACTTTATAAGATAAAAAAGGATTTTTCATCGTTCTTGCATCAGTATATTTGATTTAAAAAAAAATGATGGAATGATAAAATCTAGCTTTTTGTACATAGGAGTAAATTGTTAGAAATATTTTTAACAGCACATGAATTCTACCTCTCTAATTAATCTCAATGTAATCTTATTTTTTAGACACTTCTGTTAAACTGATTGTAGATCAGCTTAAAATTGTCAAACTTTGTAAAGAAAATTTATCCTTTTCTTTTTTTCATGGAAAAAAATTAGAATTCCACATGCAATCACTTTCGATTCGAGAGAAACACGATGGCTTTTTAATATTTTTCATTACAGATTGTGTGACTGTTTAAGCAATGCTGAAGACAGACTGCTGCTAAATCCTAAAAAACACTGAAGATTGGGAGTATTACTGTGTTATGTTAAGAAGTGGAGAAAGCGCTAACTTAAGTAGCCCGTGGGGAATTCATTTAATATCAGTTCCAGAAAAAGAGGGGAGTGATGTTAAAACTAAATCAGGAAGAAAATGAAGGGAGGTATGTGCCTGGCATTGGTGAATATGATTTTGAGGACAAAATTTCTAATCAGCAAAAGTTAGTTTCATTTGCTGAAGAAATTTCAGATTTGATGAGAGACCTTTGACTTCGTGCTTGTTATTTGAGGACTGGTTTCTTGGTAGGAGGAAAAGCACAAGTGTTTTCTCTCTGGAATTGATATCTTTCCTTTCCAGTAATCAGTTAAAAAAAAAAAAAAATCCAGGGAAAAATAAACAGAAGGGAAACATGATACCATTTTTCTAATCTGGAGACGGTAGCATATAAAGAAAACAAGCCAAACTCCCTGTCCATTAGGAACAAGATAACAGACCTTAAACTTCAGTCAGGGAGAGCCAATTTTGAAACTGGGGGGAATTTTTTGCTAATGGAATTTTTTAATAGTAAAAATAATGAAACAGTGGAGCAGATTATGGGGAGTAGGTCTGTGGGCATTTATTGATTGCCAGTGCTGACTTAGCTGTTCCCTTCTCAGTAAACAGAGTGAATGGCTTCCTGAGATTCTCTTGAGCCATATTTTCTAGGATATTTTTATTTGCATTTTAATCCCCTGAAATATCAGAAGAGTAAATGCTGTATAAATTACATAACTTGCTGTAGGACGCATTTCAAAAAGCAGCTGTCAAATAGGAGCCATCACCGAATAAAGACCTTTGCAGCTGAAGCTGCTGAAGGGCTTTCACAAGCTGTGAGCTTGGAGAGCTTTCAGAAAGGATTTGAACATCAACTGAAAGGAAAAGTCCCACTAAATTTAGGATGATGATGCAACTAATTGTAGAATGCATAGCAAGAGGCAGGAAGGGGCAGTTACAGTGTCAGGTGTTCTGCTGTCAATCAACATCTGATATTGATCAGACCCTTGGCTTGAGTGTTTTGGTCAACTGAGATGAATCTGTGCTCATTCTTTTTGTGATACAAAGATGGTTTTCTATATTTGTTTGTAAAACAAACAAACAAACAAGCATAGGCAATAAAAAATTCTCTGCTTATGCAATCAGCTACATGCCTTGGCCATGCTTCGAGATGCTTCAGGATAGACTATTTGCATATTGGCAGGAGTTTGGCTTTTGCAAGTATAAGCACAGCTAAATAAAGTCTTGTGGCTTTCCAGAGGCTCTGACTGCAAGCCAGGGCATTTTGTATCTTTCTGAAAAGGCTAGATAGGCCTGTGCCTTTTTTTTCCCATTCCCACAAAACTCCAAGGAGTTTTCATCATGTGAGACTCCCAAAGGATTAGGGGAGCTCTAGACATTGCCATGCCTTATTGGAAGTGTAGCTGGCAAAGATAGAGAGGAAAACCTCTTAGAGGTCATCCAGACCTTGCTTTCTCCCCATGCCCATCCCAAAGGGTATGGCAATGAGAAGATATTTCAGCTAGCTCTGAAAAGTCTCGTGTTAATCCAGTTGTAGCTCTTCTGGGACCTCAGGTAGTTGATTTGCCTCTGTCTTAGCTTAGTTCTTTCTATCCAGTGCTGCGTTATGCTGCACAAATGTACCCTCCAAGGAAAAAAGGATCCCACAACACAGCAATACTTGCAGATGCAAAAAACAAAACAAACAAACAAACAAACAAAAATAACTTAAAAAGTTGAATTTCTGTAGGTGTAGGACACATAACTGTGTATAAATGGAAGCATCCAAGAAATAAGGATTTAATGACACTAATAAGATGTAAGAAGATGTAAAGAAGAGCATGTCAGATGACTCCAGCACTGAAGAATATTATTCACATAGGTTTACAACATCAGTCACACCACGTGGATCCCTTCCAACACAGAATAATCCGTGGTTATCCAATTCTATGAACAGTTGAGAAGACTATGAAAAAGACTGTCGAGAGCTTATTTGTATTCGTAGATTGATTAAAACAACGAGAACAAAGACTGAAATAGATCTCTGAGGATCATATGATCCACCCTTTAGACCCAAGATAGTTGTCAGGAATAAGTTGTATGTATGACCCTACCGACCTCAGTGATCCCTCCCAGGAGAATCAGGACAATGAAGAGATTCAAGCTAACCTGATGTTTGCACACTCTGGGTAAGCAGAGAATGCAAGGTTGATTCACCTCAGTGGTCACAACTCTTGGTTGAGAATCCCAGAACTTATGACATCAGCATTTCTGGAGGAGTTCAAGGCCAGATTGGATGTAGCCCTGGGCAGCCTGATCTATGATTTGGTGGTTGGCAACCCAGCTTGCAGCACAGGGGTTGGAAATGGATGACCTTTGAGCTCCCTTCCAATTAAAGCCATTCTACGATTCTCTGAATATTAGCTTAATATTATTTGGAATTTTTTATTTTATTTTTATAGTTTCGAATATTTCACAAGAAGTGTTTTGAAATGGCAAATAAATTCTAAATATATTTTTAAAAAGAAAAAAAATCACATGACTGTGAATGGAAACGATGAAAAAAAATTAAGTATCATTTGTATTTACACAAATTTAACTTATGAGAGATGAAGCTTAGAAAAAGCAGTATTCACATGTGCTAGAGAGGTACTGTAAAAGAAACACTACTTGAAGCAGGACTAGGTGTGGGGAGATGAAAAATGACAGAAGGAAAAATAAAGCTGATGATTAGGATATATTTCCTGCAAATCACAAATACCAGATGACTGAGAGTTTCCCAAGGGAAAGGGTGGGAAATCTCTTCCCTTTGGCTATTAATATTGGATTATGTCCTGTGGGACAATATCACAAAACCCACTATCATGAATGCCAGCTCAGGTTATCATTTTTTTGCCTGGAAATAATTTATCCAAACATGCTGTGTGTTGAATTTTGCTCTTTAAGCAATAGCTTTCCCAGCTTGCATAAAAGCATTTAAGCAGTTCCAACCACCTCATCCTCTAAAGACATTTTTCCAAATGTTCAGCTATTAAAATCCATCCAATAAAATTCTAGCTGGAAGAAATAAAAGTTCTGGTCAAACAAATCATTTGCTCGTGCATAGTATTTTGACACTGCTCTGTGAACTGTTTTAGAGTGTCACGTTAGAATATTTAAATAATAATTATTGCAATAATAGCCACTTTACTATGTCACTTTTTGACTGCATTCTTTCCTTGAGAGAAATTTAGTTAGAAGTTGCCAAGTTACTGAAAACATTAAACCTGGTAGAAAGGGTTGGCCTCTTAGAGACTGCATTTTGCATTACGCTTTTTATTAACATTATCTGCTTCCAAAATCCTTCCCTTTCTCTGGGAAATGCCATGTTTTTAAAAAGTTCAGCTGGAGAGAGTAAACGGCTTTTATTAAACGCAAACCTTATGGATTTTCACTTCTGCTACTTAATGATTTGCTTGTCATTATGAAATGGGATTAAGTATTTTACAAGGCAAAGAAGTTAATACTTTTCAGACAGTGAACAACAAATCTCTCCTGCACCAGATATTTGGGCAGCAAGTGCTCTTAAAAAGCTCAGTCGATTCAAACTGACGCTACTGGCATTAGTTTTCTTTTCTGAGTTGCTTCTGCTATTATTATGTGAAATACAGTAGCTCTTGGAAATCCCAAGAAGGCGATAGCCGTACAGTCTTTGGTGTTACACATATACATAACTGGAAATGTTCCCTGTCTCTAATGCTTTACAGGAGTCATCTCTTCTTCAAGATAAATACACAGCTGCCTTGCTTTATGTAAACTCTCAGGTTACTCTCAGTGGTCCACAAAGAGGGCATCTCATTTCATCCATCACACAGACTTCTCACAGAATCACAGAATGGTTTGGATTGGAAGGAACCTCAAGGATCATGAATCTACAACCCCTCTGCCACATGCAGGGCCACCAACCTCCACATTTCATACCAGCCCAGGCTGCCCAGAACCCCATCCAACCTGGCCTTGAACACCTCCAGGGATGGACGGGGCATCCACAGCCTCTCTGGGCAGCTGTTCCAGCACCTCACCACTCTCATAGGAAAGAACTTGATTTCAGAACTTTGGTGTTAGATTCTCATCCATGTGTGCCTACATCCATTTGAGATGCCTCAGTTGTCTCAGACATCTTCCTGGGTTTGGGGAACAACGCGTACACCTTCAGAACCCTTTTACAGCGGCAGCTGGAAGAGGGTGAGATGTCCAACAGCATCTATAATTGCCGTATTTTTTAGGCAGTGATTCACAGCTCTATTTTGCCTATTTTAAGATGCAAATACTCTGTTGTTATTGCATGTAGAAGGAATAGATTATATAGTTTGCTTGGAGAAAAAAAAGTTAATCCTTAGGCAGCATAAGCAAGAAAAGTTAAATTCTGCCTTCAGTGTAAAAACTATGAAAAAAATGTGAGAAAACAAATGCTAGCAAATTTCAGAGCACAGAAGTTTAGCAAAGGTCATGCAAGAAGTCTGTGGCAAATAAAGCAATGTCATCTTTTCCTCTTGAACACTGCACAAATGTTTTAGCTCTAAAATTTGCCCCTTGTTATGAAAGGTTTACATTTTGTTCCCAAAGGTTTCAGCTGGTCCAGTCATTTAGGCAATGCCTTAGAAGGCTTTATATTTAAGTCCATGCATCTTTGCTTATGTTTTTGGGGACGGGGGCAGGGTAGTTTGGCTGAGACCAATAAGGATTTTGCCATCCTAACACTGTGCTTTACAATACATTACTTTTAGGTGCCTGCATCTTTTCTTAATTTCCACAGATCCAAATTGATCAAACTTTGGTGCCATGTTCAGAGATACAAGGAAACATTTCCTATGCTTGGTAATCACAGCTATGGACTTGTGCTTCAGAAATGCTAAGAGGAAAATATGTCTAAAGCTAAGCTTGTAACACCTTACCAAATGTAAGGAGAATGTGACTGCAATTTCTTCTGTGTGGGGATATGATCCTATGAATCATAGAGTTGTGGAATGTCTTAGGTGGGAAGGGACCTTAAAGATCATCTAATTCCAACTCCCTTGCCATGGGCAGGGTTGTCATCCAGTAGATCAGGTTGCCCAGGATCCCATCCAACCTTGCCTTGAACACCTCCAGGAATGGAGCATCTACAACCTCTGTTTCAATTCCAGTGCCTCCAGGACCAGCAGAAATGTTTTAGGGAAGCCAATATCATCAAAACTTACTATTCTCTCTTCTTAAGATCATTTCATTTTCATACATAAAGGTCCATGTTGCTGGTTAACAAAGAAGGATAGAAGGATTGTCGTATTCCACATGAATAATTCACAGAAGATGTGTAAATAGCTCATGGAAAAAGTCCTGGAACTCAGACCTTGTTCTTTTGAGAGGGACCTAAAAAAACTGTGGTGATGAGTTATACTTTCCATTTAGCTGCTTCTCCATTTTGGACCACCTTTGAATGTCATTTTGACCTGACCTACCAAGCTAAAACCAGAAGCACTGACCTAGCTTTTCACCCTCTGCTACAGCCTGTATTTTGGTGGTCAGAACTCATTAGGCTTAGAGAACTAAGATAACCAGGGCATTGCTTGAACATGATCATCCATGTTGTTTGATAGGGCTGTGCCTGTTAGAACACTTCAGAACAGAACATGGCTTAAAGAACTTTAAAAACCAGAGATAATTCCTATAGGCAAGATAGCCTATTGCCTTCAGGGAGGGAAGGGTTCAACTGTACAGATATAGATTGTTTTGTACTTCTTGCCCAAGGTCTATAGGACAAAGCCAGTCCTGTTTTAATTACGAACAACCAAGACCATGATGGTCCTTTAAAGGCAGAGAAAGGAATAGGTCCATATTTTTCTCCTACAGTGTAATATCTCAGAATGAGTAATTTTCCCCAGATGAGAAAAAGGGTTGGCTATACTGACTGCCTGTAACACAGCAGATTAAGGTTTTGCTGAATCTTTATATAGTACATCATAGCTGGCAAATAAGCAATTTACAGTTTACCCAGATCTACCTCTGAAGAGCTTCTATCTAATTTCTCATTATACATCTCTGTGCAGTTATTTATCCCTGCCTAGTAATTATTCATCTAATCCTAGCAGACAGAAAGTTTCTTGTTTAAGTGCATCAGCTGGATTAGCTCAGTGAGTACTGAAAAAGGATCAGACTCTCTAGTTTCCTGCCATCCAGAAATAGTTGGGCTACATCATCGTGGACAACTGGGGATCAGGCCTAGCCAGCATGGATTCACAAAGGGTAGGTCCTGTTTGACCAACCTGATCTCCTTCTATGATGTAGTGACCTGTCTGGTGGATGAGGGAAAGGCTGTTGATGTAGTCTACCTAGACTTCAGCAAAGGCTTTGTATCCCACAGTATTCTCCTGCAGAAACTGGCAGCCTGTTGCTTGGATGGGTACGCACTTGGCTGGATAAGGAACTGGCTGGAGGGCTGGGCCCAGAGAGTGGTGGTGAATGGAACAAAATCCAGCTGACGGCCTGTCACAAGTGGTGTTCCCCAGGGGTCGGTGCTGGGGCCTGTCCTCTTCAATGTCTTTGTTGACTACCTGGATGAGGGCATTGAGTGCACCCTCAGTAAATTTGCAGATGACACCAAGTTGGCTGGAAGTGTCAATCTGCCTGGGGGTAGCGAGGCCATACAGAGGGATCTGGACAGGCTGGAGAGCTGGGCTGAAGCCAATGGGATGAGGTTCAACAAGGCCAAATCCGGGTGTTGCACTTTGGCCACAATAACCCCAGGCAACGCTACAGGCTTGGGGCAGAGTGGTTGGAAGACTGCATAGAGGAAATGGACCTGGGGGTGTTGATTGATGCTCGGCTGAACATGAGCCAGCAGTGTGACCAGGTGGCCAAGGCCAATGGCATCTTGGCTTGCATCAGGAATGGTGTTACCAGCAGGAACAGGGAAGTGATTGTCCCCCTGTACTCAGCTCTGGTGAGGCTGCACCTCAAGTACTGTCTCCAGTTTTGGGCCCCTCGCTGCAAGAAAGACACTGAGAAACCTGGAGCCTGTTTAAAGAAAGGCAACAAAGCTGGTGAAGGGATCTGGAGCACAGGCCTTATGAGGAGCAACTGAAGGAGCTGGGATTGTTCAGTCTGGAGAAAAGGAGGCTCAGGGGAGACCTTATTGCTCTCTATAACTACCTGAAAGGAGGTTGTAGTGAGCTGGGAGTCAGCATCTTCTCTTGTGTAACTGGTGATAGGACTAGAGGGAAAGGCTTCAAGCTGTGCCAGGGGAGTTTCAGGCTGGACATTAGGAAATGCTACTTTTCTGAAAGAGTGGTCAGGCACTGGAATGGGCTGCCCAGGGAGGTGGTGGAGTCACCGATCCTGGAGGTGTTCAAGGAACGTTTGGACTTTGTGTTGAGGGACATGGTTTAGTGAGAACTATTGGTGATGGTTGGACTGGGTGATCTTGTAGGTCTTTTCCAACCTTGGTGATCTTTGATTCTGTGATCATCTGAAAGCATCCACCCACTGTACAGAGTCCTAGCTGACTTCTAAATCAAAACAGCTAGTATTTAGATGCCTAGAGTTGGATGCAAGAAAAAGATCCTGAACTGTGTAGAACTTGATTTGTAATTGAACTGCATCCAAGTTTTCCCTCTGTGTTTCTCCAGTTTTTCAAGATCCTATTGAATTTTATCCTGTCCTCCAACATACTCACAACTCCTGTCAACACATCAGGTTTCAGACACTTTTAATGCTGAGTTTCATTGTTCAGTGCAACTCACTGGAGGGAGGAGGCATTAATTCCCATATTTCCAAATTCCATGGATATATGGAAGACAGAGTTCTCCCACAACCACTCTGCTGAAGGTTTTCTTTAGCTCAGGCTGTAAGGATTCTGTTATTTGATTTTAAATATTCCAGTCTGATTGAGTAATGGTAGCAATTCCAGTTTCTGACTTGGGTCTTCTTGTGCATTTTTGCATACATTCTCAGAAACCTCTCACAAATCTCTGCAGTCTCTAATGTGCCTGCCCTACAACAGATGGAAGGATTTAGGCCATGTTGCAACTCAGTAATCTTTACCCCATTTTCTCTGCACTGGTGTTTGCATCTAACCACAGCTCTGGGCAACCCTGTGACTTTCATGAGATCTCATTCATAACACCAATATTCCTCTTCCAATGTTTTGTCTTTCCTCCTTCTTTGCAATAAACATTGCATTCAGACAGAAGACATGTTTTCTTTACAAAACAGTCAAGATATTTCTTTTTATTATTTTACAATAGCAGAGTAGTAAGCTTATTGTATGATTGGAAGTTCTGAGGGCAAGGCAAAAATGGGATCCAGATATTTTGATGGTAGGGGAATGAGAATATAAAACCTCCAAAGTACTTGATGGCAATGAGGTACCTCCAAGGCAACTCTTCACCCCTATTTTACACGGATTCTTTAATGTGTAACTCAGATTCTCTTCACTGTAGTGTAAGGAAAATTGATATTCACATATGTGGATTTATTTGGTGTGGTTTCCAAATGGATCTTTTCCCTGCTGTGTCAGAAACAAGATGACCTTCTACTTTCCAAAAGCTATTTCATTCCTTATTAGATCTGTGGGTTTTAGCACCTTAGAAACAAGAGAAAATGCTGATTTCTTAGAGATAGCCTACACACTAAGAACAAGTGCATGGTATACAGAGTTCCTTCTGAACTTTGAATTTTCTTCTGTACAAGAAAAAGCATCCAAACACAATGTTATGCCAGTCGCAAAATACTAAGCCTCAAAATTAATAGTAGTGGGAGCCTATGAATTACCTTCTTCTCTTACCTAAATATCATTACCTTGTATTTATGGCCCCTCAGAATCTCTAAGACCTGAGGGACAGTTTTTTGTTGTTTATTCTACATGCTCTGTGTGTTGTTTTTTAAATTCTGTCATGTCCCATTTAATTGTAAGCTGTCTCTTGAGAATCTGTGGTCTGTTTCCATATAAATTTCCCATTATTTTTGGTCACTGCATGTATTTGTACTTTTTTTTTTCTTTCAAAACTAACAGCATAAACAAAATAAACTCTGTCACGTGAAGCACTTAGTTGGCATCTTCTCTGAAATTCACACTAGATGTAAATTTCATTTTCATGCCAGAATAAAGCACCTAAAGGCTTTCTCATCAAGGAATGAGTTAGCACTTTATATTTTTGTTTTCATGCATGTCTTTCTCCTAAATTTATTATAACCCTAATCAGAAGATAGTCTTGCTCTATTTTTCAGAAAGTTAAGGTTGTGATTTAGTTTCTCGGTCTATTGCTGTTTGATGTGGCTGAAGACATTTTGCCTTGTGCCACTGGAGAGAAGAATCTGCAGATGAGAGATCCTATGTCATATTTGCCATCCTCCTGTAGATGCCAGACATTCTATTGTGCCTCTGATTATACCAAAAGTTGAGTTAAATGACTCTCGGTCCTAGCGAGGGTAATTATATTCCGCTGCCAGTTCTTCAGGCTCCATTGACTAAGCCTCATCAATGTTGCTGATCATCACAGATTCATCAAATCACAGATCATCCCAAGCTAGAAGGGTCCCGCAAGGATCATTGAGTCCAACCCCCAGTTCCACACAGCACCACCCAAAAATCCAAACCCTCTGTCTGAGAGCAGTGTCCAAATGCTCTGTGAGGACTCCACCCATTGCCCTGGGCAGCCTGTTCCATGCCCACCACCTCTGGGGCAGAACATTTCCCTCACCCCCACCCAATTCTCCCGACACATCTCCATGCCATTACCTTGGGCTCTGTCACTGTAAACAGAGAACAGAGGTCAGTGCTGCCCCTCCTCAACCTGTGAGGAGCTGTAGGGTCAGGAGGGTCTGTAGGGCCATGAGGGGCTGTTGGTCCATGAGGGTCTGTAGGGCCATGAGGGGCTGCATGAACCCTCCCCTCAACCTCCTCTACTCTGGCCCCAACAAACCCAGGGCCCTCAGCTCTCCTCACACCCCTTGCCCTCCAGATCCTTTGCCATCTTTTCTACAGTCTTTTGGATGCTCTCCAATATTACAGGTCCCACATAAGCATTTAAAAGCGGGAGCAAGATAAGTTTCATATCAAGTGAATAGTCTGTGGTCAGATTTAATAAGTAAGTGCTTATCTGTTAATTTTATTTTGGGAGCTGAGTGGCTATTTTGGCTTCCAGTGGTTGTATACACTTGGGCCAGCTTCTCATCTAGTGTAAACGAGTAACATTGCCTTAGTTGTAACTGGATCTTGAATAAGAAGATCCAATCCTGTGCTTGGTTTTCTTTCTGAAAAGTTTTGTGGTAGAGGCTTTGTGTTACTCTGTTTTGTTCAGAGCACAATGAATTACTCCCTAACCTTGGCAATAATCAACCATTGGAGAAAGTTAATGGCAGATGGATTAGGAGAGTTGGAAACAAGCATCTCTTTTCATTTGTATGTGGAATTTCCTTCCTAAAATTATGTTCTTTTAATCTTCATGACTGGGTTACAAACTTAACAGCATATTTAAAACTTGAAATTTCTATGATTTTGTAAAGGAAATGGTGGCCAAAGACCTTAACTCATAAGAGAAAAATGCGCACACACACACACACACACACACACAAAACCAACACAAAACCCTAAAAAAATGATATGTAAGTGTAAACACACAGTTTCATCTGTCTTCTTAAATCTCAGGTTAATTTAAGATTGCATCTTCTTAGCGTGTTGAAGAAGACTGAAAATGTTCTTCCAGTCACAAAGACAGGTTAAATGCCGTGTTCAAGGTTGCCCAGGAAACCTGTGGCATAGCTGGAATTCGAACAAGTCCAGTTCTCCAAGTCCAGCCCCTTAACCACAGGGCTTTCAGCAGCGTTAGCCACAACAGCTGTCGGACTTGGCTCTGTAATTGTGGGAATTTGCAGATAGAAGAAGGGAGGGAATTAAAAAAAAAAAAAAAAAAAAAAAAAAAAACCTGTAAGGGGGAGGGAAACAGAAAGAAAATATAGGTGTTGTTTTTTTTTTTCCCTTTTTTTTTAACCTAGAGAGAAATCCATAGTTCGCATAACAATACATGCTGGGTCGTTAAAATGCAGCCAAGGCTGATGTTGTCAGGCACTGCGGTCATTTACGGAGTCAGAGCCAGAATACAATGCTGGCACAAGGTTTTATTGTTTCCTGTACTTGCTGAGTTTGCTCTCGTAAACATGCCATTCAAGTCAGCATGGTAGTTACGTATTATTAAGTGGCAGGTCTGTGTTTACAAGCATGGTCAGGAGCCCAGACTTAGAGCAAAGTTGCAATTTAGAGGGGTTGATGGCTTCTCTGGCTTGTCTTGAAGCACGATGAGACTTCAGATGACTTGACAGCTCACCATCCTGCTCCCCCCTCCTCAGCCTCACGCTGCTGAGTCAAATGCTTTCTGGAGGGAACTTTAACTGGAGTTCACATACCTGCTTCTTGATGGGTGATAATTCACTCGTGTCACTAGGATTGGAGCCAGTGTTCCCTCTCTGAAGAGGTAAAAGTGATTCAGTGCTGGAAGAAGAAAATGCCCATCCTTTCCACAATAGTACCTCCCACCGAGGTAAATGTTCTGCTTATCAGGCAACATGCAAAATGCAACACTTGGAGACACTTTCAGACAGCATTTTTCTCCCTAGTGTATTACTTTAGCAACTAGGACAAACCCAACAAAAATGACTGTCAATAATTCTTTACGGAAAATGGGTCCCAGATGACAACGAGGCAGTGATTAATTGATGTGTGAGTTATGATGCCTGTTCAAAAAAAAAAAAAAAAAAGGCATTTAGAGGTTTAGGGAAGGATGAATCTCACTTAATTTTCAAATTAGATCCTAAAGCCTGGGCAGTACTTGAGATTGTTTTCTTGCACTACCTGAGATTGTCCTCTCTATGCAATAGAGAACTCAGCGCAATTAATTATTACATTTCAAGAGAGGTATTTGCAGCAGCTCAAATGAATTGTTTTTTCAAGGCATAATTTTCCTCAGATTATAGAAATACTGTCTGTATTTACTAGCTTATGCAGTATGGCCTTTCTCAGAATCACAGAATTGCTCAGGTTGGAGAAGACCTTCAAGATCATCAAGTCCAACCTCAACCGTAACCATACTACCCTAACTCTAACAATCCACCTCTACATCATATCCATCATATCCCTGAGCATATCTTATCATATCTTTCTTTCAGACATCAAATGTTATGCAAGATTCATCTCACATAAGTTTAATTGACTTCAACACAATTCAGACCTCTACATGCCTTTGTAAGTTTTGGCCCTGTAAGTTACGTGTTTTTATCCCATTTGTGTGCCATCCACAGTCACTGGCTTAAACTTACAAGAGCTGTCAACAAAGCTGTTTCTACAGAGCTGCTGGCAGCAAATGTCTCTGAAAATTTCTTTGGCTGGGATGGAGGTACCAAATTATATAGTGCCATTGGAAGAGCGTGTGGATCTACTCTGCTTCCCTAAATATGTGTCACTCTACTATCTTCATCTTGCTCAGTTTCAACTCAGTTCAAATCCAGCAGATAATAAATTTTTCTTCCCCGAGATGATAAACCTCATGTCCCTGTGTGTGTAAAGCAGTGGACAAGAAAGAAATAGGAGTCAAACATTTCTTTAAGACAAATGTCTCTATTGAATTAAAGTGACTGAAGTATCTGCTGCATCCTCACACAAGGAGTCATTTCTTCCAAACTGCCTACCTTTCCTAGATGATTAATTGGGAAACTCTTTGCTTTTCTTGATGTTTGCCATTTTAGATCAGGGTGAGCATCTTATTCTTACTGTAGAAAATCTGTATAGCTGGTCATCCTAGCCAAAGCCAAAGTGACTTCTTAAGGAAAACATCATCCATCCTCAATGAAATGAACTTAAGATTCTGAAAAATGTGTTTGTTTGTTTTTTAAAATAATATAATAACAACAAATTGATATTTATTTATCTTTCTGGACAGAATAGGTAGCAGAATTGTCAAGATAGGATGAAGGAAGAGAATTTCCAGCACGAGCAGATGTATGAGTTCCAGAAAACGCCATCAGAGAGCTTATGCTCATGAGATCTCTGTCTCAGTTTCACCTGTCATGAGATCTGAAGACATCATCTTGGCTTTTGATAAATTTGTTAAAGATCAGCCATAAATTAAGTTACTGCTTCCAAAATAGCTCTATGTCTTACATGGCTCCTAAAAAGTGCCGTGCAAGAAATCTTGCCAGAGACCTAACCAACATATTCCAGAAATGATCTCCTTGTTCATTAAACCATTCCTCTAGACACAGAAATTAAAATGTTTGTTGAAATCTAAAAAGATATAAAATATGGAAGAGCACATTCCAGAATCCGTTACACAAGTCTGTAGAAAACCTTTTTGTTTCCTGGTGGTTGGCTTGTGCCCTTGTGAAAGGGATTAAAAAAGTTGTGGGTCAGATCTTTAAAACAACAAATTAGGAGGTGAAACAGAGTTTTGCAATGCTAGAAATTCAGGAACCCTGGCCAAGAAGCTCTCCAAGCATTTCTCAGTCTTCACGCTCAACTCCAAATACTGGTAGAAATGTTTTTTGCATTACCAAAAATGAGAAAAAAAGTTCCCTTTGATATTTTAAATTAGCAAAAAATGCAAACAAAAAGGGTAAGTTTCTACCACCAACTCTACCCACAACCATCTGCCTCCTGGATAGTGCGGCCATTTAAGGATTTCCTCAATCATGTGGTTTGGTGCAAAATAACTAACCGACTTGGTTTGAACCAAGAACTGTAGCTGATGAAGAGCTGAAAAATATGCTGACACAAAGTCCATTTGTAAGGGCAAGATCTGAACCATGGGTTGCTGGGTTCTCTTATCTGATCCAGACCAGACCACACAGAACTGCAAATTAAAGGCCATTCCTCAAGAGAGTATCACAGCATTCGATGAATAAAGAAACAGTTGAAGGCACAGGGAAAGCATCAATAACTAAAGGGTGAATAACTGCCTCCTTTACCTAGGTTGAAGGGGAAGGGAAGGTAAATTAAATTGAGACACCCATTAGCATCTTTTTAAGCATAAGCCTCTGTTTCTGTTATTAGAACGGGAGTGATTACCTGTTTTTTTCCAGCTCTTCCCCACACAAAAGACCCATATGAAATTAAACATCAGACCACTGCCTCTATCCAGCATCCTGAAAGCTCCCTGCTTTGCTCCTTGTCTCCTGCATATAACCATGCTGAACCTCCTTGGCTACCCCCTTCTCCTCCAAACCCCTTCAGCCCCTGCTGAAACCTGCAGCCCAACCACACTTAAAATGAAATGACTTTTTATGAGGGGACATGCTAGGTAAATTCCAAAGGTCATTGATGTCAGCAGGAAAAGACCTTTTAATTTCCACATGCTTTGGATGAGACCCAGAAAAGCAATGAGTTAAGTCAGGGACACTCTCTTTCTCACACAGCTGAAGCTGCAAACTCAAAACTGCCTGTATTTACCAAGCAGAGTGTGGGTCAGGAAGACATTTGAGATTTTCTTTCCTCTACAATTGTTTGCCTTGTTTTGGAGCCTAAAGCAATAGAGTAATTCCATGACAAAATTCCGGGTCAGAAAAGCTGACAAAGCAAAAATTGTGACTGACTGAAAAATCTATCATTTCCTCCAAGCTTAAGATTTTCATTTGTATTGTCTGGATTTAATTCACAGGCCCTGCCATTCATCTGTTTGAATTTCTGTATGCATTTTTTACTGGATAAGTATTTGTTATTTTTCTTATTGGCAGATTTATTAAAGGGTAATTTATTAAGAGGCACTCTGCACCCTGAGCCCTGCATGCATCCAGAGGAAAGCAGTGATGACCACAGAGCTCAGAAACTTCAGAGCAGGGTCTGGGCTTCATTATTCTGGATTCCTGAGAGTGAGGTAAGCAGGAAGGATGGTTATGGGGACCAATCTAGCATAATGGCTTTGTGGTTATCTCTGAGTATATGTTCTTCTGCCTTTGCGTTTAAGGAAAGTTTGTAAATTTCATGCAGTCTCAGATCCCCAGCAAGCCTTCAGTGCACTAAAACAGGGCATGAGCCCTCAGTTCCCACCACAGCCCAGAGCTGAACTTCTCCATAGACTCACCCAACCCCTACAGCTTTGATGATGGTTTGTGACACGGTCATGCTCACTCCTCCAAGTTTATAAGTGATGTTTTGAGATATTATATGAAGCACCATATGAACTGAACCAAGCTCACAGCTTCCTACCCACCATCAGGAGCCACCAAGTGCGTTATAAAGGTGTGTCTTATTCTAAGGCTGGACAAGATGAAGAAGCTGGAGCCTTACCCATCCTTAACTCTAGATCGATCCCTCTGGGATGTTGGTAAGAAAACCCACTGCATGGGAATGGACAAATTAGGTAACTGCATGTCAGGATTACACCAGTCACACCACCACCAATCTGCTGGAGTCTCAGCGTGCTCACCATAGAAATACATTCCCCTGTCTTCAGTTCCTTCCTCAGCCACATGAGTCCCAGCCACACCTCCATCTCCCATGGCAGCACACATCAGCAGTGGTAGCAGCTACACAGAAGACAAAGCAAAAATCAGAAGACGTGGGATTGGAGTATGCAATCTTATGAATAGTATGTGCCGGTCTCAGAAAAGCATCCTGAACTGGAAAAAAAAGCTTTTTTACACTGAAAGCAGAATTTTAGATCTTTTCCTCAACATCACAGATTTATGCATTCACTTGAGACTTTATGATGGCCAGCCTTGCAGGTATAGGGCTAAGGAGAAAGCACAGTTCTCACCATATTGAGAATAGGATTAAAGCTGAATGTGGCTCCCTAGCAATGATCTCCCAAAATACAGATAAAAAGTTAAAAATTAAACATCACTCATACAAATAATTAAAATGACCAACTTCCATGCCCTACATGATCAGACAGGCATAAACGCAAGAAATTTCCCAATTAAAATTGGTTGATGGGTTGATGGTTGGTCTAGATGATCTTAGAGGTCTTTTTCAACCTTAATGGTTCTGTGATTGTATGTTTTTCTCTTTGGTTTCTTGATAACAATAAAAATCTTTACAAACTAGGCTCTCTATGCAGATAACTGCTTGATGTCAGAAGGAAGACAGGAAATAGCAAAACATTTTGTCAATATGGCTTTTTTTACCCCCTACCTAGGAAGTGTAATAAACTGAGGAAGCCCAATCTTCTGAGCTTTCCATCCCTAGCTCCAGACCCTACCACCAAGTTTGGCCTCATTTGGGGACCTTCTGGGATGAGGAACTGAGCGTGCAGAAATGTTTCGAGCCACCCCCAAAATTTCCAGAGCACTCTGCTTGTTCTGGAGCTGCCTTGCTTTGTAAGGCCGTGCTTACAAACCAGGCAGATCAGGGTCCATTAGAACTGACTGCTTGGTTTTCTGGTTTTGTTTTTGGTTTTTTTTTTTTTCAGAAGATTGACACAGTTTCCAAAAATGTAACATATAACACAATTCTGCTGGGCAAGATTTGCTTGGCAAGTAATTTGAGATTAATCTACTGTTTCTTTCAGATGTGGATGTGCAGGATTGTAACTAGGAAACAGAATTCCTAAGAAAATCTGCATGTGTGTATATACATGTGTACGTGTGTATTTTTATATATACATAAAAAAAAATAGCCTGCTTTGGCCACGTCTGTTGTCTGGGATCTTTTGTATTTTGCTGTGATAGATGAATTTATATTCCATGAGGACTTATGAATAAAACCTGCTACATCCTTTGCTGACCTGACACCAGAATAATTGGCATTTTGCTTTCATAAGCAAATATGTTCATGTACTGGTGCTTTCCAAAGCAGGGGAACAGCTGCTTGAGGATGTGGAAAGCAAGAAGCAAGAGAATAAAAGTCTTCATTATCTTGCTGAAAAAGATAGAAGCTGACCAGGCTGATGATGCTTCCAAAAAGGTTGAGCAGAGAAAGATACCATGGTTGCAAACTGCCCGTTTTGCCTCTTGTCTACATAGCCAAATGCCTTTACAGATGTTAATTTCAATGATACAATTCTGATATATTCCAGTGGAAAGTTTGGTCTGGAGCCATGTGTGTCTTCCTAGTTTTATTAGAAGTTTTGTTGTTGTTGTTGTTGTTGTTTTTTTGGTGAGACAAGTCAGCTCTAAGCCAGCAACAGTAACTTGCCATTGTGAACACGGAAGGGAGGAAGAATAGCTGGGTGGAGGGGGAGTCTAAGCCCATTTTAAACTTTTTAAATTTAAAATAAACAGCTGGATCACCAGGGGAAAGAAAGAGAGAGAGGGAGGGGGTAGAAAGCACACAGGCTAAGCAAAGTTCCTGTGCACTCTGAAGACTGCTGATGCTTAAAGATTGAGAGACCCCAGATTTCATTTCTTGGCAAGAAGGATGGTCTCCAAGGAGCTGCTGTCTCAGGCTGCAGAGGTGAGTAGCCAGAGGTTTATCCTGAAGGCTACTGGGCCTCTCAGAAGTTGGCATTCTTTCAGCATGAAAGATGGTAAAATATTAGCACTTTAAAAAGCCCATGTCTCACACAGCAATAAATCTAAATGCTATCAGATGCCAGCGTGTCTATCAATAATAAAGACAGATGTGTGAGAAGCTCTTTTATGCACACACAAGCATATGTGGCCTGGGGGGCGAGGGGGTGATGGGAAAGAAAGAGGGGGCCAAAAAGGAAGGAATATTTCCAGGCTCAGACATTTGAGGACTGTATCTCCAATAAATCTTCCGAGCAGAAGGCTCAGGCCAGATCTTCAGTGCTGAATTTTTGTTTCTTTCCTTACATTAGAGCAATTAACATCTGGCCAGAATCAGGGGATGGGAAGAAAAAGAGTGGATTCAGCTTAAAGGCAGGTGCCAGTTTGAACAAAAATCAATATCTGACATAAATGGATAGTGGGTCTCTTCTTCTTTTTCTCTTCCCCCAGATTTCATGGATAGCATGTCAGGGAAGAGATTTCTGCTCTGCTTTAGTACAGAAATGAAGTTTATGTAATCATACAGTGTGACTATGTTAAGGCCTATTTTTGAATTCATAATCTATTTTGACAGATTTCTGAGATTTATAAATCTGGAATTAACTTTAGATTAAAACTGTTTTCTTGGACAATGGATTGCTATTAGAAGGAAAAGTTGTAACTCCTCACAGGTACAGAAAAATGCCTTTCTTCAGAGCATGGTTTCAGAAATTCTCCCAAGCTTGGGACACACATCAGAGCTTTTTCCACCACAGGGTTCACAGAAGTTGGCCAGGAGGAAAGATTCTTTTTAACTTGTGAGCGAAGATGAAATAATTTCCTTTGCACATGGTCAACTCCACCAGGAGAACTTCACTCATTCCTGGAGAACTCTTCCCAGGATGAGACTAATGAGTTACTCAGTGTTCAAATAAAACAAGTTGAGAAACAGCAAGACAGTGAAAAGTCAAAGTCGTTATGCAGATTGTTGATGAATTCTCTGTGATTTGGGCTAGGAGAAGACGATGATGTGGCTGGGAGGATTGTTCCATGAACAGCAGAAATGAGGAGCCCTTCATTTGTGCAACGTTGCGCCAGCTGCCTGGATCCTCTGTGCACAGGCTCCTCCCTGATCGTTAGGATGCTTGTAATCATAGAATCATAGAATTGCTCAGGTTGGAAAAGACGTTGAAGGTCATCAAGTCCAACCACAACCCAACCATACTACCCTAACTCTAAAAACTCTTTGCTAAATCCTGTCACTGAGCACCACATCCAGACGGTTTTTAAACACATCCAGGGATGGTGACCCAACCACCTCCCTGGAAAACCTATTCCATGCTTCTGTTTGGCCTCTCTTAGCTCTCATGGGACTGCATTCTTAGCTTATGCTAATGAAACACCTTTCTGAACTTCTGCCTCGTTTGTCAAATTTAGATGAAATTATTGCAGAACTAAAAAGCTGGGGAAGATAGAATAAACAGAAACAAAGTGAGCTCACTCATTCTATGGCTTTTTGGAAATCCTGATTGTAGTTGTAGCATTCACTAGTTGTGTTCCAAACTTGGCATTTCCATCAACTGTAGTAGAAACAGAGTATTATAACCTCCAAAAAACTCTAGCCCCTCTCTTCATGGGTCTGACCCTCCACCAATGCTCACAGCAGAACACCTTCAGCATTTGGAGCAGTTCTGAGCATATTTCCAATGAGCAGATCCTTGAGCTCTTTGCCTTATCGTGGTCTTCTCATGCTAGGACATTTCACATACATTCTCCTAGCTGCTTTTGGACTGCAAGAAAATAACGCTTTCTGGGAAATAAAACCATGGTGGATTTTCATGCTACCTTGTGAGAGAATAGGAGAAACAGTAATGACACACCTGTCTTATTTGCTGTGCAAAAGCAGCTTGGAACTTAGTTTTAAGTGAGAAAGTCAAAACAAATGAAAATAAAGGTCATCGTATTAATATCAGAACCTGCTTGACCAGCTTCACTCGAGCTGCTCACAATTACTGAACTTTCCATTGTTTTCAGCTGAAATGCAACTAAACAGCAGTAAGAGTGGCAATTGCCTTTTTGGAACAGTCACTAGAGAGCACCAAATAGCCACAGTGTCCCCAAATGGCATAGACATCTGGAATGGGAATTATACATACTGAAAAAAAGGCTATGATTTACCACATGTCTCCCTGTGTTTAAGGGTACAGCTTCTCTTTGGGGGTTTTATTGTCTGTATTTTAGGGAGAGTTCTTCTTTGGGGACAATAAAGAAAACAACAACGACAACCAACTAAAAACTACAACAACAGCAAAGCAACCAAACAGAAAATGAGCAAACAACAGTGTAGCCTAAGAGTTCAGAAGCAGTTAGGAAAACTTGGGTCCTTGTACCAGAGGAGTGCTGGCATTCCTTTGAAGAAAACCACAAGATAATGAAGAGACTGAAGCATATTGCAGTGGAGAGAGGTGGAGAAAACTGGGATTGTTCAACCTAGAAAAGAGGAAGCTCATCCATGTTCATAAATACCTGAAGGGATGTGCAGAGGATGGAGCCAGGCTGTTGTCAGTGGTGCCCAATGCCAGGACAAGAGGCAATGGTCATAAACAGAAATAGGTTCACTCAGAATATCAAAGAGAACTTCTGCAATGTGCAAGTGACTGAGAATTGGCTTAGGTTGCCCAGATATGTTGTAGGGTCCCCTCCTTGGAGATCTTCAAAAGCCACTTGGACATGGGCCGGGGCACCCTGCTCTGGGTGGCCCTGCTAGAGCAGAAGTTAGCCCTGGATGAGCCCCAGAGATCCCTTCCAATCTCAACCACTTTGTGCTTCTGTGACTCTTATTCTGTGATTCTGTGAAATACTTCCTCTCATCAACTCAGCCTTTTAATGTTGAACATTTCTACATTGCCTTACAGAACATTTCTTGTGGGGAAGTAGGGAGCTGAAGACTGGTAATCGCTCAGATTTTGATTGTCTCCTCTACTATTTTGTTCATAAAAAGGATAATCCAGTGTTGGAAATAGTGGATAGGTATTTACCAAAGATGAAATCACAGTTCCACTTTCCCTTTTCTTTTCAAATCTTTCCTTAGTACTTTCTCTCCTGATGTGTTCTCTGGACTAAGTCAGTACATGTAAGTGGGAACAGCCGTGTAACTCAACTAGCAGGAAAGCATGTCCCAGGACTGCACGGGTGGCTGAAGTATGTGGTGGGTCTCAATAACAAGCACTTTCCTAATGTTCTTCCTTTCTGCCTTTATCCTCTCCCCCATGACAGCCTCATCCTGGCACAGAAGCCTTCTACTACTTTCCCTTCCACAGACACACATCTTCCTTATGGTACCACATGTTGCAATGGCAGCCTGAGACACTGGATATTCCAGAGAATATCTGGAGAGTTCATTATCTCATTCACTGGTTGGCTCAAGCAGCACTAATCTTTTTTACAGTAATACAAAGCAGGAAAGAAGGTAAGAGGGAGATCTCTGTTTGTACAGGGGAGAGACATAACGAGTTGGGGGATCCTCGCTGACCTTTTTGTAACACACTCAATCCATATATTGTAGCTTTCTTTTTCAGTTGCACATGCCAGATCTTCAAGAGGCTCTCAAAAGCACCACGCTAGCAGAGATCGTAATCTACCAAAAGCCACCATCCCAATACTGCAACCTGAACAGACCATCCTGCTGAGGTTTCTGTGTGAATATTGTTTTTACAGGCAAGGTAAAAACTGGGAGCTTTAATTCCGTTGTATAATTTGCACTAATACCAGGATGATAAGTTTGGGGTGCAGCTTTCATTCTTTCCTGTTACTTGTTTCTTTGCCCATAATGACTATAAGCATGGCTCTCCTGAGGAGGTGGTGTAAGCCAAGAGGTGGATTTACATCAGTTCAGCAACTCCAGGATAAGTTATTTCGTGCAGTCTTTCTCCAAAGCAGTGCTGCTTACCTCAAGAGAACTGTGGGGTGAGCAAAGGTTACATGCTGGCACTTACCACGTAGTCAGCACAATCCATGTGTCTTCTCTGTCTACAAACGTGGTGCTCCATCTCCTGCAAATGATCTCTTTGGCTGCCTTTATATGCCTCCCTCCCATTAACCTGAAAAGAACTGAATATTACTCCAACACTAAGCCTCATGTGAAACCATGATCCATTCAGAGAGCTTCTCTGCGACTTGGACTGAACTGTTTAACTTCTTTATCTCCCGGTGTACGAGACATCATGGAGTCAGGATGTCATGGAATCACAGAATCACCAAGGTTGGAAAAGGCCTCCAAGATCATCCAGTCCAACCACCCACCTACCACCAATATTTCCCCACTAAACCATGTCTCCCTTAGCACAACATTTCAACATTTCCTGAACACCTTCAGGGACAGTGACTTCACCACCTCCCTGGGCAGCCCATTCCAGCACTTGACCATCAGTCACAGCTCAGATAGATTGATTAGCAGGTAGGCAGAGGTCTCAACATTAAATCAAATGGGAATTATTGGTTTTCCTTATGGCTTCTCATGCCGTGATACAGTGCAGCCCTCCTGCCCTCTTTAATCCCCACAGCAACAAAACCAAAATAGGACAACCAGCCATATGTACACACAGAGCATGTAACTGAACAGAGTTTCATTAAATATGACATTGATTTATAAATGGTGAAGTTACAGATCCAGTTGGCAAAGAGGAGAGACAGGAAGGGATCACAGATTGTGGGAGTCTGTTCTGAAAACCTTCCGAGGCCTGGAAGATGAGCCCCTTCTAAACTGCAAAGTCAGGATCTCAATTCTCGAATTCTCCAGTTCTTGCCTTTAAACAAATATATTTCCATCGGCATCCTGCATGGATTTTACAATCTGCAAGGAATGCAAAATGCAGTCATAAATGTCTAAGCTGGTATATCATGCTAGAAGGAGATCAGGGACTGTGAGTTCCTGTTCAACGTGTAGCTTAGCACATACAAGCAGACACTGATATGAACAGCAACAAAGATGATGCCACAGAATAAGGAATTTCAAGTCTGTGGATTATAAGACCTATGATTCACTCTTCTAACCAGCACTGATGCAAGGGTAACAAGATGAAGTGATACAGATGGCTTTATCAATATCTGGATGAATTCTGTTAGGTCGAATTAGTAATTCACATGTACATGCCCATAAATTCTTTCTGTCTTCTTGTAGCAACACTAAGTGGTGTGCTGTGCATTTTCACCTAGAACAGTTCCACTTAAGAATTGTTTTAGAAAGACATAAAAATCTTTATTTTCTCTCTTCATTTGCATGTTTTTCAACTCAGCAATCAGAACATCAGATTCATACATTATCTGCTTCAAGAGAAAATCTCTAGTGGATTAAGATAGAGATACTATTAGGTGACCTAAGTTTGGAAATGCAATAGATATAGTGTAGCTCTTCTATTTTTGAGATGATAAATGATGTTCATATGATAACTCTGAACTCTAATGATGGTTAAGAATCATAGAATCGTTGACTCATAGGATGGCCTGGGTAGAAAAGGACCACAATGCTCATCCAGTTCCAACCCCCTGCTATGTGCAGGTCACCAACCAGCAGACCAGGCTGCCCAGAGCCACATCCAGCCTGGCCTTGGATGCCTGCAGGGATGGGGCATCCACAACCTCCTTGGGCAACCTGTTCTGGTGCCTCACCACCCTCTGAGTGAAAAAATTCCTCCTAATATCTAGCCTAAATCTCCCCCGTCTCAGTTTAAAACCATTTAATTTTAGACAGTGCTATAGAATATAACTCTTACCTTACCACTGTCAAAAGCTTTCTGCTATTCCTTTCTCTCTGATTGCTCTTACTGCTTTGCCATTTGGAACAGACAAAGGACTTGTCCTTCTTTACTCTAACTTTTCTGTGCTGCTTGAACTCCTCAGCAAGCAACCCCTCAACAAGTTTACTGAACTGGCCAAAATTTGACTCAGCATGTTGGAAAAAAAAAAAAAGAAAGAATATTTTCAAATGTTTATGTGAAATACATTGGCTTGCAGAGGGAAAAGATGAATGTGAGAGCCAATGAAAAAAAAGGAAAAAAGAGTGTACAACTGAGAAAGAAAAAGGTGCGTGCATGGGGAAGAACAAGAGACAAAGCTGGTGGTGATTGGTTAGGTTTTCCAAGTGATTTCATTTGACAGCTTTCTAACTATAAAAATGGTTGACTCTTAAAAATTAACCAATCAGTGTAGAAAACAAATGGGGCCCATAAGGCCCAACAAGGCTGTACTGGGAGCAATGATCTACCTCTGGAAGTGACACCATCATCCTTTCAGGAGAGCTCTGTATTCCCCAAGGATCCCAGTGATGTTGCTGCCAGGATCAGGTTGGTGTTGCTACAGCTATGAGCTGTGGAAGGAAACCTGAACAGTGCATAGCTTGAGGACTGAGCAGCAGATACAACTATTTGAAGCCGTGACACAAGAACTGTGGTTGTACATGACGTAACAAGAAATAAATATCATTCACATTATCAGGGAAGACTGAGCTATGATACAAAAACCCCACAGAATTGAAAAGGGGAAAAAAAGATGGAAAAGAAAGAATGAAAAATGAATAAAGTCATTGCAGGGGAGAAAACATCAGAAGTGAAGATAAATACATGACCCAAAAAGTTAGATGGTGAGAAAAATGTCATTTTGGTGGAATCAAGACATGATTATAACAGGTTTTCAGATAAGAGAATAAAAACTAAACATTTGGATTTATTTACACAGACACTTTTGGTTTAACTACTTTTATCCACTAAAGATTAAACACATTCTATAGACTAAATGCCAGAAACTATGGCGTCTAAACTTAATTTTTGAAAATATGAAAATGAATAGTTTTTAAATGTCTTCTTTTCATTCCTAGCTGCAACATTTTGCCAATTTTGAAATGAATTTCACAAATATATTTATTCCCCTCCCATGCATGTGCTATATCTCACATGCTGCATTTAGGCAGATTTACAGCTCATCAAAAATGTCACTGAGCTCCCATCCAAAATACACTTCCATGATGCCAAAAACGAAATCTTGAAAGCTGAATAACGGCAGCAAACTAATTAGATATGTTTGCAATATGATGAGGCAGCAGAGGAGCTGTGAATTTGGGAAGATAAATCACAGCTTATGTAGTGAGATCACGCAGGGTAAAACTCAGCAAATTGTAGCATCCATCTGGGTTAGGATTTGCAATCCAGCTGAAGACCTGCAAGCAGCTTCTTTCTTTCCACTTCATAGCAGTCACTTCCATTCTCCCATCAGGCTGCTGGTGGTCCTGGATGGAATCACAGAATCACAGAATGGCCAGGGTTGGAAGGGACTTCAAGGATCATGAATCTCCAACCCCCCTGCCACATGCAGGGCCACCAATCATCCCACCTAATGCTAGACCAGGCTGCAAGGGCCCCATCCAATCTGGCCTTGAACACTTCCAGGGATGGGGCATCCACAACCTCTCTGGGCAGCTGTTCCAGTACCTCACCACTCTCTCTGTAAAGAATTTCCCCCTGATGTCCAATATACTTCAGTCTGACCAAGAGATTGAGGCATCCAAAACTTCTCTGGGCAGCCTGTGTCAGATCCTCGTGACTCCCTGATTAAAATATTTCCTCCCGAAATTTGATCTAAATGTCCCCTCTTTTTAGCTTAAAACCTTCCCTCCTTGTCCTATTGCTATCAGACTGCATACAAAGTCATTCTCCCTCCTGTTTATAAGCTCTCTTTAAGCACTAAGGGAAGGACTCGTGCACTAAGAGAACATTTATGCTTAGAAATACAAAGAAAATATATCTTTCGTTGTCCTGAATCTAAATGAGAACACTTAGTGCTTTTCTTCCCATCTGTGGCTTCTGGATGGCTCCAAGATCAAAGAGCAGTGGCCATTATTACAGCAAGAAACAACTGTTTCCACAGTATTTACAGAATAATCAAAACCAACTATGTATAACAAAAGGAACAAAGACTCTAAACTCCCGCATGTTTTCTGCGAAGGATTATTTAGCTCCAGCCTATTGAGTTCCTAAAGCAAACCTAATCTTTCAAATAGGTTTCCAGTAACCTTGAAACTAAAGGGGCCACTTGGTTAGCAACGTGTGAGGAGTCATTCCTTAGTGCTTTAAACCTATTTAATCACAGCCTTTTTTTGAGAACAGTGTGGGATACACCCATTTGGGATGCTGTCTTTAACATTTCTTGACTGCGTGGGCTTAGGAAAATTGTCTGTTTCCTCCTTCCTTTTTGTTCTGGTTGAATTAGGAACCAAGATCTGTCACACACAAAATTTGCAATTCTACAGAATCAAGCACGACAGGACTCATGTTTCTGAGCAACTTTTTAAATTCAAAATGGACCTCCAAGCAAATAATAAATAGAAACTTGCTTCTTTTTTTTTTTTTTTTTTTTTTTTTGTCAAGAAGAATTTGCTGCAGGTAGGCAAAACTTTTTTTTTTTTCACTAGATATTATTTTCTTATTTTATTGCTTCATGCTTTCCTTCCCCAGATTTAACAGACATCTTCCAATAGTCATTTTCCATCTAACATTGAATCACAAGAACAATTCCAGATCACATGGCTACATAATGTTACAGAATAGAGGAAGTTGGAAGGGTCCGCAGGACATCTCTATTGAGTCTGCAATGCTGTCAGCCCAAGTTATCAGTGCTTTCTCCACGAAGGTCTTAAAAACCTTCAAGGACAGACACTGCATAGCCTGTCTGGGGGGCCTAATCCAGTTCTTGTCTCCTTGGAAATAAGTTTTTCCTTATCTGTAGGACTTGCTCTAGATCTTCATGTAACTTCTCTTGATGCCTTCCAGTCTCCAGTAGAGACTCCTCTAAAAGCCTGGATCCATTTCTCTTGTGAAATGCCACGCTGGAATTCTTGCTACAGCTGAAATTAATGTCATCCACTATTCTCCCCCTACCAAAAATCCAGTCATTTAATCTTAGAAAGCAATGAGGTTGGTCGTGACTCAGTTGTGGGAAATTCTTGTAGATTGTTTGAAATTCCCTTCTTCTCTATGAAGAAATCTTCCTGGAGGACTTGCTACATATTTTTTCGTGGGACCAACTAAGACTGACAGGCCTGGAGTTTCCCAGCCCATCATTTTGACATGGGTTGGAAATGAATGCAACCTTTGCCTTTGTCATCTGTACATATTTGAAGACCATTCCAAGAACAATTAGTTTTGATTATATTAAAACAGTTTGATTGGCTGCATAAGGGACATTTTCCTTTCAGGAACACATGGACAAATGTGAGGTTAGCTTTACCATTAACATTAAGAGAATCTGAACTAGAGGAAAAAAAATGTATGAGACTGGATTCCAGGATGAAAGCTGCTAACAGATGTGAACACAATCATAGAATCATAGAATCATAGAATTACTCAGGTTGGAAGGGATCTCAAGGATCATCAGGTCCAGCTGCAGCCTAACTATAGTACCCTAACAACCCTCTGCTAAATCATATCTCCAAGCACAGGATAGAAATGCAAAAACATAGCATGGAGAACAAGAAAACCCCAACCTATCTGCTTTCAGAGTTTCAGATCTATACTTTCAACTATTAAATATCTATTTTTTCCACTGGCACCTTTTGGATAAACTCCAAAGTCCATTTTGCTTATTAAAAATATGTTCTCATACAAAAATATGCTCTGGTATAAACTGTGCCTACTTCTCTTTGTTTTTCATTACTACAGTGTGTTAGCATGGGAATGAAAGTCTTTCATACCATCATAAACTAAGATCATCGTTCTCCAAGGTCCCTAATTTGAAGGGAATGCCACTGAGTTTTAGTCCCTAAGTCATTGCATGCTTTGCAAATTTAGTTTCCTCTCCATCATATGGCTGAAATTGTTTACAGCTGAAACAGACTAATCAGGAGAGCCAGGCTGGCAATGACTGTTGTTTACTCTGAAAAAAGGAGCTCCAGACCAAAGGAGGTTTCTTCAGGAAGGGATTTGGTGTACTTTCCTCTTTTTGCAATTTAGGGAAGATGAAACTTGTGAGCAGCAGGAATGTACAGATATATTTGAATTTAAAACCAAATCTAAGTTATTGAAGAACTGAGTTATTTGATGACCACTACAGAACTTGTTATTCAGTCTTTCCAACAACCTTCCATCAACAAGAGAGTGACACTACTAATGCTTCTGGAAAAATGACAGTTTTTATACAACACACTTTTGAAACTAAACGTCCTGCTGGAAACTTTCTTAGGTCCAACTGGATATCTCTATTCTCTTTCAGGAGCAACCAGAGATGAAGTTAGCAAGAGAGATGTATTTAATAACCCTTAAGGAACCATTAGAATCATAGATTCACAGTATCATTAAGGTTGGAAATGACCACTAAGATCATTTAGTCCAACCATCAACCCATTCTGCCAGTTACATTAGAAAAAAAACTCCAAGATTGTTCCCAAACACTGATGCAGTGATTTTAGGAGTAAATTTGTCCCATAGTTTTTAAGCAGGCAGTGAGCTGAAATATATCTCACCCTTAATTTCACAGTGAAATTCTCATCTTGACATTCAGTTTACTCCTTCCTTTTGGAAATTTGTCCATCCAGGCTCCAAGTTTTCCACTGCTTTAATGAATATTTGCTTAAAGCACCAAGCATTGTCAAGCTTGGAGTTTACTGAGATATTCTCATGCTCCTACAACAGTCATAAAGTAGGGGCAACACTTCCAAAAACTAAGCTAGAGAAAAGTGTATCTTTTCCAGTGTGAGGCCCTTGAGCTATCTAGCAGCTTTTACTCAAAAAGCATGCTCTTTCAACTCTAAATTTCCCTTACTGCTTTAACAACACAGGAGAGATTGATTCTGTATAAGAATCTAGTGGCACGTGCATATTTCATGTGTCTTTTTTATTAGGGCTAACTGGGGATATGGTTCAAGTTAAAGGTAGCTCTCTAATGGCATTCACATGATAGCTTTAGGAAAGCATGCCATATTCTTACAGCCTTGCCTTCATCCAGCTCCAAAAAAAAAAAAAAAGAAAAGAAAAGAAAAAGAAAAAGAAGAAGAAGAAGAAGAAAAGGGTCAACAAGAAGAAGAAAAGGATCAACAAGAAGAAAAATTATGCTAAACATTTATTTCTCCATTGAACATGTGCACATTCCGTATCAGGGAAGTGTTTGGGGAAAAAAAAAGAAAGTCAGGGAAGTGGTAAAAAAATCTCCTTCACGCAGGAATAACAAAGAGCATAGTCCCTACAGAGAATAGTCCCTACAAAAGGCATGTTTAAACAAAATAGTAGCAGCAAAATCAAACCAAAACACAGAGCAGGAATCAGCCTCACAGTCCGTGTCAAGCCCAGAGAACATCAAAGCCATCTGTACATGCATGTGTATGTGTATGTTTAAAGGATGTTGTGTTATTTTAACCACACTGAGCTTAGATCACTATCAGATGTGTGGACAGAAGGTCAAATGGTCTCTTGGGTGACTAGCAGCGAATGTGTGGAAGCAGGATGGGTCTTCATTCTCATTGTATTTCACCTAGGTTGAGGAAAAAAGCACAGCAGAACAATCCCTGTGCAGGAAAACAGGCTGACTTGTCTCTGGGATGATAAGTTCAACCCTCATCACGGCAGACCTGAGTTGAAATATCTGCAAAATGCACACTATTAGAGCCGTGATAGCCAAATCCAGTGGTTTCAATCAAAAAATTCCAGCTGAATGTCTGGTGATGAACTTAGTCATTTCCTGAAGATATTTAGACACAGCATAGGATGCATGGCACTACATGGGGATTTCATCTTCGAACACGTTCGTCTGAGGTAGAAACTTTTGTCACACTTAATGATAATGATGATGAAATCAGTGTTATTAAGATTATTGTTACATGTAATCCATTTGAGATGGGTAGCAGCAACGATTTCTCAGGAGTAAGAAAATATCAATTTCTTTTCACAAAAATATTGTTGAGATAACCTCATACAGTGTATGTGGAACAACTGTTGTTAAGTAAAAAACTCAGACTGCACTCTTTCTCTTCTGTAGAAGTCCAAAGAGATGTTGATTTAATTGGGAAAAATAAAAATTAAAAAAAAAAATAAAATAAAGAAGGCAGGCACAGTATTTCCTGGGTGGAAACAAAACAAAACAAAACAACAACAACAACAACAACAAAAGACAAAAAAAAAAAAAGACAAAAAAAGACAAAATTCACTTCGTTTCTTCTGTGACAAGAATGCTTACATAAAAATCATCAGTTACTGATAGTATTTACTGGAGAAATTGATAGAAGCACAGGGAGGGAAGCGGAGTCTGAATGACCTCACAAAAACCTACAAGAATCTCCCTTACCTTACTGTTGGAAACCTGGCCGGCAAGGTGATGGAGTAGCTACACTTCCCATAAGTACAGTTTTGTTGGTAATAAATGAGAATATACTGTATTGGAAATAGTCTGTACTGTACTGGAAATAGTCTCAGGTCCTACCTTCTTTATTTGACTGCCTAAAATTGCTTGTGAAATGGGAGAAGTGAGGGGGGAGTGTAATTAAAAACGAACAAAGCAAACATGAGACTCCGCTGGTATAAAGATGCCCAGTGAGTGCTATGTTTTGAGTTGGGGAAAAATAAAATATATATAATATAAATAATATATATAATATATAATGATGATAATATATAATATAATGAATATCTAATATAAATATAATTTAAAAAGGATGCTGAACTGTCAATGAACCTCGTAAGAAGCTTTTGCAGCTACTAAATTTCTCAGTAGTCGTATCCAACTGTTGATTTAACAATTTTAATGCCCAGTTGCAAGTAGCTAGCCTCCTGAAATTAAACATATGTGAATATATTAATAAATGTATGTGTGCACCTTGTATGAGAAGACTTTGCTAAGTTCTTTCTGTCTGTGGTCTGAAGATAGCATATGAAAGACCTCCGTGGTCAAAGAGGAATCTGATTTAAACATCTCATTTGTTTTATTTTTCATAGAAATTTTATTCTAATTTTATTCTCTTTAAATTTCCAATTTGTTTATATCTTCCACAGGAATCTGTACTCTCTACTCAGAGTAGAAGGTTGATGGCTAGCCACATAGATGCACCCATGTCACAGAACCTGCTTCAATCTTTTGGTAACCCTTACTAACCTCACACTTGATTTATGCATTTTCTTATATTTTATGGGTCTAAACACAACCAGCCTCTTGCTCTATCTGATTAACGAAGAAGAAATATGGTGGCTCCAAATACTGGAGGAAGGAACAAAATATCTTGGTCCATTAGGTGTACTAGAAGCAGAACTTGGGAATCCTCCTTCTCAGTGACTCTCAGGCTGGAGAAATTAATCACTGTCGGGACATATTAATGTACCTTATCTGTTTGGGCACATGGTTCTCATAAACTCCAAAGGGTGGTCTATGGCCTTGCTGTGACCAAGTTTGTTCCTTCCTCAGAGAAAGGATAGTTCTGAAGCCAGTATTACTGCAGTTTTCATAATGAAGTGTAAGCTACATTGAGCACAGAGAAGACAGGTTTGTGGAGAAACTGGAGCTGGGATTAATCCTACCTCACCTTAGTTCTCAGCAATTGGGTACAGTGGAGTGACCTTTGAACCTTCACCTTAGTGTAAAATAGATGTTGAAATTAAGTGACGCTAAATTTGATTGAAAAGAGCCTTGTTCCAGTCCAGGTAGAGTTTGAATGACGTCTTATTCAAGTCTCGTCTGTCATACACTCATAGGGAGAACTCTTCCCACAGAAAAACACTCTTTATCTCCTTTTCTCCCTGCAGGTGTTCAGGGCCAGGTTGGATGGGACCCAGGGCAACTTGATGTGGTGCCAGATTTAACGGCTGGCATCTCTGCCCACTACAGGGGGTTTGAAACTGGGTGATCTTTGAGGCCCCTCCAACCCAAGCCATTCCATGATTCTATGATTCCTTACTTTTGGACTCATGTCCAAATGCTCTTTCAGCTTGGTATAGCGCATGATTTTGAGCTCTGTTTTACACTCAGGACTTAGACTTCCAACATACTTGACAAAGAAAGATTTTTCAGACCACTGTGATGTGTTTTCTGCCTTAAACTCTAGGCCCTGTGGTGATTCACATTAATGACAAGAAAATGTGAGGTTGGTAATTCCTTCCTTTAAACAATAATTAAATGGCAGCAATTAAAATACAAATCTAATTCAGAAGAAGAAATAGATGGGAATTAGAAGTTTGCCAGGTTTCAATTGAATGCAGTTGTTATGGAGTTGTGTTTTCGAGTGTTTTGTTATTGTTATTATTTCTGTGGTTATTTTACTTTGTAATTTCCATCCTAAGAAGTCTAATCCAGAATCTTTGTCTTTCATTATTCCCTGCGAAGCTATTTCCTCCCTTTCCTCAACCTCTTGAGTTGATTAACTGTTACAAAGCATTCCTATGATACTTAGTAAATAACAATGCAAACATGTTTATGCAACAGTTATTTGTGCTAATTATGTTTTTATGCTGGAGTTGAACACACGCTCTCCTGGAGTCTGGTAGTCTTCAAGTCTTGGCTCTTTGATGTGAAGGGTGCATTGGGAAGAACTTTCATTTTTTATTTTGCCTTGATGAAGGCTGCTGTTTACACTTCATGTCACTTCCCCAGAAGTCAGTGGCATATGGACTGCAGTGGGCAATGCATTCGTTCTTCATCAGAGCCAAAAGAACCTCGTTGCCTGCAGTCACCATGTCCACAAACAGAATTAGTGAGTGGAAGGATGCACGTTCTGGTTGAGCCCCCATATGTGGGACTGGGCTGCAATATGCTCTCCAAGAGAAAGCTTCTGTTCCAAGCTTGCTGGATGTATTTAAGAATATAAATTGGAGTCAGCTTCCATTAGTCATTAGGATAAAATTATCACAGACAAAGGAAAAGGTCACATTTTTCTGTCAGTCTGATTACTCCCATCTTGGCCAATTCCACGTAGATTCAGATAAGAAATTCCTTACATTAAAAAGTACGAGTTGCTACAAGGTGAGCTAAAGTCAGGAAGGTGTCATAACAGGTAAGTATTTTTCATAGATGATTCATAGAGGAAGAGCTTCTACATAACGTCTAAAAACAAAAAGAAGAACAAAACAAAAAGATAAAAGAAAGAAAAAAGACTGTACTTTTATATGCATCCATTACCACTGTTGAAAACAAATATTGGGCAGAATGTTCTTTTGGTCACAATTCTTTGGGCACTTATGGAACAATTGACACCATTAAATTCTAAATAAAGCCCTTTGACTGCTCAAGCACTGGACCGTTATTTAAAGTTCCTGTTGAGTTCTTCCCAATCTAAATGTGAACGAGGTGCTAATTATGCAGGGAGTAGTATGGCTGGAATGAAGCTTCACTTTGCACAATGGTGATAATAAACATTTAGAAACTAATGTGACCTTTAACTTGCCACTATAGTAGGTGGCATTTTTTTTCCAATTAACATTCGTGAAATCACAGTAGAGAACTGTTTGCTGGTATATGCAAGGGATAATCCATTGAAAACAACATGCATTTGCAACACCTTAAGGTTGGTTGGCTTCCACTTTCTTCCCTTCAAAAAATCATAGAATGGTCTGGCTTAAAAAGGACCTCAATGATCTTCTAATTTCAACCCCCCTGCCAACCACTAGACCACTCCCTTCCCTGAACAAGGAGAGCAGCTTGCTACTGGCTTTTCTGTTTTATTTTTATATTGGAGTTTTACAATGAGCAAAGTTAGAACAGGCAATTCTGTCCTGATCTACAATGAGCTGGAATTTCCCTTGTATCTATTACTGGACAGATGAGGTTTTGTGAAACAGCTTTCTGAGCAACAGAACATATTCTGGTTTCCCCAGTTCTCACCAGCGAAACTTTGCCTATGACATAAGTAGTTATAACCTTCTTTGCTTTGCCTGAGGCTCCATTAAGTGATCCTGCCCATCAAAAAAATGCATAGCAGGGACTGGTGCATGCAACAAATCAGTCTCCTTGGTCTTAAACACTGCTAAATTCACAGCTGGGCTGCAGGACAAAAGATCCAAACCAGCAGTGGCTACGACCACAGAAAATGCTCTTGATTCCAAAGGAACATCTTTCTGGACAAAGCACAGCTCCAGGTTCAAAAAGGACTAGGAATCTATGCTTCTTTCATCCATTACAAACCATGAGGGGTTCTGACAAATCTTGATACCTTGACTAAAATCTTGATATCTCATGGTTAAGGAAATCCTTTCTTCCTTCCAAAAACCATGATTTTCAACAGTAAAGAGTTTGAAGAGCAAATTACGGGGCTGACCATTAGACCAATAATGGCTACATTGACAGGTAGTGGCAAAAGGCACTCAAAATTGTCTATTTTCAGTTTTTGTAAATGTATTTATTCCACACAGATCAGCTAAGAGCAATCTTCTTGTTAAACAAGAATCGTTTCACTGAAATATGAGAACCTGGATCTCAGCTGCCATAGACTACAACGCTCCATCCTGCCCAAACCAAGGAAGCCAAGGATGTGTTAAATCAATTTTATTCCTATTGGTTAAGATATATATATATAAAAAATATATATATATATATTTATAAAAGGTGTTTCTTAGCTCTGCTATCTCTAGTGTAAGCATTCTTTTTTTCCAGCATCTGATCTGCAGACTCCTAGATGTTTTGGGGAAATGTATGTAATGCTACTGAGGCACATGTGACAGACAGTCAGAAGAGATAGATGTTGTCATTGAGTGTAAATGTGCTATGCAAGGATCTGCATCTTCACTACAAACTGGAAGAATGTCTGCAAATTAATAACTAATGTAAATCTCTTTTATACCCTACAGCACCATTCTCTGGAGAGAATTAGATTGGCCTTTAGCAGTGAGCATGCCCTCAGGACCTGGCCAAGCAAGGTGAGGGAAAATGTTGTTCCAATCTACAACTGCCATACAGGGAAGAGAATGAGGCAATGGGCTTTGTGCTTAGTGTGCTTCTCCTTGTCACTTATCTCACCTTGATTTACCTATTCATCACTCTTCCATCACTTCCCAGAGTCCCTGACTGGTCTCCAAAACTCATTCCTGTGTTGGGTTCCAGTGCAAATTGGCAGATAACAATTTCCAGATGTCTTATTGTCCTTCAGGCAATGGGGAAAATATTTTGCCTAAAATTCCTTCCTCTTATGGAGGAGTTTTTGTCTTCCCAGTTTTTCCCAGAGAACATGTTCACCAGTAGCTCTGTTTTACCAGGTTCAAACCAAACTTAGAGTTTTTTCCTTAAGTTTAGTCTGCATCTCTTCTCTTGGTCTCTGTGCTATCACATAGAATTCCACAATCTGGCCACTGGATAACCAGAATTTCTGTGTTAGTTATATCACTGCAGTCCATCTTAGATTTGTGACATAGCAGGATACCGTGTTTGGATAGTACTGTTGGGTCATAAATTGGTCAAGAAGCTATTATCAGGATAATCTGTTGCTCTGTTGCTTTCAGAGAAGAAAACTCCTTTTCTAGTCAAAAGCACATGACAAAACCATTTGGATTTCCTTAGCATAGTAGGACATCATGCTTGTTTTTAACGATCTTTCTGAAAAATGCTGAACCAAACTGCCCAAGGCTGCCTTAATCCACTAGTCAGCAGATAACACCTTATGCCTTAGGTCTTGCAAACTTATAAGGCACTAGGAGATGAAACAAGAAGGGAAAACACTGTCTGAGCAAAAAAAAAAACCCAAAACAACAACAACAAAATAAACAAAAAACCAGTAATAAGGAGAAGATAGTAGTATATGTTGGAAACCAGTCAAGTGAGGTGATTGGTTAACCATAGGAGTGACAAGGAAAGCATTAGGTCCTACATGCCTCATGCTTCAAGTGATTAAGATTTACTGGTACCATCAGAAGATAAATAATATAAGCCTTTGGAGCCCTATTCACAGCTCAACAAAGCCAATCAGATTTAATAACTAGGACAGCCATGGTATGTAAAAGAGATATTATAAAACAGTAGGGTTTTTTTATAGCTTTGATAGGCTAAGGCCATATGGAAAACAAGATTTGTAGTGATAAACAGTAAGTTTTACTATACTCGCTGAGTATTATCCCTTCCCAGAAATACATTTTATATCAAAAAGAAAGCCTAAGAGAAAGATCTCTTTCCCACATAATTACAGAGTCACAAATTGTAATGTCTGTTATTTGGAAATTACTCCTTGTCTAAAGAGAGGTTATCTGAAAGACAAAATTAGCTTAGTTTTATTGTATGATGAAGTGATCTGCTTCTTCCTTAAGACTTCAATTCAAGCAGGTACATAGGTACATAAGTGAATTAATATAATTCTGTCCCTTGGGAAATCCATTCCCCAAATGAGAAATTACCTCATTACTTCAGAAGAAGGTTATTTCTGCTGAGGAAGTTTCTATTTTTTATTGGGTTTAAGTGGAAACTTAAAGCACAGTGCAATCTGTTGAAGTTGGACATCAGAGCAAGTTGGATATCAGAGCTTGCACACTTAGACTGCTAATTGTGTAAGACTATGTATGTTATTGCTCTCTTTATGGATAATGTGATATCAATTTTTCCCAGAAGGTAAGTATGATATAATAGGCCTGTTTCATTTTTTATACCACTGTGCATTTGAAATTTTATGCTCAACCAATCTCGTTCCAGCATGCAGAAATCTTGCTCAGCTGAACACCAGGTAACGCTAACGTTCATTTATTAATGAATCTTTAAAAGCTCAAAAAATAGATAGCTGCATCTTGATTCAAGTCATCTTGTTATGAATTGCCCTTTCACTACAGGCTTAGCAACTGCTAGCTGGTTTCCTATCTTATAATATTTTGTTTTTCAAAATAAATGGTACAACCAGGCCTAATAATGATAATAAAAAATAAGAGAAATAAAATGTTGTCAGGGATCCAAACATATGAACTTTATGTTGTGAAAAGCTTTTATTCTGGTTCCTATTCTCACTCGTGCACAGATTTATTGAAAAAAAAAAAAGCTTGACATTTATTCATTTTCCACTTAGATTATTGTGGTTAAATCAAAAAGAAGTGTCAGGGCTTAGGGAGCTGAAAGCAGCTACACATTTTCCATTGTGACGGGTCACATGGTTTCCATTTGTTCCATGAAAAACCTCATGGTTTTGGTTATTTTCACTGTCTGGAATGAGATATAATTCCACTCCTGCTGCCAAATCTCCTGTATCGCATAGGAAACTCCTGCATTTGGGCCATCTCCCTCAGTTCAGCTGGGAGGCTGGTTTCACAAGGACCTTTTATTATTATTATTTATTATTTCCAGTGGTCTGAGGAGAGTCTTGAAATGGTTGTTTGACATGCTTCTTCAGACACGAAGAGAGGAAGGGAGGTCTCGAGTAAGGTACTGTGCTGCAATTGAGGAGAGTTGTTTTCAGATCCAGTTCTCATCGCATATGGGAACCATTTCAGTCTGGGTCAAAAGCGTGTTGAAATCCTTAGGAAGAATTCAGTGCATGTGAATCAGAGCCGTCATGATTATGTTATGCTGTTAGCACTGGGGAAGTCAAAGAAGAGAATAATTCTTCTACGTTTACTTATTGGGGGCTCATTTACATAGAAAACTTGTGCAGTGGGTGCAGAGTCAAAGACGGTTAAACTCTGGCAAATCTTGAATTTATAACCCTACAACAGTCGCTCTTTAATGTCCTCCTACATGTGTTTAGTCCACTCCAATTACGTTGCAAATGAGTCAGCTTAAATCTCTGCAAAGGGGGAATGGGATTCTCTCCATCCCAGACAGAAATATCAAGTTGAGCAACGTATTTGTTTGACTGTGAGTTCCTGAAAACTGGGTTAGTGCCATATGGTTTGTGAAAGCCTTATATTTAATGGGTGAGTAGAGACAACCGAGTTTCAATTCAGTAGTATGCAAGGCACATGAAAAGATTTCAAAGAAAAGACATCATTAAAGATGTAGTGATGTATAGCAAACAAGATAAAAATGAATGCAGATTGCTCTGGTTTTATTGTCTATCACCTGTCTATGTCGATTCTTAACATTATCAGAATTCAGCTGGGGAGTTTAGGCTACACTGACTGCACAGAACATATCCCCATTGATTAGGGGTTTGGATGGAGATATCCACATAGCAAAAGTCCTCATCAGGCGAGATGAGTCCCCAAATCCCAAGATAGGCTCTTTAACCAGGAACGAATATGAGAATTCCAAGATGTCGTATGAAAACAATATTGATTTAGGGAAAATACTGTTCAAAACCAGAGAAATATTTCATTTCATTAATGTGGAATTGTTACATTCTGGCACTGCCAGCACAAAACATTTATTAGAAGAAAAAACATCTTGTTACAATCAATGTTTTATTTCTGCTTTCCCTATTTGACACATTGCAGTGTAATGTTACTGCTATACATATATGACATTAAATGTAAAATTAATAATGAAATTAAGAAGTCTGAGTGGGAAGTTTGAAAGGATTTACTTCAAGATATTTTGCAGCAACGATCAAATACTATAAACATTTTCTGAGCTGTCCTCTGGCCTTAACTTGAAGAAGAGCTGTGTTCATAGCTCTACCAAAATGAGCACCTCGAACTGTCTGTAAACCTTGCCCTGATTATATCTTTAGGTTGGCAGCACCAATTCACTAAATGATGGCAAAGTACATTGTTTAAAAAGAAAATAAAATTAAAAAAAAAACAAGAATCTCTCCTAAGCAATGAATTGTGAAAAGAAAAAGAGTGGTGATACTGTTATACAATTTATATGCACGGTTGTAGCCTGTGAGCAAAGGGCTTTGGCACCACTTCTACTGCAGTCCAGAGGAAGGATCTCCATATGTAATGTTTGAGCATAACAATTAGGACTTTGGAGCCCAACCCTGGGACCTGCTGAGCAAAGCAGCCCTTTTCACCTCAGGAAAGCATTTGAGGTTTCCAAATGGACTTTCCTTCTAATGCAGAATGAAATGAAATCTGGCAAAACCTTTCCATTAAAACAGAGTGAGGTTGCTTGGGATAAACTGCAGCATCTCAACTGATGGAATGGATAATGTTCACAGTCAATGTGAGACACCCAGAGAAAACTATGGATTTGAACAGAGTTTATTAGTCCTGAAATGACTGCATTAACCATTATCTACTTCTTTCTATTCCCCATCTCCCCAGATGGATGGATTTTAGAAAGAATCCAACATCTTTCAGTTTAGATGTTACACCATCGTTTTGCATAATATTTTTTCACTGGAACTTCTCAATAAACTCCAGATACAGCCCTCTGCCATGTGGAAACCACAACGAAGAGCAAGATTTCATCAAACTTTAAACGTGTTTATGCATGTTTATATGATTATTTTTTGTTGTTACTTCTTTTCTTGCCTCAGTGCAAACCAGAGGGAAAAACTCTCTGACACCAGAAGCTCTAACATTTCTTGGAAGTCAGGTTTTCATTGTTTCCGTGTCTTTTCTTTCAAATCTCTAATAAGACTGACGATGACCTTGGAAAGCAAAGAGGGTTTATTTTGTTTTGGTTCGGTTTTGCCTATTAAAATAGTCAAGACAACAGAAAGAACAACTTGGGAAATACTTTGCAATTTCCAGCTAAAAAATCCAAGGAAACCAATAGAAACATATCAAACTGTTCGTACAGCATACATTTTGAAGAACATAGTCTCTGATCTTTTGCAATATAAAAAAAAAATTAAATCTTTCTTTTGTAAGTCTTCTTCTCAACATTTTCATCTCTTTTTATAGGAACACTCAAGAAAAAGAAGATCTTTGCTTCCCACTAATGTGAAAATTAGGAAGAACTTCTTTATTCTGATGAATTTAACAAGCATCAAGTTCACTTGAAGAAATTTGAATCTTTTTATTCCTTCTTCTAGCGTTCTGGCCCTAACTTGAGACCATGCATGTTCATATTGCTATATCCCCTTTGCAAAGCTCCAGTATGTATAACCTGGAGTAATGGGTGTTAATAAACTCAGGTTAATTCAAACTACTCATTTATTGTTATTGTTATTTGCTCTGTTGACAGTGCTATTATTTGCTGTGTTGGCAGTGGGTACTATCAAGCAGCTTCTTCTTCCTCAAGGAATTCTTGCAGCATTTTTAGAGAAATAACTGAAATTTTCGCAAAGTTTCTTATAATTTTGACTTAATCTACCATCTCCACTGCAACAACTCCAAACCATCCCACATAAATGTAAGCCAGTTGGAGTCTCATCCTGAAAATTATTGGCATTGATATTCTACTTTCCCTCTGTGATACTGATGAAAGGAATCTTCTCTCAGTCTTTTCACATAACAGAAGAACAAAATTTTCTCTCGAAACCCACAGCTGCCAGCTTCTCACCCACAGCCCAGATCAGAAGGAGCTGGAAGAAGAGGTCTTATGAACTGGTGATGAGAGCTACTTGGCAGTCATGCTGTTAGATTCCAGGGTCTGTGGCTTCAAATGGATGTTACACACATAAACACAGCCATATACTGCACTCCTGTATGTTCATGTATGTGTTCTGATAAACAGAAACACTTTCAAGCTCTGCAGTGACAGTGAACCAAACACGTCCAACGCACTGTCCAATCTACAAATAACCTGAGGCATGGTAATCTTCCTTCCTTCCTTCCTTCCTTCCTTCCTTCCTTCCTTCCTTCCTTCCTTCCTTCCTTCCTTCCTTCCTTCCTTCCTTCCTTCCTTCCTTCCTTCCTTCCTTCCTCCCTCCCTCCCTCCCTCCCTCCCTCCCTTCCTACTTTCTTCCTTTCTTCCTTTCCTTTCTTTCTCCCTTCCTTTTTAAATTTTATTTTTTAATTTTTTTTCCTGGAAAGCAGCACAAATATGCACTGCTGAAGTAACATTTGCAAGGCATGAGAAGCTAGAATGATATGGATAATTGAATACAAGTTAATACCGTTATGCAGTAAATAAAAAAAAAATCATGGAAGTCATTTCTCTCGAATAGAGCACTCCACTGCTTGTGACATGATGAGTCATCTGCAGTAAAATGATGTGGTATTCAAACGCCCAGTAGTAACAAAGCAACTGTTGCTCAGACCTTCTCCCGAAGTGACTTCTGCATGCATGCAATTTGGACTGAGCATGGGTTTCGCACTCAGCAATAGACACTCACAGTGCTGACATCAGTGGGAATAGATGGAACTCAACGGGAGCTCCAATCAGTGGCAATCAATGGAAGCTTGAATACGATAAAATTTGGGCTCAGAGCCCTCAGTATACAATTTTGTAAATATGTTGCTGTCAGGAAAAAGAAGATACCTAACAATTACAGCACATGGGTAATATGTTTTATCAATCTTACTCCCTAGAGGCCATCTTCTGGTGCTGGTTTTAAATGAGTTCCATACTGGGTCTTCCACACTACTGATACTCAGCTACCATTATTACCATTATTCCAAAATTAGCCAAGTTAATTAGTCTCTCACATGCAACCATACTCACAGGCCTCTACCTTCCTTCTGGCTGCCATGGCAGGATTGCAGTGTTGTGGGTTTTTTTACTATCAAAATATCTCAGTGTGATAATAAGCAAAGTTATCTCAACTTATCTCAGAGCCAAGCTGCATGCTCTTTTTGTTCAACAGTCTCTTTCTGACAGTCTAAATTATAATTAATATTTAAAGCTAATGGCTTCTTGAAAAGTGAAAGATCAGTTACTTGGAGCAAAGGCATCCAGGAGGAAACTCTTCACCACTGACATCCCCGAGACCCTCCAAAGTGTGAATTAAACCCTTCTTGTCTTTTTATAGCACTTTGATCTGGCAATACCCCACAGACAAAGCAACGTTTTCAAGTGACACAAGAGACAGACTGTAGAAAGCTGATGGTATTCCCTACAGTCTTTCAGGTGTGTACCCAGATCTCCTTATCTAGGAAGTCGTATTGCTTGCCTGTTTGTTCTTCCCAGAGCCCTCATGTCATCCACACAAGAAAGGTTTATGACCCCAATAAGCAGCGATATTCCTTCACCCCTCAAAACACGAAATAATTGTTTCTCATGATTCAGAGCTTACCAAAGTAACGTTAATACAGCAGCTGAAAATTCTGCTGTGCTCACCACCCCCACCAACATTCTGCTCCAACACTGAGAGTCTGTTGCTCCAGCAACTTGGTTTTCATAATTTCCCTGTCCAAACATTAGCCCCTTGCTCCTTCCTAAGCAAGTTATCTCTTTGCTTTCTGGTAGTGTTTGTAGGCTGTTACTAGGTTCCCCACTCTGCAGTTTCAGAGCCAAGCTATTCGTCTTTGCACATGACTCATATGCTATTTTCTTCAGCCACTTAATCATGAAGTTGGGTCCCCCCCCAAATTACCTCCTCTGGTTCATCTGCATGGGATTTCTGGGAACAAGGTGCCCAGCAGTGAGTACAGCATCCCAAGTGCAGCCTCGTCAGGGCTATCAAGAGGACAAAGCTCATCTTCCTGTTCCCTGACATCACTGGATCTCCACTCCAATCTCTCAATGACAGTTCAGCTTTTTCAGTGTCCAGCTTTCTCCCCAAGCTCTCCTCAGTATCTTTGTCAGCGTAACTGTGTATATCTGCCAGTAAGGAGGCTTCTTTCAGATTATTTCCATGCCCAGAGGAATATACATTGCCTTCTCCAACCCAGTTGCCTGTATGTTCCCCTACTGTGCGTCCAACTTGTCTTCACTCCCAAAATAGTCTTTTATCCTCCCTGGTCATTGCAATTCCTGTTGGATCTCCTCTCCTGGTGATATTTTCCCAGACCACATTAGTCTTAACCTATTCTCTTCAATACAACTGGACTCATTCTTCACAGGGGTGAAGCAGAGAGGAACGGAAAGCTCGGCTTTTCCCAATCCTTAATCCCCAACCTGATTTGCACTACTTATAGACTTTGAGCATAAATTGTGACAGAAATTATACCCTGGAAAGCTGGTGCACATTCCTACAACACAGCAGAGCTGCTCTGCTAAAGAAGAACTTTGTCTCTTTATGTTCAGTGGAGTTAAACACATGTGACAGCAGCAGAACTCAAGGCTACACCTACTTTGCCAAATTACACAGCACCAGGGGATGATCTCAGTTGCTGGAACATGACAACTTGAGGTTTAACAAGTGTAGAGTTTTGCACCTGGGGAGGAATAACCACATGCACCAGTACAGGTTAGGGGCTGATTTGCTGGAGAGGAGCTCTGTGTAGAAGGACCTGGGGATCTGGGTGGACAACAGGTTGGCCATGAGCAAGCAGTGTGTGCTCCTGTGGCCAAGAAGACCAATGGAATCCTGGGTGCATTATAAATAGTGAAGCCAGCAGGCTGAGGGAGGTGATCCTCCTCCTCTACTCTGCCCTGGTGAGGCCACATTTATACTACTGTGACCAGTTCCCAAGTTCAAGAAAGACAGGGATCTTCTAGAAGGAGTCCAGTGGAGGGCCACAAAGATGATGAAGGTCCTGGAGCATCTCCTGTATGAGGAAAGGCTGAGTGAGCTGGGGCTGTTCAGCCTGGGGAAAAGAAGAGTGAGAGGGGATCTGATACATGTTTATAAATATCCGAAGGGAGGTGGGAGGCAAATGGATGAGGCCAGGCTGTTCTTGTTGCTATGTAGCAATAGGACAAGGAGTAATGGCCTAAAACTTCAGTATAAGAAGTTTCAGAAAGATATGCAGAAGAACTTGCTTACAGAAAGGGTAACAGAGCAGTGGAACAGCTTGCCCAGAGAGGTTGTGGAGTCTCCTTCTATGGAGATGTTCAAGACCCATCTGGACGTTGACCTGTGTGACTTATTGTAGGGTACCTGCTTTAGCAGGGTTTGGATTCAATGATTTCTTGAGGTCCCTTCCAACTCCTGCAATTCTGTGATTCTGTGACTTTAGCATGGAGTTGCTAGCAAAGTTCCTGGGACGGTTTAGAATCACTAGAATTCTCCCAAATTATTCCATTTAAAGGTAAGCATAGGATAGTAACACTTCCAGGCAACAAGCTCTACCCTGATCTGAGTGTAGCAGTATGGCGCTTCAGACAGGCTGGCTATGGCAAATGAGTTCATTCAGTTTACTGCAAGAGATGCAGTGAAAGCAATCCTTAACACTGCCTATTGCTCATACATTTACGCTGTGCAACCTGTGCAATTGATTGAGAAACTACGAGAAAATAACAGTGAATTCTGCCCTGTTTTCATTTATCTATTCATTCCAGCTGAGAGGGTCACAGCTGGGGAAAAGTTGAGACTGCATCTCATGCAAACTTCCTCTGAAAGGTGACGTGAAGAGCAGAGATGAGGGTGAGGACAGCTGAAGGCCTGGGAAAGGTGACAGAACAAAACCAGGAAGAGGACATGCCCTTACCAGGTTTTCCCCTACTTAATAAAATTATCCAATAAAATGTCACACCCATCTTCAAAACTGCAGATCACTGTTTTTCTCTAGTTGTTTTATTTCTGTCCCTTCCATCCTATGAGTTTTCCAGAAGGTATGAGAAGTGTAAGCAGTCATCTGAGTCCCTGGGAAGCATCCAGCCACCTGCAAACCCTTCTTGCAGGTCATACGATGTAAATCAGCTGACAGATTTCTGTTTTTCCTTCTTTTTCTCCTACATTTTTCCCTCAGCCATCTTCCCCCAGAAACACCGTTAGTTAACTTTAATGGGAGTGTTTATAGAGGATAATACCATTCCAGGCATTTCCTACAACCATGTGTTCTTCATTTGGAAGCACAGCATAGAAGCATTGCTTCTTGTGGCATTTCCAAATAAAAACCTCATGGTCCTGACTCTGAAGCTCCGCATAAAATTCTACCCTTATGGCATTTGGGGGAAATAATTGATTTTATTTCATTTTTTTTGTTATTGCTGTTGCTCTTTTTCTAATAAGACCAGAGCAAAGTTGTGTTTGTTTGTTTTTGGTTTTTTTTGCACAGGCACAAAACTGTGCTCTGGATTATAGTAGCTGAACTCCCCAAGGAAAATCTTCCTAGCAGTCATCTCTACCTGATCACAGTGCATCAAGTCTAGGTCTATTTGTAGTTTGGGTTACAGAGTTCTGCTCTATAGACTCTATAGAGTCTGAACTCTCCCCTCCAGCTTCATTTGACTCTTCTCTTTCCTCTCCAGATGACACTGGTTAGTTGTTTATCAATAAGATCAACACAAATGGGAAATCATACTCAATGGTGATTTCATCTCCAACTCAACCACACAGTATCAAGTGTATGTGGCACCCTGAACCCTCACTGCAATATGTGCATTTCTTCTTTCAACAGTCGAGGGGAATAGAAGAGCTTCAAAACACAGAAAATGGAGCTTCTTGATGTTGGGTGTTGCAAAACCCTTTTCATTCTCGCAGTAAAGGAAACAAAAATATTCAGATCATTTGAAACAAAATGTGCCCAAAAGCTGAAACGAGCAGTTAGGTAATCAGCATTGCAACACAACAGGACACCAGCATAGTTTTTCAACTCAATTTGTAGTACCTACGTTCTTCAAGTTATTTACTATGAGAGTGGTGAGGTGCTGGAACAGCTGCCCAGAGAGGCTGTGGATGCCCCGTCCATCCCTGGAGGTGTTCAAGGCCAGGTTGGATGGGGCCCTGGGCAGCCTGGGCTGGTATTAAATGTGGAGGTTGGTGGCCCTGCCTGGGGGTTGGAGCTTCATCATCCTTGAGGTCCCTGCCAACCCAAGCCATTCTATGACTCTATGATACCTGTACATTTTCTAGGCTTTCAATTATGAATATTCTTAATTTGCAGACAATTGCATTTCTCTGACTGATAAACAGGAATTGCATAAAAGATTTTTTCACTCTTGCTTTTATTTTTTTTTCCTTTCTTCCCCTTTTATGTTTCTTTCTGTTTTTATATGATTCTGGCTATGTAGTCATAACCCAAATAACCGATATAATCTGAGAACAAGAAGGCTTTTCCTTTTCCTTTTCCTTTTCCTTTTCCTTTTCCTTTTCCTTTTCCTTTTCCTTTTCCTTTTCCTTTTCCTTTTCCTTTTCCTTTTCCTTTTCCTTTTCCTTTTCCTTTTCCTTTCTCTTTCATTTTTTCTTTCATTTTCTTCTTTTCTTTCTCTTTTCCTTTTCTTTTTCCTTTTCCTTTCTTTTCCTCCTTTATTTCTACATTTTTTTTTCCACTAGGAAGAAATAAAAAAAAATACTGCAATAAAATATCAACAATACATTCTGTTTATTTTGAAAAGTGATAAATCGTGGGCGTCCAGGTTCAGAAACAAGGGACATTTAGGTAAGTCAAGATCACTATTAGAAAGTATGCCTAATTAAATGTGGGTTCTATTAAATGTGAACTCTTTGGGTTCTGTTAGCACAAGTCCTCAGTAAATCAAATGAGAATCTTAGATGAATCCTGTAGCCTCAGGTTTCTATGCCTCAGGTGATCAGGAAGCCTTAATTGGCAGCAATTGGCAGCACAGTGGTTTAGGTCCATTGGGAAAGGTTTCTTGACTGCATCCTTTTGATTTTCTCTTGGAGATTTGGGCACATTTAACAGACTGCAACCAAGACCCTGATAAAAAATCTTGCCCATGACCTTCCCCATGCAGAGAGAGCTGAGGAAACCTTGGACACTAATAAGCACTCTTATGGTCTCCAGCACTCAAAACTCATACAACAAAGGTTGCTGAGAATGAAAGCATAGGCCTACAAATCAAGGAGATCTTCTTTCTGAAAATAATAGAAATGAGATTGGTTTTGCCTGTTCTATGTCATGCTTACCACTTTCTCTTTATGTCCACAGCTGCAAAAGATGTAAGAGTGTATTGGTGTGGTTTAGTTCATAATATGAAGTGCAGAAACTCATATGATTCCAGCAACTGAAGCTTAAAAGAGAAAACAAAAGGTCACAAAAGTCATGGTACAGTCACTACTGCTGGCATTTCTGCAGGGAACAGACTGGCTTTTCCATCCATCATCATCATTTAAAACACAGTATTTTAACACGTGAAGGTCTGAATAAATCTCCAAGTACCCATGGAAAATCTCTGGTGGAATAGCAAACCTCTTGGAGTCACTGACTCGTCCCACAAGAGCTCCAGGGAACTCGTGTTTTGGAGTGAAGGTAAGCAAAGAGAAAATAGGATGTAAAAGCCAGGATTTTGCTTCTTACACTGAACTGCCCATTGGAGATATGAATCCACACCTTCCTCGCTGTTTCCTCTATGACAACATCATTCTGTTCTTTTGAAAGTATTTTTTCATATACTCTTCTACCTTGTGAACACAGCATGGGAATAATAATTCCTTATAACAAATCCCTTGTTATCACAGGAATCTAGCCTCTGTGCTGTCTATTATCTCACCCTCCTTTTCTCTTTGAATCTTTGAGCCTTTTGATCTCCGCAGAAAAGACTGCTACAGGCTGCAGGGAAGAATTTTGTGGCTTGTGGTATGGACATTACATGGATTTTCTAACTTTTGAAGGCTTTAGAAAGACTTAAAGACCTGGAGGAATCCTGCTCGTCCTATGCTCTGAGATTTTTTGATCTCAGTTCATAACATCTAAAAGGGAAAAACTGCTCATTCTCTATTTTTGGAATTTAAGTCTATTTACAGTTGCTCTGGAGTCTAGAGCCAATCCCAAGTCTTTTAGCATATGCTTTGTGTGGTCTTCAAGCTCCTGCAGGACAGAAGGAAAAAAAAAAAAAAAAAAGAATTTCTGCATTTTAAGGCCAAAAGGGCTTCTTGGATTATTTAGAATCATCTCCAATGTAAACCAGTCACATGATTTCCATCCAGTTACTTCTATCCAGAGCTCAGCTGCATGTGTCAGAAATGCCAAGCACTTGGACATGATGACAGGTAAGGAAAAGAGATGCATATGGTTAAAACATAGCTAGTAGCATCCGGATGCTGCATATGAAGCAGGGATACTGTAATGGAAGAGTGGCACTGGTTTCCTGGCTACGGAGTGTTGGTGGTCCTTCCAGCTGTTCCTTGGAAGACTTGTATGGCATTTTCATCCCCAGACTTGATAACAACAGTCCCTGATGTCCTTGGAGAAACATAGAAGGATTTGGGTATTTTTTTGCTCATAGAAGATTGGGAATCACAGTCTTTGTCCAAGAATCAGATCTGTAGGAGTGTCACGTTCCCCAAAGGCCTCTGATGACAACACAGTTAAAGTGGAACTTCATCTTTTCCAATTTGCCTGTGGTCTACCACACAATTTGTTTGTTGTGCTGAGCCTAAAGAAGCTCAGCACTCAGAGCCAGCAGCTTTGGCTTGAGGTACAAAGAAGGGCACTCTGGCAGCAGACTGCAGGGGACAGTAAAAATGATGTGACCCCACTGCCTCTGACAGACCACTGGAAACTCGGGCTGTCTGAATTTCTGCCACAGCAGCCAGGCTGGGCCACGATCTGGCTATTGAAGCACACTGCTCCATACCTTCCACAGCAGCAAGGGCAGTAATTCTGGCTCTCAGAGGCTCTCCTCAAGCATGTTTTCTCCTTTCTGACCAGGGAACCCTAGAACGGGCCCCTCATCTTTACCTCTGCTTACTATCTCTCTGTTCAGACAAACAATTCTTGTGTCTGCAGTCCCCCCTTGCTCCTCTTCAGTGAAAAATCTAATGAGAAAACCTGTCCAGGGAAAGGAAGTCTCCAAAGCTCAGTCTTGGTTTAGGTGAATGCATGTTCACTGCTTTTTAGGAAGCCAGATACTTGTAGATTGTCTGCTGGCCAGACCCAGCAGGGACACAATAGCATGATAGGGAACCTCTCAAGGACCATTCAGAGCTGGTCAATATGGTACTGTTAGTCAAACATTAAGGAAATCCAATAGATGGAGATGAATTATCTCAACTGGCTGACAGTGATCCAGTCACTTTTGGTCCCCACCCCACTGAAGAGAAATAAATTTCTCAGGCACAAACTCTCTGATCTGTTTTACCACGTATTTCAGGAGTAGATGATGATTTCCAGTGAGTGGGTTCACTTCACCTCTACTGATTATTAAAGGAGAAGTGAACTCTGAAAAAGATGATACAACAGCTAAAGTTACGTGAAAGGACCCCCAGATATGCAGATATGGTCGTCACCTGGAGACCATTAAGTAGTGCATGACCCAAGATTTCCCTATTCGTATGAGTTCAGTTGCTCCTTTGCTACTGGTAGATATTTATATATGACTATTCAACAAAGTAGGAACCATTTGATGAATGAAGTTTTGCAGAAAAAGCTCCAGTGGTCCATCTTAGCAAATTTAAGTAGAGCTGTTGAAAGGTGAGAAAGTACTTGTGCCGTAAACATGGAAACATACTACTAAATGACATGCCCACCCACTTCTTGGTCTCTTTCCACTGCCAAAGCAGTAAAAAGGGACCTTAGTGTAAGTGTGAATCCAGCTCTTGGAATGTTTTTCCATTTCCTCGTATTTACGTTAATGAACACTGACACTACAGACTCACATTCCCAGCTCAGTACTTCACCAGACTGACCAGCAACAAAACCAAGGAGATGAGACTAAACAGATGATTTGACTAAGTTTTATTATTCTTATTTTGTTCCCCTAGCTAAAGAATGAAGAGAGAGGTCATATCTCTGATTTCAAAAAGATAGCGTTTGAGCTCAGAGGCAGGTTTAAATGAAAAATAAAAAGAAGAAAATCGAGGAAAATGATTGTCTACACACTAATTTAATACTATTAACTGGCAGTGCTTTCCACTTGGTAAAATATTCCTCCTGAAAAAGGTCAACTTGCCTGGATAACGTCCTAATTCCTGCGAGCAGATTGCTTTACCTTAAGGTTAACTAGGAATAGAAAGATGATGTAAAAGCCACTCTTGACATAAAAAGGGACTTTACGCACATGTAGATAACTACATAAGGTGGAACACAAATGTATTCCAAAGGAAGTGATTCCTTTTAGCCCACGCATAGGTTCATTTCATCCTCTGTGTCCCTCAGTGATGCACCACTACATCCCAAAACCACAGCACCACTTGACACTACAGCACACAAACATATTCATGGGCTCTACTGGAAAGTTGTAACGAGATTATTGCTAAGAGGACTGTGTTTGACTCCCAAACAAGGACTGTCTCTGCAATAAACTGGCATGGATCTTTTGAAGTCAAAGAGCTGACATGAATTTCTGTCGATAGACTCCGGCACCTGACTGAGAACAGCTTTTTCTTCCATCTTGAGCTCTTGTGAAACTGATTTCACTGGTGCTTGTGAAGCTCATTTGCTGTTGTATGGTGTTCATTTTAAATTGTAGGCCAAACTAAAAGCTCAGAGCTAACTCTGACCCACAAGAACTGCCACAGATGTGTGGCTTACAACTTTTTGGGAGGAGGAATGATAGAGAAGTAGGTGAGATTTGAGTTAACTCCACAGGTAATCGTCTTGTATCATGATATTAGAACGTATTTCAGATTGTTGCAGGTAATTAGACAAAGTAGAGGAAAGTATTGCAATATTTAACACACTACAGAATTTCCTCTTTCCTCGTGCCTGCTTAAAACATAAATGCATATATTTACATATATAATACATAATCCGTTTTCTGCTCTCATACTCGCATTCCAGCTGTATCCATTTGACCCCAGTTTTGTAACAGGAGGCTTTGGTTACATCCATACTAATAAAATGAACAGGAATAGGGCAAAGGTCCAGATACTGGAGCTGGATCATCTACCTGGACCTAATAACAGAGCAGGTGTACTTTTCTCTTTCCAGGCTGTCTGCAGTTACACAAGAATTGGATCCATCTACATCCAGACTTTTCCTGGCTCTCCCACAAACATATCTGTAATTCTTTAGAACATGTTGGGTTTTTTAAATACAATTCACAGCTTTATGCTGAGACTACTGTTAGCAAGGGCTCTACTGTTTGTTTTCCCTTCCACTTTATGAAGTTGCATTATCCAGCTGAAAAAAACAGAGACACTTACCCAAGATATCGACCTTCCATGCATTTCTTACAAGTAGCCAGTTAAATAGTTTCTTGCAGTAATTTAAGGTAACCAATTTACCTCTTCTTACATCATTTCCTACTGTGGATACATACAGCAGAATCTAATTCTAGTCAAGCAGCATGGAAAGTTCACTCAGCTCCAGGTGCCACACACTGATGGTGCAGTGTCTTTGATGTTCTCTGTAGGAAGATTTGGACTCCTGCAGTCCTTGCTTTGAGTAAAGGGAATATAATGGAGTTTCTTCTCTGTGATCAAAGCAATGGCCCCCAAATTATTGTAAATGCATAATACAGCAAGCACTTGCAGCGGATGAGGTTGGTTTCCACAATGAGGAGTGATTTCACAAATGCTGATGAAAGGAAACAAATGGAAAGTGAAAAACACTTTTTTTTTTTCAGTTGAAATCATCCTAATTACCCACAATGTAGTAGGAGAAAAATAATGTTACTGGTACTTTATTTTGAGAATCATGTGCCATTTTTACTAGATGAAAAGTACAGAAGTACTAGACTTGTGCATGCAGCTTTGGAAAATATGACCTATCGGGACTCTGATGTCATCAGATCCAGATCTGTAACTTTCCTGAGGAATCATATTTTTACATTAAGAAGCATGTAATATGAAATGCTGCATTTTCTTCTTTTCTTTTTTTCTATTTTTTTTTCTTTTTTCCAAGTGCTGCCAAACCCACAGTGAATTTAATCTGAGAAAGTGATAGGAATTAAATGCTGTGTATCCTGGCATGTGCCATACCGGTTTCACTTTAATTTGCATATGTCTACACGACTTCTCTCCAAGAAAGACAGCTCAACTAAGCCACTTCAGAAGTGAACAGTTCTCCCTTGTAGTAACACAACTAGACAGAACACTTAAGGGACAATCCTGGAAAACATGAAGTCTGTATCACTTGCGTTACCTATGGAGTCTAGGGCATGATGGCTTTCATCATCAGACAAACATTTTAAAATGCCCATTTTTATAAAGAGCATCTACAATCACCAAACCAACAATACATAGCTGTGCTGCAGATATCCAAAATACGTGATATCCTTATATCCCCTGTGTAACCCATGATACTGGATGTTCCATGAGGAACCATGGAGATAACATGCTGCCCTTCCACTTCCAAACGGTACCTGCGAGGATCATTCTGAATGCCCATATTCAGTGGACATTTGACAAGATCACGAAAAGAAGCAGGCATAGCATATGTATGAAGAAAAAGAACTGAAAGAGATTTCTTCATCAGCCTAAATAGCTCCAAGCTTCATCTGCCCAAAGTTAACTAACTAAAACGTTTAAACCTTTAAACCTCTACTACCTTTAAAGGTAGAGAAGCTGGCTCACACGAGGTGTGAAACCTATGCCAGTGCAAAGTAAAACAGGATAGTCTGGATCAGTACGAGTATACAGACCTGCTTGTTAGGTTCTGTTTCCTGCTTGACAGAAACTCTCCCACTATGTTCTCAGCTTTTTCAGTGGAATATGTTCTCAAAGGCCAAGAGCTGCAATAACAGACTCTTGCACTGAGGTTTCTTATGCAGCCCCTTAAGAAATGCAACTAAAGGACTTCATTCAGTTTTATTGCTTGACTCTTTACAGAGGAAGACTTTCCTCATGCTAGGTTATTGAATTGTTTTATAAAACATCTTAGCATTATTGTGTTGCTTAGGTGATTCAATAGCAGTTATGGTTTCCAAGGCAGATGCAAGACTACAGCTAGGCACAAGAAGAAGGACATATCCCAGGCTTGTAAGCTGTACTAGGTGTAGAAGTGAGAACAGAATCCTGACATCCTTCACACCACATTTCTACCTTAACCACACATGCTTCTCCCTTTCCATACATCATCCCGATGCTCCCAGGATTAATCATTTTGTATCTCATTTTTCCACTGGGGGTGAGTCAAGCATAGATGACTGAAGTGACTTAAACACGTTCCTAGGACAGTGCCAAGAGGGGAAGCCAGATTTCACAGAGGCAGGAGTGAGACACTGAGACACCAACTTGTGCAAACCAGAGATTCTCTAACTACAGCCCATGAGGAAATGGAAAGTGTTCTGCTATTGCAGAAAGTAGGGAAGGTCAGAAACATTTTATTTATTGGGGAGAATTTTTTCCTCAAAACATTTCCTCTAGCTCTGTCTCATTCTCAGAAAACACCTACCAGGTTATTCAGCCATGAGCCTGGCAAGCATCATTCATTATTCCACTTCATAGATTTAAGATGCTGATTTTATAGCACAGCAGTTTTTCTCCCTCTTGACCCATGCTAACCTTTCACTGTTTCACAAGGGATAATTAATGGTGTCATTTCACCCCTATCCCCAAGGAACCAGTGACCTTATAGCCCCTTCCTCACTAACACACCTCCTGTTCCTCATATATCCATGCGACAACTGGTTAACATAATTAAGTTACAGTCAAATAAATTGTTCTTAGCATTTACTTAGCCTAAACCTTCCTCCTTCTGTTTCAGATCTGAAGAAGAGTTTGCCAGCCACTAAGCTTTTCTGTTCTCCTACGTTCCACTGTCTTTGGAATTATCCATCAAGGTACAGCACCACATATGCAAAGAGAGCTCGTTGGGACATTCACAGACATTTCCCAAGGACACTGGCTATAACTTGGTTTCTAGAAGTCATCTATTTGCATTGAGCAGACCCGTTTGCAACAAGATGTTTAAAACAGGAAATGGCTTTGAGATTCACCATCTGGCAGCAGGGAAGACCACACTTTTTGAGATTGGACAACTGGAAATAAACCTATTAAACCACAAATACAGGCTGAATGCAGATCCAGTGCAGAACTGCTTTCCTCCTACACTTTGCACAGTGGAGATCCACAGTTATTTATCACTTCTGCTATTATTACGCACAAATAAGATTGCCCACTTCAAGGAAGTGAGATGTTGTCTTCAGGCCCCTAATTATGCTATGTGGACATGGGGAAGGTAGGCTGTGTGTAGCCCTAAAGCAGGCCTGTCTCCTCTTCCTTCCTACCTTTCCCCTCTCCTTCCTGTTTCATTAATTTTCTGCTGAAAAGTTTTGGCTCATGAAGGTATCTAATGAGTTCTTTGTGTCAGCAGAAGAGGAATGGTCTGGCAAATGGTAGAAGTGAGGCAGGAAGAGCAAAGTAAATTTCAGGGTCACCCACTTTTGGGCTGCTAGATAGCATCTGATCCTATTCAACCCTTAAGTGGCAGAGGAGTTACCCATTATTCAATAGATTAAGCCAAGGAGCAGATAGTTGATAGGTTTACTTATTTCTAGTTGCACTGATAAGAGAGTAAATTTGCCATTCTCATACTTAGTTCCATATATTGTTTTCTAGAATAACATCTTAAACATCAAACAGAGGACTAGGATAGAAATAGGACTTCTTTTGTACAGGGATCACAAAACCATCTGTGCTTGGTCAATGTACAGACAGGGACCTGAGACTCAAAGGACCAGAATGAGAATAAGTGGAAAGCAGGCTGAGAATAAGTGGAAAGCAGGCTGATGCTTTGAAAGCTGATAGAGGATGCCTGGGTGTCAGTCCTTGCTACCAGTGATGTTCTGCACATGGTTTTCTCTCTTTGATATAAAATGACCACAGCAGACATCAGAACTCAGCTGTTAGGAATCTGGCCCTTTTCTCCTGTGGAAGGAGAAAAGGGAGGATTATATGACACACCTCTCAAAATTTGTTTGTTCACATATATGAGTAAATTAGTCTCAGCCCAAAATTTATTTCAAAATAAATTAAAAACAGAAGAGGGATAAATTGCTCATAGGCCATAGAGTTAGGGAAGGAGGGAGAAGAAAGCATAAATGAGGCAAAAGAAAGGAAAATTTTGACTTCTGACTTGAGAAACAACAGATTCAATGTCTTCTCCTTTCTGGAGGCTTGGATCTAATGGTGACATCATAGTCTCTGTTCCCTGCACAGAGACCGATGTCTCTTCCAAGGCAATCACAGGCGCTTTCCCCCCTTGCGTGGATCAGACCCAAGTCCTCCATGGCCAGAGCAAATTCCTGATTCCTCCTTCACTCCTCTGCCTCCCTGGTGGGTCAGGGATGTGCTTTCAGGAGACGAGAGCTGCAGACACACGTACGCACCCGACTGCCCTTTTGCTCTGACAGGCCGTTTCCACTGTCTTGTGGAAATCTGACCTATCCGCCAAGAACAATAACAAGGCGAACATGGGAATGTCTTAGCCACTCACAGCACAAGAAAAAGCTCTCTGCGTTCAGGGAGAGAATAAAAAGAAGTGCATCTTTTGCTCCCGTAGCTTGGGTACGTTCCTCTCTTGGGACATTCATGTCACGCAAACATTATGTCTTTTGAATCTAAGTATGGGATTTTTATGTTGCTTTCTCCACCAGCTGCCATCAAATTGTATAGAAAAGGACAACTCCCAGACTTCAGTAATCACTGGAGGGTCAGATTTCATCTGAAATACAGCGTACAACAGAACATTTATCTTTCTGTGTAATGCTCCTACACACCTCCCCGACACAGGGCCTGTTCAAGCATCCTTGTAGGCCCCAACTTAACCTTCCTGCTAGACTTACAGTAAAACCCAATCTGTCTCATCTTCATTTACTGAAAATTTTCTACTTTTGTATTCTAAAAGACTTGTTAAAAATCAAATTGTGCTTTTCTCTATGAATCCTGTGTCCAGCAGTGGCTAAAATTTGTGGGGTATGTTTGATTAATCAGTACATCTTCTCTCAAGACCCTTCCCTTCTCAGGAGGGAACTGGTGTTGTAAGTTATGGGACATGGATGAAACCATGAAGAACTCAAGGTGTCCTGCAAAAATGGTGGTCTTAGTAACAGCTCTGCAAGAAACTGGTGAGTGGTGTTGGGCAAGGAAATTAACTTAATACTGTAAGACAAGGAGCAACCTTCCCTTGCCTGCTGCTGTCTTTGCAGAGTGTGAAAACATCAGGAGTCCAATTTCAATGGGATATTTAATGAAGAAAAAAAAAAAGAGAGAGAGAGAAAGAGAAAAATAGGACAATCCCAAATGTATAAACTGCTATGGTGCTGTGGTTTGATGGTAAGGAAAGAGGACTCACGGTCAGTTAGTTTCACTTCTTACCATCACATTTGCAGGCCTTTGCTATGGTCATTCTGGTTTTCTTTCCAAGAGTTAGCATTTGCATGCTCACAGCTGTAGAAAGGAAAAAGGAAATGAAACTAGCACTACCTATTGCATCCAAGGCACACATGCCCCTCTCTCTCATGAACCATCCCAACTCACAAATCTCAAAGAAATTAACAAAGAAAGGAGGGAAAGGAAAAGAGAGGGAAAAGGAAAGGAAAAGTGAAAAGGGAAAGGGAAAAGGAAGGGGAAGAGAAGGAAAAGGAAAAGGAAAAAAGAAAAGTGATGAAGGAGACATTCTTCTGTTGGATTAGTGTACCAAATTGCTCCACAGAAGTCCCCAACGAGCACTAGAGCCAGCTCAATGAAGGATGTGGGTCAGAGAAGGACCTCTCACTTAGAGTTGCAATAAATCATTAGATTATTTCAGCTGCTCAGGAAACCGCAGCCACGGAGCTTTCACAGCCAGCTAACGCATGTTTCTTCTAAGGACCAGCCTGCATGTGCTGTTCATCAGCAAGTTTCATTGATCTTGAGGTCTATAATTTACCATTTCTAGCTATACAAATCCTTTTACAGGTCACCAGATCCATAAGTCAGTACAACACGTGCTAAAAAGCACTTGAAGACTGAAATGGGTTTATGCACTGCTTTTCCTGTCATTACTTTTTGAATATTACCAGTAGCTGAGCAAGACTTTTATACACTTCCTTTTGGTCATTTCTTAAGATGTAAGAAGAAAGAGGCAACAGCCACCTGTTCCTACTGACTATTTGGAGGAAAGTGCCTTAAAATAAGGAATCCTTGCTGACATCAAACAAAAATCACTTCCAATCCAGAAATTAAAGATTGATGCTGAAATGTTGCTTTCCAGACTTCACTTTTTGTATAAATATTTCACTTTTAATATAAATATTTCTGCTTTGTTTTCTGTGTAAATTTCTTAGAAAATTTCATGATGATTTTTAAAATCAGTTTTTTGACATCTGTCATTCCCCATATTGGATTGATTGAGAAAATGAGAATTTGTTAACAAACATCAATGAAACAACTCTACAAAGCATTTATATGGAAAAATATACTTATCCCTGGGAAAGACATAATTCAACCAAAATTATTTCTTGCTTCAGCTTGATTTTCTCTCTTTATATCTTCACTATGATGGAAACAGATAACAGGTTGTTCACTTTCTTCCTGAGTAGATACTTCCAGTTTTAAGAATCTCCACTACTAATTCAGAAAACACCAAGAAAAACTGAAACAACCTTTTAGGAGGATCAGTTCTGTGGATTTTTGTAAAGCTTTCACAACTGGTAGGCATTTTTCCCACAGATGCTTCACACACATTTAAACCAAAATGACTGCATAAATAAGAAGAACGAGCACACACTGCTCTTTGTTGCAAACCATCATCAGTGTCACAGGGTGATATTTCTTTGACAGAAAGCAATTAGTGAGGAAAAAAAAAGGCATATTTGGTTACATGAAAGTAGCTATGAATTCACATTGCTTTTGCCAAACTACTCATCAAAGTTTAATTATACAGTCATACAATCATACAATCATTAAGGTTGGAAAAGACCTCTAAGATCATCTAGTCCAACCATCAACCCGTTCCCACTGTGCCCACCAACAATGTCCCTAATAAAAGAATTTAGAAGCAAAGTCAGGCTATGTTGACATTTTAAAAATAAAACTGGTTAGAAAGTGGGAGGGTAATTTCAAAATCAGTTTATTTTGTCATAGCTTTGTTTAAAAAAAAAATAAGATTCATCTTCATGCCCTATCTCAGTGTTCTCTCTAGAGTCACGCTGGCATAGAACTGCAAGAATCTGCAAGAATGTACTCTAAGCAAGGTGAAGAAGTGACATCACCCCCACACTTATCTTCTGATCTCTGCTCAGTTCCATAGACCTCTTCTAGTTCAGGACTGTGAATAACAAAGGATCTACTCAACTGCTGGCACACCACTCAAAGTACCATGGGACAGATGCGCAACAGGAGACATTTTCATGAATCTCATATCTGCATTGATTTGTGTTGCTTTGGGAGCCTACCTCACTTATGTGTGCATGTCCTTGTGTAGCATCCTGCAGCATCTCCTGTTTGATACACTAATTACGTGGAGTACAGTCCTTGCTTTTTTTCTCCCTCGCTGAGGAAAAAAAAAATTACCTATTTCTGTCCAGTGTCAATCATAGTTGGGTTGCAACCACCAAAGGAATGAGGCTGTCACAGAAGAGGATTTCCTCTGTGTGAAATCACTGCTTGCCTAGGATGCATGACTGTCGGTGGAACTGCACCCCCTAGTTTGCATTTTGCTGAAGATGTTGTGCACTTCATCCATCCTGCATCTCTTTCAGCACAGGGTGAGTGTGTCAGTTCCCAGGGACTACAAAGATGCAGTGGAAGCAAATGAGAACTAAAAAGCAATGCAACAAAAATAAACTATATGAAATATGAACCTCACCAAACAGAGAGAGAAACCACTGTTTGGCAGGTGGGGAAGATGGAGCAGATTAGGGAGCGGAAGGAAGGGACTATTTTCCATCCTTCTGCTCCTTCTTTCTTCATACAAACTGATGTGATTTATAGCTCTGTGAAGTGCTTATTCTGCCATGCTGACACACAAGAAACTATAAGAACAGTGATTTCCATGAGAAGCAAATTCAGCTCAGTTTTCTCTGGCACAGCTGAGGAATAAGCCCATGGTGGAGTAGCTGCTTGGTCATTGTGTCTCACATTGCCGTGGTGATGTTGGATACATGTTTGTACCACATGGTTGCTCGTTGTTTATACCCACTGTATTGGAAAATTAAGATTGCAGACAAAGCCATCTTCATTTAGTTGTCCAGGTGAGAGAGAGGCTTTCAGATCTCCTTGTATGCAATGGAGATCTGTGGCTTAATTCAGTTTCCCACAGAGTCATCCAGGGCTATTTGAAAGGCTTAGAACTCGGGTGATGTCTTCAGGCTAGAAGATACGATGAAGGACCTAGAGGAGACTTAGGGCCATCTCCGATGTTCTTCAATGTCTGTGTTTAAGCAATTGAATATCACCTCAGACCCGTATATCTGTGTGGAGATGCTCCTGTGCATAACTTGCTGTTTAGACTTCTATTACAGCCAATGGATGTCAGCAAATGTGGTCATAACGTCATAAAATTCTGGAATGGTTTGGGTTGGAAGAGACCTCAAAGTTCCTATCATTCCAATACAATAATGAAATCCTTTCCAGAAGTTTAAAATTCTAAAAAATTCATCTATAAATGTCTCAGCACAAGCCAGACATCGGTTGATTCACCGACATCAGCTTTAGCAAAGGTACTACTGTAAATCTAATTCAACGATGTGGAAATCTGGATTCATGCGCTTAGATTATCATAGAATCATAGAATTGTATGAGTTAGAAGGAACCTTTAAAGGACAACCAGTCCAAGTCCCCTGCGATGAACAGGGACACCTACAGCTCCATCAGATGCTCTGAGCACACAACTTTGAGTGTCTCCAGGGATGGAACATTCACCAGCTCTCTGGGCGACCTGTGCCAATGCTTCACTAGATCATGGTCCATTTATCATCACGGATATCTTTGTATCAGAGCACACCAAAAACTCCTGACATAAGATAGTAGCATGTATCAAAGAGAGTTCCTTCCTCCAACTGCAACATCTGGAACTGTTGATATGTCAGGCTACATCGTACATACTGACGGTTAAGCTGAATGTTACAATCTGCCTTAGTCTCCTGTTTAACGCAGAAGAAAAAATCTCTCATTTAGGAGACAAAGATTTCCGTGATTTCAGAGGTAAAAGTCATTGTGCCCCACAATCAGAGGAAGTTTGTCACCCTCGTGGGATGCTCTTTGAAGCAGCACAGAGTGATGATGAACCAATAGAGAGTCACCATCCCTTGAAGTGTTCATGGAACAACGTGGATAGTGGGCATGGTGGGGGTGGGTTGGACTTGGGGATCTTAGTGGTCTTTTCCAACCTTAATGATTCTATGACTCCATGATTCTGTGATTCTATGATTCTATGATTCTACACTATAGCACATCTCGCCCAGCTTCTAGCTGCTCCTTGAGAACAGCTCTCATTTGTCCCGTGTCTTACCTGCTAGCCCCATGCAGATGTTACAGGCACCAGAGGTATTTCAAATGGCACTGTGTACCTGAGATCCAATCTTAAGTTTCTAGGCCTTCTGTGTAGCAAAGAGCAATCCATCGCTCTTGCCTAAAATACTTTGAATTGAACATATCAGCCTCTGAAGGTACCAGCTTCTGTCCTTACCAATTAACAGCAGCCTTAATTAGGACACAATCCAGTTGTCTAGTAATACATGTCTCATTTTTAAATAAGATGCCTGAGAGTGTCTGAGGATACACACATGGCTGGCAGGCACAGCTCAAGACTCTTGGGAGATATAAATCCTTTTGCAATGGCAGATGGAGTCCAGATGAGTCTGCTAAGGACTCAAAAGGGAATTTGGTACTAATAGATGGATACTTAGTTTAGGATAATGAACTATTTTAAGCAGGAAAAAAACAAAAACAAACAAACAAACAAACCAGGTGAAATGAACCTGTCCTAAAGAGACAGAGCGGTTTTCTTCATCCCCATTTTACTACCCTTTCTCTTCCAAACCAGAGCAGCATGGACTCTTCAGTCTGTGCTTATTCTACTGCGGTGATTCATTGCAGCACCACCACACCCAACGTGCTGAGTGCATCGTGTTTCATGGGCTTTTTGGACAGTTCTACCACTCAGCCAACAGCTTCCTTTGCTGCTTCCATTTCACATGTGGGTTAGTGGGCATGGTGGTGATGGGACAACGGTTGGACTGGATGATCTTAGTGTTCTTTTTCAACCTTAGTGATTCTAAGTTCTAAGATTCTGTGCACGCAGCAAGGCTATGAGCTCCCTGCTTGCTATACAAATACACAACTGGGACTGGGACTAAAATAAAAAGACTTCAAATCGTAGATTTTTTCTCCATTGCAAGCCTGAAATTCAGCACTGTTTTTCATATTAAGCCCGTTGCAGGGGGGGGTTGTTTTTTTCTGTGTATTCAATCACGCAGCAGGTTATATGCTTACAAGGAGTTTATGTTTAAAAGGCCATAAAAATGAAAAATTAGCATTGTCTTTGCCGACTTTACACAAATAGTGAAAAAATTAACATAAAGAAAGAAAGGATGATTTAGCTGCCTGCGTTCTAGCAAAGGATAATTTGGCTTCTTAATGCCTAAGTTATGCATTGATTTGTATCTGAATTTTGCACAGAAGTTATGCAACTCCCTGGACAGTGCTTAAAGCTTAAAGTATGAGGTGGTGACAAATGCTGGAAATGACATAGGAGGAAAAAATGGACTTTGGTACATGAGCCATCAGGTTGTCCTGAGAGCAATACATTTTGGAAAGGAATGACGCAGACAGGAATGACCATCTTACATTCTGGTTTAGCTCCCTGTGGAAGCATGTCCCACGTATTGCATATAAAAAGGAGGAGAAGGGAGGAATACAAATTATTGCTGACGTCTACTCAAAAAATGTGAGATCCCTAACTAATTATGGCCAGATGTAGTATAGAAGGAAAAGGAAAATCTTTTCTTCTCACTAAAGGTAGCAAAAAGTATAAGAATTTCACATCAGCTGCAGCTGAGTGGGTAAACGAAGGTTTTTCCAGAGGCTGTGGAATAATTTGAATGAACACATGAGCTTTTCATTTTCAGTCCTGCTAAAGGAGTCAAGATTCCTGACATGAACAAATCAAGTATGAATTAACCTTCTAGGAATCCTGTGTCTAAAGTTGGATATTTTAGGCAGGTTTTTTTGTTGTTGTTTTGTTTTTTGTTTTGTTTAATTGGTATATGCTTTTTCAAAGAAATGAGGTTTTGCTCGTATGTTTGATTGTTAGCGAAGGATTATCTTCATTTCAATTAACTTTGGGTAAAGGAAATATGCTCATCACTTTTACAAATGATGATCGTATAGGTTCATAGAGGTACAACAGTTGGCAATGCATCTTAGCTGTGAATAAGCTGGTTTTCAAGTGACACGTTCACATCATCTAGGTTTGGCCAAAATATTTCTCCTTGCTTTGTGTAAGGTCTGGCCCTCGGTCACGGCAACCTCTACTATGAGCAACAACTGGGGGATGTAAGGATAGAGCACAACCCTGATGAAAAGGACTTGGGGACACTCGGGGATGGCAGTTGGAAATGAGCCAGCACTGTGCCCTCGCAGCCCAGAAAGTAAACCATATTTTGGGCTGCATCCAAAATGGCATGGCCAGCAAGGCGAGGGAGGGGATCTGCCCCTCTGCTCTGCACTGTGAGACCTCACCTGGAGCACTGCATCCAGATGCAGAGTCCTCAGTACAGGAGAGACGTGGACAGGTCTGGCAGTGGGCCACAAAAATGATAGAAGGGATGGAACACCTCTTCTACGAGGGCAGGCTGAGGGAGATGGAGCTGTGCAGGCTGGATAAGGCAAGGCTTCGGGAAGACCTGAGTGTGGCCCTTCAATATCTATAGTAGGCCTGTAAGAATCACAGAATCATGGAATCACACAGGTTGGAAAAGACCTTAAAGATCATCGAGTCCAACCACTACCTAACCATACTACCCTAAAGTATTTCCTAATAAGGAAGGGGTCAGACTTTTTAGCAGGGTCTGTTGTGATAGAACAAGGGGAAGTGATTTGAAATGAAAAGAGAAAGAGAACGAAACGAAAAGAGATTCAGACTGGATATAAAGGAGTAATGAAGCACTGGCACAAGTTGCCCAGAGATGTGGTAGTGCCCCATCCCTGGAGACACCCAAGGTCAGGCCGGACAGCGCTCTGAGCATCTGGTCAAGCTGTAGGTATCAATGCCCATTGCAGATAGATGGAACTAGATGGCTTTTAAAGATCCCTTCCAACTTAAAACATCCTATGATTCCATGATAATTTTATGATTATCTATTTCTACATGGATATTTACAAATAATAGTTTTGCTACCTGCCTATTTGCTCAACCATCCAGCTATATATTCACAGCTGGATGAAACGAAGAACCCAGTTATAGATCTTGAGGGGTACTACAGTGTTGATGACATAGATCAAAGTGTGTACGGTTGGAGCTTTTCTATGGTAAAGACCAAGGTTTGCAGATACTGACAGCAATTTGAAAGCAAAGTTTAATTTTACAAAAGCTTAATTTCTGTGCCCTTTTACTCTTACCATGTTTTGATTATTAAGGGAACATAATTAAGGGAAGACAAGATTAGAATGACTCAAAAGATATCTGAGATAAGAAAGCTCAGAAGATCACAAACTTCAGCCTGTTAACACTTGATTCAGTCTTTTCCCTACCTAGCACTTTCCATTAATCCCCTTCCAACAAAACATCATAAAGCAATAATACTTAGGGGAGTGACACTGACAAAATAAAGCTATCGTTTCCATAAAAACCTGCTGACAGTCTGCCTGACAAAAGACACTTCTGTAGGCAACATCCAATAGATTCCAAATCCCATTGATGTGGTAAAGACTACTGGTTTTCACAGTTCTCTGCAGCTTCTTTTATATAGAGCTGCTCTTGTCTGACGAGTAATGGGACCCTAAACAGCTCCCACTGCAAGCTAAAATGAAACAAGGTCCTTCTTCTAGCCTTGAAGCTGAATGACAAAGGGCTGTTCTGTCCAAACAGCCAATCTCTCTTACTGCCCAAAGACAGTCATTGCACCCAGGTTGTATGATGAGGATGATCTCTAATCCATGCTACCTATTGAATTATGTTCAGAAGTTGTAAGAATAACCTACTAACCACAAACTAATTGTGTATGAGTAACTCTCACGACATTGCCCAGGCCTATTCCCTGGCAATACTTGTTACATAGCGTAGTCATAGTTTGGGCAAAGACCACCCGAAGGGTGTACATCACATAACAGACTATAGAAACTATCCCTTTCTGTAAGCAGGTAAATAATTTCATTTGGGTGCCACAGAAGTGTGTTCTTAAATGCACCAGAGATCTATAACTTCCCATTCACAGTGCCAGACATGGCAAGTACGCTCCCAATTAAATAGTGTGGTCATTTTTAAAAAGATGAAGTAAATAACAGCTTTCTCTTTGAGAGGCACTGGAATTTCATATATTCACTGTGTTATGATGTATCTTTTGTAAGGCTGTTTTACAGGATCTTCGGCCAATGACCCCTCTGCTATAATTCCAGAAAATTAACACTGATATGTAAATGAGGTAGATTGTCTCTTTTAGCTACTGAATATTACCATATGACTTCAGCTGGTGTTTATTTTCTAGGAGTAGATTATGAACATTGACCTTGTAAACTCTTTTTTATGTGAAATCACTGGCCAGATTTTTTAAATCCAAGATATCATATTTGAGCGCTAATATCTTAATGAAGCCTTGTCTTGAAAAGAATGAAATTTCCACAATATTTCTGGTGCTCCTTCAAAAAGGATGCAAATCATATTCCATGAAATAGATAAGGGTGGGACAAGCAAAAAACTGTAGAATAAAAGGGGGTGCAGTCGTAACAGCAGAAAATTAATGTTTTGTCATTGGAAATAGATACAATAAATTTGTTTCAGTGATGAGAATTTTCCCGAACATTTCAGAGCATTCAGCAGGAGAACCAGACTCAATGAGATTTTTACCCTGGTGGCCCTGTGTTGTGGGTAGTTCAGAGTGCTGATCTCAGATCTCCTCAAATTTCATAAAGACTTTCAATTTACCATTTCAGCTCTTGTGTTTGACCTCCCTTTTTCTGCAGTTGGGCCAGAAACTCAGCCTTCTCTTGGGAAGGAAAATCTCACTGAAGGCAAGTGGTGCTCAGAAACTTAGGCACAGCAGCATGGTACCTGGCTGATAGGTTGCAGAAGTGGAGATCTTCATATCTCAAGATAGAAGGAAGACCTCAAGAAAGTAGACAATGTGATATTTCAAATGTGATGTTAGATCTTTTTCAGGACAATTTCTAGCATAAGAAGCAAAGGCTTAGGCCTGCCACCTTTGCTCATGAGACTAAGTCCATTTCCTGAAAGTCTCCAGCCCTTAAGACTGAGAAAAGACAGTTTAAAGATGTTACCTAGCTGCTTCACACTAGTAGTTCATTTAGAACTGAAGAAACAACTACATGAGTTACCAGCCATGCTACTCACATGCCGTATCTACTGTACCCACCATGAAGGATATGCTCCAACAGTTGTCAAACTGCAAGAGTGCAGCAGGCTGGATGCCTACCCAAGATGCCTACCCAACCAAGAAGAATGCTAGCAGGCACGTAGGCTTAAAGCTAGTGACATTTATCAAAAGAGAGAAAGAGTCACATCTTGCCACATGAGCTTATCTTTATTAGCAGAATATCAGTTTGTGCTTGTTAGCCATACGTGCACAGCAAAGGTCCCTCCTTGTGTCTCGTGAAATATAGTTGTTATGAAAAAGGTGCAATATTGATAAGTAGAATGAAGCTCATTCAGCATTTTCTCTGTTTCAGCGTTTCACACATTCCCCTTGGAAACAAATAGAGCTTTCAAACAGCTGGATCCAAATCAAAGCCTGGCAGTAAACCAGGTCTGTTACAATATGGAGCTCTCTTCTCTCTGCCCTCTGTCCTGCTTCTGCTTCCACCACCTTCATTCAGTGGAAGAGACATACAGGTGGCAAGGGAGCAGACATTAAAGCAACGTCCTTTGCTCACTGCTTTTAAAGCCAAGGAACAACCTGGTTGGCTACGCTCCCCACTTTCCCTTAGACAGGAGGGAGGAATGCATCTACATGTTTTCTTTCTGTCCAGGCAGCTCTCTCATCAAAATACTCTCCTACGTGTAATAAGATCTTTTGTATCCTTAGGAAATACATTATTTTAGAAGCATTTCAAAGAACTTAATACTTACTTATCACATTAATTTTAAAGAGACACTGGCTTGACTAAGGATGTAGACACTCCAGCTGAATTTGTGTAACATTATTCCTAGTTAACAAATCAAAATTCCTATGTGAAACAGTTGCAATTACTTGAAAAACTGACATACTGAAGAGATTTAATCCTTCAGTCCTCTGCTGAGTAATACTACAGTGTCAATATGTGCATCTGAAGGAACTGTTTCAGGGTTCATTTTCAATCAGCAGAACTAGTGGAGTCAAAGGCACAATTTACCTGATCATAAAACAAACTTCTGCATTGAATCATATACATCACACCCTTAAAAATTCTTACATCTCTCTACCATTGGAAAAGGAAGTCTAACATAATGCATGCCCATATCTTGTACCAATGCTACAGATGTCTACAAGTTGATAAATCCCAGCTGATACAGATTTGAGTTTCTTAAAAAAAGAACTGTGCAGTGCTCTTCTTAACTCACTATATATGTCGTATATATATATATACAGATATATTTATTTGTGCATTATCTGTGATGGGACTCAAGAATTGCTGGTCTGTTCCCAGGTGTCAATGCCTTCTCTTAGAAACTTGAGAAAATTCATTCTCTTCTTTGCTCCTCTTGGCTATAAAGACCAAGATTAGTGAGACACTGTGCTGTGCTGAGGAAAACACATGAGAGATGACTAGTTTTCCATAATTTTATCATATAAAGTGACAACTGCATGGGGATTGTATGTGTTTTGTTCCACACTCTAAGTTGGAAATTTAATGCCATCCCTGGGCACAGCAGCTGTGAGGGGAGTGAAGGATGAAGAAAAGAAAGATGGCCTGCTAAGTACAAATGCAGGCAGCTATGACACAAGAGATCTAAATGTCAAGGAACAGTCATTTCAAGAGTCGGGGAAACACAAGATGAGTCAATCCCCAAGGTAAAAAAAATCAGCCAGATTAATCAATTAAATCCACAAGGACTGGAATATTCAGATTATCCCTATAGCATAAAACCAGACATGAAAAAAAAAATGCAGTAACTATTATTGTGACTAAAAGAAAAGGTTAAAAATGAGCCACGAGGAAATTATTACATTGTCTGTATTACCAAACCTGGAAATTTTATTGCAAGTCTTAAAGCACTTGGATCTTTTTTATAAGCCTTGCATCTTGGTGGTAGAAGGAATTTGTGGTCTAAGCTGGATAACTCTGGAAAAAAAACGAAGTCTCAAATTTCACAAAATAGATGACCATAAAAGGAGTGTCCATGATGCTGAACAAAAATAAAAATGTTATTCCAGAAGAAAAGTCAAGTATTATAGGTTGGAAACTAGGAAGAAATTTCTTCTCAGAAAGAGCAGTGATGCAGCACAGTCTGCCCAGGAAGGTGGTGGGATCACCATCCATGGAGGTGTTCCAGAACCATGGAGATGTGGCTCTGAGGGATGTGGTCAGTGGGCATGGTGGGGGTGGGGTTGGGTTTGGGGAGGGAAAAAGAGGAGAGGAGAGGAGAGGAGAGGAGAGGAGAGGAGAGGAGAGGAGAGGAGAGGAGAGGAGAGGAGAGGAGAGGAGAGGAGAGGAGAGGAGAGGAGAGGAGAGGAGAGGAGAGGAGAGGAGAGGAGAGGAGAGGAGAGGAGAGGAGAGGAGAGGAGAGGAGAGGAGAGCCCATAACTCACTAAGGTAATTTGTCCGGTAGTTGCTCACTTATAAAGAGAATTTAGGTGCTTTGTCCACATACAGAGTTCCTTTAGGTTTTTATCTTCCATTTTCTAACTCTCTCTCACTTGCATCTCTCTCCACCCTAGCTTGGAGCTTTGCATGATATAGTTCCTCACAAATGACACCACCTGTTGTCCCTGTGGATTTAAATGCCACAGGATGTTTTATAAATGTAGTCTTCTTGTCCTCATGTCCAACAGCACATATGCTCATATTCAAGCACTCTCCTTACCGAACAAAGGTGGTTCCAAGTAAGTCAGGCAAAGCTGCAGATTAGATAGCTCAGAGGGAGATGGTGAGCAGTGGGTGGGTGAATGCAAACAAAGGAACAACTCAGAAATTCAAAGCAACATGAACTGTATTGTAACAATACCAAGACGAAAGACAAAGGACCATTGGCTGATGCTTTACAGAAATCAGAGGCTGCATCATGCATTTGTAGGAACCCAGGAACATTGCTAGATATTAAGACAGAAAAATGATCTTCCTTCTCCAAGATGATAGGGGTGAAACTACACCAAGCTGATGATGATGCAAAAAAGTGCTTGTTTGGGCAATCTATACTACACTACCTTCAGGATGGGATTCTGCCACGTGGAGCTGAGAACTGCAATCGTCATGGTGTTTGCAGGCAATTTTTCCATTCCAGCATGGATTCAGTGTGGGTGTCCACATTTCTATCTGGTGTAAACCTCTCTCTGAATCTTGCTAATGGTTACAGGTGGTAGACATGAGTCACTTTTTGGCTTGCTCTATCCTGAGGTCAGAAACAAAAGCATAGTTGCCCTGGGAAAGGTAATTTCAGATGTATCATGATAAAATCTATTCTCATTTTTTTTAGCCGGAGGGCTCTGAGAATTCAAGGTCTCTGTTCCCTCTACCTTTAGCATTTCATTGGAAAACATGGAATGAGAGCTCAATCTCTCTGTAATTTCTATGTAACCAGGCCTTAGTGAGATGGACTACCCCCTATAATCATCCTCTTTATGTACTGTTTATAAGAAAAAAATGCTTAGGGTGTCTGTTTGCTTTTCTTATGTGGCTTTTAAAGTTTTTACACTGCAAGAACCAGCTGTTAAAATGTCTATCATAACCACTGTAGAGCTAGACCATACTGTCAATATAGAGCTAAACCATACTGTCAACACTGTCTGGAGATTTACTTAATACTTAGCACATGAGCACAAGGACAGTACAAGTCCTGTATCGACTCTGTAATTGCATTTGTCACCTGAAAGAACATGAGATTCCCTTATTTAGACAAATCTTTAGAGTATAGGGAGATGTTTACCTGCCCAAGTCAATGAGCCTAATTCATTTTCCTATGGTAGAAACATCTATGACCATTTCAGATGCTTTGGGTAGTTGGGATGTCTGAATCAAGTCACTTGATACGTCCCAAGATCTGTAGGAAACCTGTGCTTCTACAAGGGATGGCTGGATTTCTTTCCAGAGCTGTATACCAACAGAAAGCAGAAGATAACCCTACATGGGCATATGAATAAACCTCATACATAGAATTCTCTAAACTCTGTGCTTGTTTTTAGACATCCACATGTCTCTGCCTTAATCTGAAACCTGAATCCCAGCTGAGAACCTAGGATCAAACTTTAGGATTCCTTTCACAAACCTCCCTGTGAATAACAACCAGTAACCACCAGACAGGCTTGCTCTTTGCAGCTACACCTGCATACTTTTCTCAAACCGTTCTGTGCATGACCTGTGAATAAATTGCAAATTCAACTAAAAGCAGTTTGCTTTCTGTGCACTCTTCATATGCACAGCCTGATGCCAGTTTGATTAATAATATCAGCAGAAGATACAGATTCAGACAGCAGACTTTTGTCATGACCTGGGATGAGGTTGCAGTTATTCCTCCGCAGATTGACTTTCTGTGACAGCACTCAGCTGCATTTGATGATATTGTGTTCCTTCTTATTGCATGACTCCGACTGCCTGACAGTGATGGAATCAATGTGACAAAGGCTTATTTTAGGTGGGATGAGCTCAAAGCTGTCAAGGAGGCTGTGGATGCCCCATCCCTGGAGGCATTCAAGGCCAGGCTGGATGTGGCTCTGAGCAGCCTGGTCTGCTGGTTGGCGACCCTGCACATAGCAGGAGGTTGAAATTAGATGATCCTTATGGTCCTTTTCAACCCAGGCCATTCTATGATTCTATGATTCTAAGTACTGGGAGAGCAACTTTATCAAGTATCTGAATTATTTTATGCAGTGCTGCTGTTCCATCATGGCACTGGAACGTTGTCCTCCCTCCACTTTGTAGAACCATCTTCCCTCAGTTCTCACATTACTTTTCAGAAGCCTTTTTACTAGATTGCCTCTCAACCCTCTCAGCTTTGCTATTGTCACACTGTCTTCCTTACTTTCTCCCCCATCATCTCCACTTCATCATCATACCCCATCACAGGGATATTTTTAAGAATCTACACCAAGCAGTTCACCAGGGAGGCTGATGTGGACTTGATTCAGTCATGCAGTAGAAAGAGGGTAGATATGATACCTAAATCTTAGCTCACTGCAGTTAGACAGTCACATCCATCCTCCTTTGTCTAAATACGGCATTTGACTTCCTTATGGTAGCAGTTCAGCCACAACATACAATCTTTTCCACTTCAAAGGAAATGCTTTCTTTGAATCAGTTTCTCTCTGAACATTGTCTAAAATGTTATGCTGCACCTGGCTTTGCCAGTTTGCATGAACTCTAGATTCTCCGCAATGCATGTTGTCTGCTGCTGTCTTTTTTATAGTTTCAGTGACTGAAGCTATACCCTCCCAAGCTATTATGACCAAGATTATCTTTCAGACTCATCAATTTGACAGTGTTCCATGATTCAGTCTAGATCACCTTTACTCCAGAGGCTGTCACAGTAATAGCAATCTGCAACAAATAATTCATTCTGAGAGGAAAATCAAAATATTAACCTACGAAATTTCCTCTGTATCTTTTCCTCTGTGTGAAGAAAACCACAAAATCATAAAATGACACACTAAGATTTTCCATCTAATTGGTGATAATCTACTGAAACGTCTTTCAAGCTTCTTTTTTACTTCTAATCAGTTGTCTGTTGGCTCTGCTGTAAATAATACTTGTACCTCACTCACATCTCAGATGCTAGTGCTTTAAAATCTCTCTGCTTTCATTTCATTTGATTCAGCAGATCCATTTCATCTGCTGCAGGGCAGAACCATTCTCTCATCCTTACTAATTTAAGGGTAACCCTACCTCTTCAATCTCTGATCCACCAAAGCACTTAAGCAAGCCCTCAATCTTTAAAAAGTTCTTCATATGGCTGCATGCTTTGTTTAATAGAGGTAGATTTAGTCATCTTAGAGAAAGGAAAACTCATGCTTAAAAGTTGTGTTTAACTGATGCATGACAAAAAATGCCTTTTAGTCCGTGAGCACAGAACCACTGTTCTTAAGTTTTTAGCCTTTTAGCCACTTAAATGGTAACACACTATTCTAACATTTCAGATATTGGAAAATGCCACTCAGAAGGATATATGTCTGCTAACTAGGGATGTACAGCATGTTCTCTACTGTGTGGTTTGCGGCAAGGTCTAAATATCTCATGCTAGTGGTTTGATTTATCTGGAAATTCAGTTCCACGTACTAATAACTCACTCTTAGCAGGGTTTATCCCAGACTGACTGCACCTCATATTCATCTTGCTACATTCCTCCTTTGCATGATCCTCCAGCAAGTACAGAGATGTATGCATTTCTGCAGTGATATAAATGTACTCCAGAGACGTTTGCTCTCCTCCACTAATAATTAAAAATAACATTGAAAATTCTGATTCGTAATGAAGCTTGGCGCATTTTATTCTTTTTGTTTTTGCACCGAGGAGCTGATGATGTCATGAATGAAAGGACAGGTGGTAGCCTTGTTGACTTTTTGCTTTCATTTTCAGAGCCTTCAGTAATGTTTTTGGCATCCATTTTGATCAAAAACACCAAAGTTAGTTTGTATCAAATCCCCTCCGGGAATGCCCAGATCCACATATTAGCTTAGATTTGCTTATTAGTTCATACCTTTGCACAGTGGGGGCTCAGGCTTTCATCTCAGCTGTTCCACTTCCTCATTATAGTGGGATTAGTCAAATCACATCAGCAAATGGATCTGCATTTCTGGTCCTCAGTAGTGTGAAAGCTTCATAAGGAAAAATTCTAGGATATAACTTTGAGTCAGAAGACTTGCTTCTCAAATAGGAATTAACAAGATCTATGTGCAGCTTGGCAGATCAGAATCCCAGAGGCTGTGAAAAGTTAAAAAAACAAACAAGCAAACAATAAGAGTAAAAATAATGATAATTTTAAAACTTGATGTTTTTCTTTTATGTTTGCACCATTCCCTCTGAGATTCTATCTTGGGAGAACTGCAAATGGCTTTGAACTGTATTTCTCAAGTCATGTGTATCTTTTAAGAGGAAAGAACCTTCATCATTAGCGTGTTGGTTGGGGCCTGTATAGGAATTTCCAGATGTGCAGATGACTTTAAGACAAATATATTTATGCTTTGGGAATTGGACTAGATGATCTTTAAAGGTCCCTTCCAGCTCAAACAATTCTATGATGTTTGTGCCTTCACATGTACAAAATGGGGGGCAGATATTCTTCTTCATTTTGATTGCAATCTCCTTCAAGCTTTAAGAGTCAACTCCTACTTTGAGTTAGTGCAGTGCTGAACAGTGAGAAAGCTCTACATCTGAGACACAGCACTGAAAGGCGGTAATTGTACAGACAAATAAGAAAATGAACCCTTTGATCCAAATGCAATTGCAGTTTTGCTCCATTTGAAAATGCTCCAACTATTCATCGTCAAATCAGGCCAGGTTTAAATTTGGTGATAATGCCTGTATCCAGGTCACTTTTTTTATATGTGAAGACTAAAATAAATGTAATATCAACCCTCGAAGTTCTGGCTTGCAAGAAGAGGAAATGACTCCATGGAATGAGACAAGGAAAATCCCTTCTGATGAAATCAACCCCTGCATCAGTAGTCGCATTGAACTTTCCATCGCTTTTGGAAGTTTCATAATTAGCACACAAACAACTCGATGTGTCCTGAATCTGGAATTTTGCCTATCATTTTTCAGTATTACCAAAGGGGGGAAGGAGGGAAAGAAAAACAGGGATTAGGAAGAAGTAGTTTTATTATTTTCAGAAGGCCTCATGAGGCTCCTTCAGCTTGGAGAGCTTTCAAACACTTTTCTGTAGCTCTTAAGGAGCTCTAGCAACCCGTTGGAGATGCAGAGTGCTGGGGAAGGGTGAGATGCTTGTATTTTTCCCACCTACTGGCTCAGGATGAGGTAACTCACCCCACTAAGAACAACATTGGCTTTTCTAGGTGGCCTCTGTCAAGTGCGACTGCCGCTCTCCCTCGTACCTCACGCTGAGTTTTATGTCCAAAGAATTAAAACAGTGAGCCTGACTCATTCGTCCAAGCTACCTGCAGGTCTGGAGAGAACAAAACCCCATCAGTCTCAACGCCGGGTGCCGATAGTTTGGCAGAGCCAACCACCTCAGCCCAGTTTCTGAGACCTCACTTCTTCTCCTTGCTGTTGTGTTTCTGTTAGCATCCCCCTCGCTCCCATTCCCCCTTCACAGCTCTGTGTTTAAATGAGTCCTTCTTCGACGAAGAGAGAGACTCCTGTTTGCTGCCTGGACAGGCCCCATGAGCTTCACTAAGTCATTCACGAGTGTCACTTACCCCGCATGGGTGGCCTTGAAGCAAGCAACCAGCAGCACCAGGCAATGTGCATTAGGCAGCAGTCTGATAATCCCTCCTTTTTCCTTCATCCCCTTCCCTCTCTGTCACCCTGGGCCCCTTCTGCTGGCCCAAGCCCTAGCAAAATTAATGTGTTTCTGTGGACCATTCCTCTCAGCACAGAAACCACATTCTCTTGCTCTCTCGTTTCATCTGCATCTCTCTTCTGGCTGCAGTTTTAATCCGTTGGGTAGGAATGAGAGAGACTGTGGCTTTGAATTCTTTGGCTCGTTCACCCTACTGCCTGGAAACCTCTTGCCAGCACATCTCATGTCTGTCTTTCACGCTGTAAAATGACAGTCCCAAAGGCTGGCAGTCTGCTCAGCCAAAGAAGGAAGGCCGCAGATGAATCAGCATCTCTGTAGGATCTCTTGAGAAAGGAGATACCACACACATCTCTGTGGATGGCACACAGTAACAGCTTGCTATCTCTGCTGTAATTCAGTGTGTGGTAGCTGGCTCCCAAAAGTCATATTTATATCCAACTGCATTGGGCCTTCTCTCAAAGTATGTCTCCTCTAATTAGGAGTCAGTGCAGACCCTCAAATGATTAAGGCAGGAAACAGGATGGTGTTGAGGGGCATGAAGAGAAGACAAGACCAATTAAGTGCAATTTGCAAAAAAAAAAAAAAAAAAAAAAAAAAAAAGATAAAAATGAACCATCTTGTGGGTTGGTGGAAAATGGCAAACTTGGCTAATTACATGTACCTCATACCTCAGCTTCTCCAGTCATTTTTTATCAGGACTCACTGAAGAAAATCACAGAAAAACAGAAATATAGTGTCAGAGAATAATGGGGTCTTAGAATCATAGAATGGATTGGGTTGGAAGGGATCTTAAAGATCATCCAGTTCCAATTCCCTTTGATAAGGCAGGGTTGCTGCCCACCAGGCTGCCCAGGGCTCTATCCATGGCCTTGAGCACCTCCAGGAGTGGGGCACCCACAGTTTCTCTGGGCATCCTGTTCCAATGCCAGAAGAAAATGAAATGTCCTGTAGAGCAGAGGTGAGCTTCTTATACTGCACCAAACACAAGCAGAATTATAGAATATCCCTAGCTGGAAAGGAACCAAAAGAACAATTGTGTCCAGCTCTCTGAGTACTACTGGCATTCAGAGTAAATAATGCAATCCTGACGTTCTGTGCTTACTATGAAGGATTGATTTCTTCTTCTTTGGAGCAAAAACAGGTGCATAACAAGTCCCTCTGCTAAATGCTCTTTATACAAGCGGGAGAGATAGCTGCATCCCATGGATCTTATATAACAGGAGGAGAGAACACTATCTTCATTTGAGAGAGAAGAAAAGGGACAGAAAGAAATTAGAGCTGACTAAGAGAAGTCATACTACCTAAACTCCAAGTTTATGTTCTATAGTCTTCCTTGAAAAGTCTATGACCATTGATCTTTCTGGCAGCATAGGTGTGGAATTTGAAAGTTCTGGAGGTCTTTTCTGGAATGTATTGTATGTTTCAAAACTATGTAATAATGAGAAAGAAAAGAACACAATATTCCACGGAATTGTATTCTTTTTGTAATAGAATTAATGATATTCCATGTCACAAGCATTTTTATTTTTCTGCATGCTGTGTATAAACATGTGTAAGTATATGCACATACGCACAATATAAAACTTCATCCACTCTCTTTGATAATTGTCTCCTACTACTTAATGATTCTCTAGTCCTTTACTCAAATAAAACTTTGATTAACTGTTTAACAGCAAGGTTTTGCATTCTTTATTTATATAGGTCCTATGGCACCAGATGCCCTCTATGTGCTCAAGAAATTCAGATCTGAAGGTCACCAGGCCTCATTTTCACTTTCCAAACCAGGACTGCCATCTGTAAGATCACCAACATTTCTTTAACTGATACATATGAAGATTCACCTTGATCCTAATAAATGTCATGCACACATTTTTCCCCTAATACCTTAAGGTCAGATCATGCCCATGACCCTCATCTTACCCAAGATGCTTTTAGCACCATTCCAAACAAAGGAAGATCGAACATAGCTGCCTTACAGCACACAGTGTCAGAAATGTATTTCCTTACCTACATGGAAAAGATGCTTCCCAGAAGACGAAAAACTTTTCCTATCTAAGCCTAATGTATTTCTTTTGTTGCCTCCACCAGGTTAAAAATGAATATCCACTTCAGACTCTTTTATACTGTGGTAGAATTGACCTCTGGATTCCTTTGCCACTATGGTTTGAAGTCGTACTGAGGTATATGGTTTCACAGGAAATACTGGTAATAGGTGGATGGTTGCACAGGATGATCTTAGGGGTCTTTTCCAACCTAGGTGATTCTATGATTCTATGATTATTTTGCTTAATTCTTTCAAACTGCTAATAATTATTTGCTGGCAGTGCTCTCACAAAGAAGGAAATGAAGTGAAATATAATTATATCAACTTCCAGGGAAAAAGGTTTGGATTGTTTCTTTCCAGTGGAAGATTTCATCCTGCTTTTTTTCCGAGTACCTTCATCTCCTGTTGTTTTGACGGATTCTCAGTACCTTAGTATACAACCCTGAATATATTTTCTTGACTTTCCCTGTAACTAAGAACATTCTGACAGGGCTGTGTGTGTGTGCACAAAAGCACATTTCTGTTCTGGAGTGAGCTAATATAAATGTGCAGATGTTAAAAATAACCTGATATTACATAGATCTACAGTGCAGGCTTGGTCTATCAGCTGTAAGGGTTGTCTTAAACTGCAAAAATTGAGCTTAATCTTTCAACTTTTATGATTTAATTTTTCAAACTACTGTTGGGTTGGGTTTTTTTTTTTTCCCTCTTTCCTTTTCCTTTTTCCACTTTCCCTTCCTTTCTCTTCCCTTCCACTCCCTCCCTTTCCTTTTCAGTTGCAACTGGGCATCATAAACACCATGACTCAGAATTATGGACAGCAGTACAGATCTAGCAGGTAGAAAATTTACAGAGTGGAGGCAGATAACAGTGTTGAAACCAGATGGATGGGAATGAATAAATAAAGAATTATTAGAAATTGCCAAGACAAAGACAGCCCACAGAATCTTCCAATAGCCCCTTCAAATATGTGCATGATGCAATCTTTAATTACAATAATTAAGCGAGAACACTGGGTGCAAGTCTTCAGCTGATAGTGAGCAATTAGTGCACGAGGCTGCCAACTTCACGGCATGTTTGCTGCTGGAATAGGGAGGTATTTCTGTAAACTGAGCCTTGACTTCAGGATCACACTTGACTTCATGGCTGTTGGATGACCATTGCAAACTTCACCCAAGTGGTCACCCATTGAATTTTTCTTGTGTTCTGACTTGAGTTTCAGCGAAAGGCAGAAGGAGCGCATACAGTTGGTCCTAATGACTTTCCTGAAATCCAAGCCTTTCTTAGTAAAGTATGGAGCACATCTAGCTGCAATTGGAGTACAAGGAAGCTGTTCTTCAAATAAATGAGGTGGGATGTATGTACTTAGGTCTCTCTGGGAGATCATTCATCTTGTCCCAAGGTACTTATCTAGGCACTGTTAGATGAAGCACCTCTGAATGTGCTTGCTTTTCCCTACTGACAGTAAGAAAGTGAGTAGCTCAGACAAAAAATATTTGCTTTTAGATAAATAAAGTTGGTTGAGATTAATAGCGCCCTAACATTAGCCAAATCAGGAACTCAAAGCTCAACCAGTGCACCAAAATAAGTGAACACCTTTAATCTTAATCTTGACTTATTTACCAGGTTCTCATTGGTAAAATAATGCTCCCATCTCAGAGGGATATTTTGAAGATGATTAACAGTGGAAAAGCACTCAGGAATGTCAAGCAAAAAGAGAAAAGCCCAGGAGGAAATGAACAGCTCTGTCTTTAGAGCAGCCTTTGAACTATGGACAGAAAATACATTGTGGAAGCAACTACTGCACAATAAAGCTAACTCTGTAACAAATTACTGCCTGCTATCAGAGCACGGTTCTCACCATGGGAGGTTCCCATTTACAAATGGAAGGCTACCAGATCAGTAAGTTGCAAGATAACATGTAGTAAAAGGGAGAAAGGTAAGGTTTCACAAGGAACTTTTACTTTGCCTTATCTTAATTACTGAGAAGTTCACCTTGCAACCATACTCCCACTGATGCTCTTTCATATAGATTTGAGTGTGTGTGTATTGGTCTGTGTGTACCCTACATAGCAAAGTATGAATAAGTACATAAAGAGAGGAAGGAAAAACAATTCTGAATGCCTTCATCTTTTAAATACTTTTCCTACTTCACAGGGTATAAAATGCAATAGTGTATCATTTACTAAAATGAACAAAATAAGGGAAAAAAAAGAAAAAGGCCTTATAAACGTAATTGTGGTCAAGATATATCCAGAAGAACAGTTTAAAAAAAGGTTAGTAAAAGTAATATACCTCAAATTCTTCAATCCGTTCTGAAAATGTGTGTCACTGTCAATACAGAGATTTTTGATTGAGTATCTTGTTTTCTCACGTATGTATTTATGTATGCATATATATACACTCTCAAAAAATTCAGGTTTAACTACATAAAGCCTGGAATTCCACTGCGGATGTTGAATAATCCCCTCCCCCAAATACAAGGAATAAAGACAAGTAATAAACTAGAGAATTAATAGCAAGTGCACTTATTGTCATGGAAACCCAGCCAAAACAAATACGAGGAGGTTCTGATTCCCAGAATTCACACATGCCAATACAATTATTCCGCAGCATTACCCATAGCCCCAGCCATCCCATGCACGTAGCATGCCTACACAGCAGTGATATTCCTCTCCCTATGAGCACTGCAAACTCTCTTCTGCTTTTCAACCTCCACTGAGGTAATATCGGCCGGGGTATTAATAATAGTGGTTGTCTAAATTTGGAGCTGGAGGGCCAGGGTATAAGGCTGGGTGGGAACAGAGCGATTTCAGTTTGTTTTGTCCTGTTTCTATGCTCGCACGCGTATTTGTCTCAGACTGCCTGAATGTTGCCATAGTGACCTTTGATAAATCCACGTTATGGATGCTGTGAAATATAAAGCTGTGCCACATTTCTGGGAGTGTAAGTTCACGGAAGGAAGCAGGGGGCTGGGAGCTTCTGAAGAGTGTTGGTCAGATTCAGTGCTCGCACCCATCCAAGGGATAAATGCTTTTCTCTTAATTAAAAATGTATGCAGGCTAGCCTAGAAATTGATTCAGCTCTTGAGGAAATTGTGCAAGAAAATTTGTAGCGTGGCCAAAGTAGTAAGCTGCTCTTGATTCCCCCATACCATTTAAATTTACTTAGTGTAAATAAAAAAGCCAGCACTTCCCTACTGTCACCACAGTGAGTGCTTGTCAATTCGAGAGAGAAAAGAGAATGGAGACAGATCATTCTTGCTACCGTTGCACTAATCTTCACTTTTGAAACTGAAATAAACTTTCTACTGTGTGCTATGTGTGCTCAGTCCTATGGCAACACGCTAGGAGCTCTACCTCCATCTGGGAGATATCAGTTATACACATCTGTATCTTGGAAGGCAAAAACTTCACATTTACAGGTGGTGCTTAAATTGAATGCTTAATTCAAGCAAAATATACCATAAGCAGAAATAAGTAGTTCCTTAGCTGACTTATTCTTATAGTTTTAGACATTCAATCCAGTGCCAAGGTCACTTGGTCTTGAAAATCTCTGTCCCTCTGCCACAAAAAGGTCAAAATCTGCACTCACCCTGCTTGATTCTCTAGGAAAATCACTGCAGAACCTTTCTGAACAGGTCTCTTATTCCTCTCTATAGTCAGTGCAGAGAAACTGCCACTTTGGAGGACGGTTTATCCCAGCTCCCATAAACTCCCATCCAAGAATGGGATGCATGCTCCACATGTCTTTCCAGAGATGAGAGGCTGAGCCCTGATGATTAACTTAGATTAAGTGCTGAGGGTAGAATTAATCTCCTTTGACTGTAGCCATTTAATTTTTAAGCCCCTGCTTTAAGCCAGGTTTCCTGCTTTTATCAGTGAAAGGTCACTTGAGAGGGCACCTCTTTGGTGTCGGTTTTAGACAATTATCTAAGGATGGATGAATCCAACAGAGAAGTCTGTGACAGCAGGGGAAGTACTGAGTTATGGACACCCTAACAAAGACTACCACTAGTATCATTTTCTTCTTTATTAGTATGATTAGATACACCCACTGAAAGCCTAAACATCTAACGTTTCCAAAATACTGTGAAACTGGCAAACTCTTGCAATGAAGACTGATGATCTTCCACTGAATCTGAGTGGTTTTGGTTGTTCCATTGAATGATAAGGTGGTCTTCAAATCCCTCAGTCGAACAAATCAAAATGACCAGGCTCCCTCTATAGACAATGAAGGGAACAAAAACCCCTAAATAGGGAGACTGAAGCAAAGGTGGTATAATCCACATAATTTGCTCTCTAGTTAACACTGCCAGAAGGTAATCAGTCCCATCCCTTAGTGTTTGAGATAAAGTAGGTCCTGGAGCTGTTACTTATTTGCTATAGGTAGACATAGAACCATTAACAAAAGCAAGGAGCTTTTTGTTTTTGTTTACTAAAATTAGGTGAAATTAATCACTTTTTTTTTTTTTTTTTGAATTATTCTGACATGAAAAATAACAACTGTGGTGGCATCTTAAGGTCAAAATCAGAATTCTATTACCTCAAATTCCATTTTCCTGTATGGTCAGCAACAGGAGGATATTATTACATTAACATTAGGCTGAAAGCACGTTATTCACTCTTCGCTTAGACATTACACTAAACTAAGCTAAATGCTCTGGGTTCCCACCACGATCAAGTTAAATGAATTATATATGATGCCCATGCTGTTCTCTTCTTAGATTCTTCTTAGTTTGTTTTTTTTTTTCCTCTGTCATATTTTCTTATCTTCTATCTCAAGAAAATGATACGTATGATATCAGGCTGTGTGCATATTTATACATGACTATGCAGCACTTCAAAAAATTGGTTAAACATGTAGGTCAATTTTAATCAATTTTTTTGAAACTATTGAGGCGTTCTGTTAATTCTGTAGATGTTTAAAAACAGTAGGTGTTTAAATGGAAAACAGAGATCCTGACAGGTTCGTTCCTTACTGGAAGTCAGATAGCCAGATAAAAGAAAGAGACATCTTGTATGTCTCATCTGCAAAGGATCTTCATTCATAGCTTAACTGCCCTCCATTATAAAGAAATTAGGCCTAACAACATGGTGGTGACAAATCAGAGGACTGAGGATGGATTGGAAGTGAATGTTGGTATGTTTGGAAGAATTCAGAAAACGGTAAGAATGAGCCAAAGCCTGGAAATCCTACATGGCATTGAGACACTAAGAAAGCTCTTACTGTTCAGCTAAACATAGAGAAGGTTAAGGTGTGTCTGAGTCACTGTCTCTCAGAATTTCTCATAATGGAGAGCTTTATAATGTAGCAGACTTAAAAAATAAAGGTTGGCCACTAGTTACGCCAGGCTGGAAAAATGAAACGTAAGTTTCTTGCAGCAAAGGTAACTAGAAATTGAGATGCCTGGCAAAGGAAATAGTGGATTTCCCATTGCAAAAGGGGTTTGAATGGAAATCAATTGCTTTTCTATGAAAGGCTCCAAGCGAAGCATCAAAGAGGCATCAACTCCTCAGCCAGTTTATCCTCTTTTGCGAATAGCAAGGTGCCAAAACAGCTAATTGCAATACCATTTTCTTGCCTTCAAATCTGTGCTACCAGAAATGAGAAGCAGACCATTCTGTCTAGTCGGCACCAGGACACTAGGTGGCTCACAAACCACAAACCACACTTGTACACACACACCAGTGTGCACCCACACGCACACACTCATCGTGAGCCGTTGTAGGACTGTAAACCTTGGAGAACCCATCCACCAGTGCTCTGCGTGGTACTGCCAGGGATATTGCCCATTACACGATTTGTACATATTTAGGCTTAGTCAATCTAAGCTGATTGCAGGTACTTAAAATTGCTTTTGTGCCATGAACACTTAACGCTAAACCTCTTTTAATTTGCACCGTGCTACTCAGAGAGATCATATCATTCTTCTGTGCAATGTAAATTCCCAATCTGGCAATCCTAGCCTGACTGGGTCTCTCTCTCTCTCTCTCTTTTTTTTTTTTTTTTTAAACAATAATTAAAAAAAAAAGAAATTTAATAAGGATTTGGGTTTCTTTATTGAGCTTTTATTGTCCAGTCTTGTAATCGAATCACTCTGCTGTGACAGCGCGACTGGGGCAGTTATTAGCAAACTCTATAAACAATGGACTTGATCCCTTTATGAAAAATCATTGTAGGGGGAATAATTAATCTGGGCTAAAAGAAAATAATAATAATGAAGCTCTAGGGAAAAAAAAAAAAAAACAAAAAAAACCCACAATTAGAGATTCCAAATACTTAAAACTGTTTCAGTGCTTTCCTGTTCCTTACTCCCTCTACTGCACTTCTGCCACCACTCAGCTGCTCAAAACACTTTTTGTTCTTTGTTCCCCGACTCTCTGTGGGAGAATTTGTTTGCAAATTGTCAACAGGGAGAAAATTTCATCTCCAGAACAAAGCCTTCTCCCTGAGACATCCATGCTGTCATTGCTCTTGTAAGTAAGTGATTGGATTTCTGGTAGGAAGCCACAAGAGCTAGAGAACTGCACTCCAACTTGATATTAAGGAGAGGAGAATGGGGTTCATCACGTGGTGCTGACATTCAATTTGGACATCTCGGTTGAAGCAAGCCATTCTGGGCTCCTTTTGTAACCAGCAAGGTTCTAGTCCAAAGTATCAGAAGTGTAGTGGGCGTAATTCAACCCATTCAAAAGCAGAAAACTAAACAAGGCAGTTGACATGTACCCTAATGACACTCCAGTGCATAAGCACATTTTCCACTCTCTATGACAAAAACAAGCTTCTTAGCCGACATCAACATGGTAGTAGTATAAATGTGCTTGAAATGAATATGGAATTTATTTCTTTTTTGCATCAATTTTCCAACTACTACATTTTCTGTTGGGACGTCTTTCTTAGAATGAAAAAAAAAAGAAGGTTGAATGATCATTTCCATTGGAAAAACAAGTAAATATTCTGATATTTCAGTACACAGGGAGTTAAACAGGTCCAGAGCTCATAAAGATTATACTGTCAGCTTTGGAAAGTCTTTACTTTTTCACCTGTGGTCTCTACTCAATTCATAATTCACTGAGTGCAAAGTTTGTTTCTTATTGTTCATTTATATCAGTCCTTGTATACAACAAAACCTGAATCTCAGCTGCTGTCACGTAGCACTATTGCTGTAACAAACACTAATCATAATGATAAATAATTGATCAAGACTGTGGTGATAGTGAGGTTACAGAAATATTAGTTAATACACTATCATAACTGTTCTAAATGAGAACTTTAACCCAGAATCCACAGAAATCAGTAGAAATATGGTGGAGCTTTTAATAGTGCTTAGATCATCTTCATTTGGCCTTGCATAGCCAACATATTTATTTGTGGGCATTAAAAATTAGGTTGAATTCAGTAAAAAAGACTTACAAGGATAAAGCTGATGTTCAAAGACGGAAGAAAAGGAACTTCTGCATGACAAATAGGCATGAAAATCAGGCAAAGAGGCAGAATTATGACGAGCTTTATGAAGCCAGATGATGTTATGGAACATCAGCAGCCTGTATTCTGGCTGTAAGTAAGGGAGCAAGCAAGGGAGTAAGACTTTGTTTTAAGGAAGACATGGAAGGTGGGACTTATGTGAGTACTTGATTTTGGAAAAGATGGAGGATTGGGCGAGTGTGCTCAGAAGCCACAGAGATGATGACTGCTGGTAGAAAGGATCATCTCTAGAAATGGAAATGGAATGTCCATTTCCAGTAATGGAAAGTCAAATTCCAGTTTTATGATTAAAAGACTGAAGAGAATTTCTTATTTTTTCTTAATGCAGGGGTTGTGGTACATCAAACAAGATGAGTCATCTGAAGGCAAGAATTTCAAGGTATATGGCAAATCTATGGTAGTTATGACAGAAATACAAAGAGGAAAATAGACATTTTTAGATAAAATAGTGAGAAGAATCAAATAGATTGATTTTCCTCATTTCAGTTTTATTCCAGTAAGGAAGAAGATTTTGGACAGAATGACAGAGTGGGAAGAATAGGATGAAAGAAGTAGAAGATGTGGTCGTGCTGGAGATGAAGGAAAAGTATAGACAAAAAGATGCAGAGGGTAACACCAAAAGTTAGGTAAAATGCACCTAAGGAACAGACAATGAATACACTGAGAAGTAAAATATAATTAAATTAAAAGGTGAAGAATTTTCAAACACTCTGTCTGGAAAAATGCCTCAAACCTTATAAAAGGCATCCACAACTATTCCTCTTACTTCCCCTGACAGCAATGAGATTTGGCCGTGGGATGAATTGCAAACTTCCACTACGCAGCTGGGGTCAGTAGAGGAGCACAGGTGCGTAACACAGAAGGAGAAGAGTCACGAAAGGGAAACTGATTGCATATAAGGAAAATTTCTTGACTGTGTGGAAAAATTTGCCAAAACCTCAACTGGACAATGGCAAAACCTAACTTTGGATGTAGGCTTTCTGCAAATAAAAAATTAATCTGAGGACCTCTCAAGGTCCTTTTTACACTAGAAACATTTATGATTTTATTACTGATGAGAAACCATTGACGCTTTCAAATCCTCTGGCTAAACAGTCTTCAACACTGGAGGATCAGCTTCTAATTGGTTTCTGATTTGTGTAAATTCATTTGTCTGTTGGGATGAAAGGTTTGCTGAAGGCATACCCATAGTGATTAGAATACACACGTGCTTGTAGGAAGTTGGAGAAGTAAATGGAAAAGCACAATGAAAGTGAGAAAGAATTCTGCTGACCCTGTGTATGGAGCCTTAAATCAAGAATTACTTGAAAACTTTCATCAGTGAGGACTGCTTTTCACTCTGTGTTATTCTTGCATTTCAATGAGCTATTAATGACTATGTGGAGAAAAAAATGCCACCTCTCTCTGCGATGAACTCTCTGACTTTTCACTATTTTGAACTGCAACATATATATTTGAACTGTGATACACACACATGCCAGGCATTTTTCCTGTGCAATGTATAGAAAAAAAAATATTAAGCCAATTATATTAATGTGATGAAATTTAAAAGTTGATCTGGGTGTTTCTATGGTCACAGACCTGTGTTTATAAGTTTGGTCTTCTCCCAGCAGTCAAAAGAGGAGCCTGGTGACCAATAAGAAGGCAAGAACTCATTCTCCACATTCCATTAGCTTCATAATTCCACATTAAATGATGGGTTTAGTGCCATATGGTGGAGTCTGATATGAAGAAGAAAGCAAAAAATTAATACTATATACATACTCGTGCACACATGCACATGCACACGATTAAATACATGTGTATGTATAAAATGTGTGTTTGTGTGTGCATATACAAATGAAGTACACAGATGTATATATATCCCATGATTAACCATGAGGGTTTCTTCAGGAAATGGCCCGTATTGATGGAGTGAGGCAAAAATGTTGTTAACCTTTTCGATGATTCTTCATGCTGTTAAGATTTCCTTTGGTCTGGATTTGGGTTGGAGATTTTTATTTTCAGTTTAACTGAATGGATATCCTCACTGCAATTCTAATTTTCTGGAGTCAGCCTGGAAACCGCAATGCAGAATTCTTTCCAGGCGCTGTGACTTTCAACACGTAACCTAAATAACAATACTGTTTTTACCTAATGGCCTAAACATCTTCAGCATTAAATGAGGGATAAATTTGTCATGAGGTCGAAAGTTAAGAACTCTTAAATAAAAGAGTAGCAAGAGCATGCATGCGAAAGGCAGCAGTAATACGATTTCCAGGCATCAATTTTCTTTTCAAATTATAGCTCAGAAATCTGTGAGCTTATGCTGTTGCAGTTTCAGGTTTATCTCAAAAGTACAAACCAGAAAAGTCCAGGTATTCATTTCTTCTGCCTTTGCCTGATTCTTCTGCCTGAACGTGAATTGAACTCCCCCAAGCTGAAAATTGCCTCCTTATTACTAATACTAGAGCAGTGTCAAGGAGCTCTCAAAAAAATATTGTCTTATTTCCAGTAGGGAAACAAGAAGCAAAACTGCTTTGCTCAGAGAAACGTGAAGCATCTCTAAAACCAAATGCATGAATCCCGATTCAATGAGAATCTGAACAACAGTCAGCTAATATGGTTCACATGCAAAGGTGATGTTTGCAAACCCAGATTGTTAGCATTTATGATATAAATTGGTCATTACTCTTTGGGGTGAATCTTAGTTTTCACACAAGTTCTGGATGTTTCCAATAAAAATGCCACTCTATGCAGGAAGCCAAAAGCTGTCTACCAATACATCTCATAGTTGTGTCCAAAATTAAACTTGAGTTTTCCTTTTCGAGGAGCATGATTCTGAGCACCCACATGATGCACAGCAATGCCCTATTTATTCTGTAGTGATTAATTTCCTTGGTGAATGCCATTAATCTAGAGAGGTTTGGCAGTCTGAAATTACTGGTCCTGATGCGAGGGGAGAAACTGAGTCTCAAGTGTTCATCCCATTTCCAGCTCTGGCAGTGACCTTCCATGTAATTGCCACCATGTCATGTCAACTCTGAGCCCACTGCTCCTCGCAATCCGCCTTGACCACCACCCATCCGTCATGGGGTGTGTTGTGATTATCCAGAGTTCACTGATTTAAGTGGGCAGCAATCTATACGCTACCCTAACGCAAGCAATTTCTTATTAGGGCTTGGACATGAAAATGGGGACGGGCTGAGTCATTAGTTGGCTGGGATTTAGGTCTTTTCCCTAACAGACTCAACCACTACCGCTCCGGGAAGCGCTGGTGGTAATTCAGGAGGTGTTGCTTTTTCCAGAGCCTGTGTCTGTGCTGCTTTATTTTTACCCTCAAGTTCCCTGCTGTAGCCTGGACACATCATTGCTTCGGTCTTCACAGCTGGGAAGTCACTCGGAATCAAAGTGCCCTGTAGTCTTGTGGGGGAGAGGGAATGAGGGATATTTTCCAAAGAAGGCCAAGGGACCACAATCAATGCTATCATATATGTATTTTTTTTTTTTCCATGGGACAAGCAGTGCATTGGCAATTACTCTGCTCTCTCTTGCAATGTCCCAGGTGACCAATGGAGGATATATTGAGAGCAGGGGAGCTGATAAGGGATTTATCTCCAAGGAGCACATTCTCATTTCATAATCACATACAGATGTTTTTGAAGCTGTTCCCCTCACAGATCCCTTAGCAAAACAGTGCTCATATTGATCTCCGAAACACCAAACATCAGTGGTGCATTCTCACCAAGGTCTGACCAATTTAACACAGCTATTCTAGAAAGTATAACGACACTGGAAATTCCTCGGGTACTGGGAGGTTCATATTAATGCCATTGAGAGAGGGAACTAAGGAGAAGTGAGAAAACATTTTTACTGGGGGAAAAGAAGTTGAAGTTGTTTCTCAATTGCAGACAGCACAGATCAATGTTTGCTCTTCTCCAGGTCTCCCAGCATATTCTGATACAAATGCTCGTATTTCAAAACAGAGATGATTTCCTGAGACATTCACTTTCATTGCTTCAAGCGTTTTACATAAAATATTGGAACAGAAATTTGGCCCCACTTCGGTACCTCCTATGGTATTCCAAATTCATTTTTGCTAGATACTTAATTTTTTTTTAGAAGAGAAAGATGATTCTCAGTGGAAATGTGTAAAAATATTTTCAGCAGTACCACCAGAAAGTGCTGAGAAAAGTTCAATGGAGACAAGCAAGACCATGTGAGATGCCTTGCTGCAATGCTACACTGTGGGAGTCAGCTGATGGAAAGGAAGCCTGAAGAGTGAGATAGGAACATGAACCTACTGTGCTTTAAAATAAGTAATCAGAACCTTTGGACTGGCTCTGCCTGCAATAGCAGGTGTTATACCAGGCTCATTCCAGTTTGGATAATTTCATCCTAGGTACAGAAAGTTTCTCTTGTCCTTTTGCTTCAACCAGTGTCCTGGTGGAGGAATACTCTGATGATGATAGAAAGAGTGAAGGACAATGAAGAACCTGGTGAAAGAGTCTGCTGGATAGAACAAGGACAGGAGAAGAGAATGGGAAAATTTCTGAAGCAGAGTGCAAAATAAATTAAGTGACAAGGTAACTTTAATTAATCAAATGGTTTTGATTAGAAAGCCAGACAAACAGGCAAAACCTCTTGAGCAGGAAAAAAAGTAAAAAAAAGTAAAAAGAGATCAGAACAAGAAAGAATGAATCTAAATCTGAAAAAAAAAGTTATTTTCTGCCTGACCCACACTGTCTGGTTTGGCTAATAAGAACCTGTATAATCTAGCCAGAAGACTGATGTCCGCTGACTGTAAAGAATGACAGATTCACATAACCATGGAAAATGGAAACTTAATATGAAGATGAATAGGATGAAGATCTGGGGTCCCACCAATCGGAGAAGAAGGTTTTTTGTTGTTTTATGTGTGTTTGTTGGTTGGTTTGTTTTATATGTATAAATAAGTAAAAAATAAGAGAGATGGGAACAGCAATCATGGTATACTTGCATTCAACATTACAGAGAAAATGTTCTTAAAGCATAGCAAAACCAGAGCAGCAATTCACAAGAAAGCTGTCTAAACTGTTGTTACTTCTCCCCTCTAGGGTTTGTCCCCAGGATCTGATCTAGTTCTTACTGAACTAGGACTTACCAGTTCTGAACAGACAACTGTTGTTTTTAACAGGACTGTTGTGTGTTTTGTAAGTCCAAGGCATTAGAAGAAGAAGATTTTACTCACTTTAAAGAAATGAGCCCAAAGTCTCTTCTCTTAGAGCACAGATTTCTAACCTTTTGGCTTGCCAAGGCTGTGTTGAGTGAAGAAGAACTGTCTATGGCCACGTCTAAGAAGTCTGCTCCGAAAGTAATACCTCCTAATTATCACATGGAAACAACCACCTATACAAAGAGTACAGTAACCTTATTTGGTAGAACAAACTCTCAGCTATAAAACTCTCTTTTTCAACACAGTTAGATCTGAGTTTTCACCAACCATGAACAAGAGCCTACATGCCAGGCTGTTGCCACTGTTGAAATGTACCACCCACCACCTCACTGTGCTCACATCCACTGCTGAGTCTCCATAAGCATTCAACAAGCAGCATTTAATGACAGTGAAGGCCTTTTTTTCCTGCATGGAGGAATTCAATTCCAAGCCACCTTTGCTTTATCCACACTTTCACATCAGACAGCATTCTGACAGACTGCCTTCTGCTGCCATCTGTCACATGGCTACAAAATGTGAAATACAGATGGGAATGTTCCACCTCTACTGCCATACCACCAGCATCCACCTCTGATGTCATGGGCCATCATAAAATATATAATACAGGTAATGTGTATAAGGAACAAAACATATTTTAATTTTCAATCAAAAAAAATATATATATTATATATAAATAAAAGGAGAGCAACAAACCCATAAAACTAGTGGGATAAGTGACCCTGTTTTTGTGAAACCAGTGTATTAGATTGGTTTTATGGCAGGGGCTGCAGTTCTTAGTAAGCTCTCAAAGTGTTCATCAGAGATTTTTAATGAAATTTTACTCTTCCTGTACTTCACCCTTGAAAATAATTGTTCCTAAATGTACAAACTGCCAAAGAGTGATGACAGGAATAAGGTGTTACTGTAAAGCGAAGGACATTTCTCTGGTAAAACAGGGCTTATGAAAGTCTGGTAAAGAGACATGATCAGTTTTTTTTTAATTTGAACTCAATACATTCCATTTGAAAATTTACAGCTCATGCATTTATTTGCCATAACTTGAGCTAGCACTGCTCTGCACTCTCCCCATGCCCTGCTTTCAGCCCAGATAGGGTTCGTAGAGCACTGATGCTTGGTTGGGGCCAGACCAGGCTGCTCTCTGGCTGTTTGTTGGACATGCCCACCTTAGAGCATGAAAGTCCTCAAAGGACTTTCTTCAACTGTAAATGTGCCATCTGAACTAGTCATGCAGGCACCGTGGACAATCACTGTGAAGAAGTATGTTCCTCCAAAGGATGTTTTATGTTAGTTATACTAAACACCTACTGGAAGTTGGGAAGACTTGTATTCTGGAGGTACTTGTCTCTATGTTAACTATCCAGGGAGCACAAAGAACAAACTTGAATACCTAATACTTTGATGTTCTGAAGTAGGTTATGTGAACAGTCCCTTGTAAAAGCAGCACAAGAAGCAGTCATTGCAGGTCTTTGAAATAAGTTAATCAAATACTATATGGACAAGTTCAGAATCCCAGTCATAAAATTAAGGTAGTTCTGCTCACTTATCTTTCTTAAGAAACTTTTTCTGAGAAATGTGAAAAGGAAATACTGCTTTATGTCAACTCGATTGGCTCTACCGCCAAACCTCCAGTCGAAATTGTTCATAATTTAGCAAAGTTTCAGGCTCTGTGTGCTCTAAGAATTTTATTTTGGACCAAATCATCTCTGACAGTCGCATACAGGCACAAAACACCAAAAAAAAAAAAAAGAAAGAAAGAAAAAAAAAGAAGTTTATACTGAAAACCAACATGGGAAAAATATTCCAGATAAGATAACCCTTATGTAGGGAAAAACTGTCAGGAATGTCTCAGCAGATATTGTAGCTCAACCAGCAGTCATTTTGCTTGCTGCAGGAGTGACTGCTTGGGTGTCTCCAGGTTGTCTTTATCCTGGAGGTAAGGAAAAGCCATAGATGGGAACTTCAGGTGTTAACATCCGTGAGCCTCTGAAAATACATTCGTGGGCCAAGGACTGGAGAAGGGAATGTGATGGTCTTTCTCTGAGCTGCATGCTTCTTGTGGAGTAAAAGCCTTTGTCAAGGAGCAAGGATGCAAAACTGAGGCTCAAGGAAGTCAGGAAGAGCAATCCAGGGCACCCACCAGAGGTACTGGGAAGAGGCCCAGGTCACCTGTTGACATGAGCTCTGCAGGTCCTGTTATCTGAGACATGGGAGAGGATTGTCATGGACAGTGTAGTGTCAGCTGGAGAAGTGGAAAACATGCAACAGCATAAGGAAAGGTCTCATCTGGGCCATCTTCATCTTCCTTGTTGCATTACCACAGCTGAACTGGCATACGGTTACATAAATAGATATAGATGGCAAAAGCACCTCCAGTGCTTGAGGCTATCTGACCAGTTAGAGCACTGCATGTTTAATCTGAATGGCACCAGCGAGCCAGTTGAAGAAAAGACCTTTGGATTTAACTTGGCAGAACAAAGGAGACTCTATCAGTGTTCCTGGAAGAAAGATTGAATTGAATTGCAGTTCTAATCTAAAAAAACCACTGTGCTGTGAACATGTAGTTTTATTGCTCTGAGGTCAGCATCTCTTGATGGCTCCAGAAGAAAATGCGTTTGAGCTATCACGTAGCTACATGACACATCTGTTTCAGCAGATTTACCCTGTCATCTTCTGGGTGAAAATTATCATTAAAGAGCCTGTAAAGAAATTACATCTTCAGATACAGCCATTCTAATGGATTTGTACACAACTCTATCCATCTAAGGGTAAGAAGTCCAGTCATAGTTAATCATCTACAGCTCTCTAGTCAGTGGAAAGTCTGGGACATCCACAAGAAGTGTCATCCCGTACATTTTAGGTACAAATGAATATTTCTGTAGATAGCTGGATATATATGTGATACAGAGCAATGCTGACTAGATGACTAACATTTAAATGGATGTGGATAAGTAAAATAATAAATCCACTTTAAGGCAGTGTAAGTCTCTTTTCTTGAATTTGGAAAGCTCTTTGTGTCATATTTTCGGTTTTTCCTGATCAAAAGGACTTTGCACATGATGTAGAGAAATAATCCAACGTAATTGCACAGGAGCTGAGATTTCAGGTAAAATTCCATGTGTCACAAGACAAACAGGAAAAGTAACGATGCTGATAATACTGTTGAACAGCGCTTGCACTGCTATAAAAAAGAAAAGACAACAGACTGTCTTTATGAAGCTTCATGTGGTGACTACAGAATCATACTACTGGATGTGGTTAAAGTCATCAGCTCCAAAGATCTCAGTCCATGCAACCACAAGTTGACACATTTTCAACTGTCAGCCTTTAACAAGAATTTTCACCAGAAATGACCAATTTTGAAAATATTTTTACTCTTGCCCAAAGGTACATTGTAAATCAATCCTTTTCTTTTATTCGTGTTCACAGAAATTGGATGGAAATCCCTACATACATTTAATCACAGAATTACTGTACAGCCTCTAAAGAGAAACAGATTCAGTTTCTCTGAAACTGCTTCATTTGGAATCACCGGTATAGAGGAGAAAGCTTGAGAGCACATCAAAATTTTGGACACATCAAGTCTAATTCTCTGTAAAGAAATGGCTTATGTGTTCATTCATCATTTCTTCTCAGCTTCATCCCAAACTTCCAAGCAATGTTATAAGAGGATGCTTGAGCACCCTTCATAATCCTGTATTTCCTGAACATAGATTAGCCAGGAAGGAGTGTCACCTGCACCTAGGATGAACATAGGCATCATTTAAAGCAACATTCAGTAAGGGGGGCTGCACAACTCATATCTCATGAACTGAAGGCACCATGTGGTGCTGGACGATGCTAATTGGTGAAGAGATCTGTCATCCCATTACCCTCTCGAGTCTTCTCAGGTTGTATGCAAGACAAGACACCAAATATGAAAAAATTTTCTTGATGCCAAATGCAATTAAGACTTTGGATTCCAATAATTAGTGAACAGATGAAAGTCTAGAAACCTCCTGTTCTTAAGATTTCACTCAAGAACAGAGTGCTAGTCCCTTGGAAAGACTTTTAAGAAGCAAATATTTGGAAGTATTTTGCAATACTAAACAACACTGCCTGGTTTTCCTGAGTAGCCTTGGGCATCTCAGGTTGCACTCATCACCATGCAGGGGGGGCAGTTTACAAATGAATGGAACCCTCAAGGCAGGCTCCATCTTGTAAACTGAGATGTCTGCATTTACATGTTTGCATGTGGGCTGGGTGTCTAAACTACCATCAAAGTCATTGGAGTGCTTAACTGGAGCAGAGAGATCGACTCCAAGACATCCCTTACCAGGCTCCCTCTCATGTATTCACGTTCACAGACTGGGATTGACTCATCTTCTTCCTTCAGCTCACCAAAATTTCAGAAATGCACCCACATCAGTCAGGGGCAATTTTTTATCCTTGCTGGGGACACCACAGCAAACCTGTTAGAGTAACGGTGCGCTCTTAGTGTGCGTATCCTCTCCACACCTCCCAGATGTCCATTCTTAGCATTGCTTCCTAATTGTGCGCAGATTTCTAACCAATACACCCCCCCTCTCTCTTCTACTCTTCTTCCTCAACTCCTAATTGATCAGAGCACTGAACAGCTGCTGGCTATTTTCTCTTCCTGAGAAACATGCAGTAATTGTATGTATGGGCTCCAAATCCCTAAACATTTGGAGAGGCGAAGGACTTGAACAGGAGCCAGTTCTTTTTACAGCGCTGGTACTAGGAGCAGTGGCAGGCATTTAAATCATGTCTGCGTGTGTTGGGAGGGGGCATTGTCAAATTTGCTGAGATTCGCTTCGAGGAAGGAAACAAAGAGAAGGAAAAGAAATGTTCAAGAAAAAATAAAAAAATAAAAAATGAAACCAGCAATCAACGAACCAAGACGGATCAAATTGTTGGAGTCCATCCCAGCTCTAAAGCAGTCAGGTTTTTTTTGCTAAGCTAAATGGTGCTCTTTCTTCCCAGTGCTCACCCACATCTCCCAGAGTGCAGGTTGCTGCATGGAGAATGGTTTGTCTCCATCCTGCTTTAAACTGAGAGCTATCCATTAGGAATATGAGTATTTTCATGTTCAGTTCTCATCTCACTGAAGAGAAAGAGGACTCTGCAAAGGCAAATCCCACCTTAATTGAGTTGGAAGTGTTTCTTCCAGATGAGGGTAGACGTGGCACTGAGGAACATGGTTTGGAGGATATGGGTGATAAATATATGGTTGGACAGGATTATCTTAGGGGCTTTTCCCAATGGTTCTATGATTCTATGGTTCTCTTGTTCATTCTGCTATACAGAAAGTCTAAGCTAATAGGCTTCTTGCCAGTACATCCAGTCTTGTTCCAGCAGTTGGTGAACTCAAGTCATACCTGTGTGTAAATGTGTACCTAGCAAACAAGGTATGTAATTTGTCTGAACATGACTGCTACTTATCAATCTTGCAGTACCATAAACTTCATTTATGCCTTAACATAAAATCACTTAGAAATCAATGATCAGGTTTTTTTTTTGTGTGTGTGAAGATTTGGGAAGTGGAGTGATTAGGCCAAGAGCATAAACTTCATCTCAGAAATAACCTCCAGGTTTTTCATAAATCACTTCTCCAAGGTAAGTTCTGAAAATGGTATGTCTGATGCAAGACATGAACTACCATTGCAGTGGGATACATCCCAGTCATCTAAAAGTAGTCACCTGCTCTACACCAAGTCTCCCTTTATCAGTAGAAACAAACACTTCCAGAAAGTGATGTTTCTAACGAGATATAGATTAGTTTGGCTAAGTCTAGCTTAGTTTAGCTAAAGACTGGTGTTTATATGGTCTTTCTGAGACTAGGATTTAATGGCTAAATGCCCAAAACTGGTTGAGGTGAATTCCACTTCACAACTCCAGCTCTCTTGACAGTTCAGTTGTGAAATGAATGTCATCTAAAGAACTAGAAGTCTCAGCAGGAACGAGAACAGACCAAACCTCAGCTGCTCCCAGAAGAGGTGAGTCAATAGGGAAAAAGTCAAATTAAGAGAAGGCAATGTAGAAGGCAACTCTGCCCCCAAATTCTTAAGCATACCGATGTCTCCCAGAAAAGTACATTCTCCTGGGGCCAGGACCATAGCATAGACAGGAGATCTTCTCAACCATGAGAAAGCCTAAGGGACTTGCAGACTGAGGAGCAAAGAAATATAGCTTCTGGTACAGGCAAATACACCAGCATACATTTCTACATTTCTAGGAAAGAGTCAACAGGACTGACTGGTTTTCCCAAGTTCAGAACTTTCCAGTAAATGGTGTAATTTCACAGAACTCTCCAATTAATAGTACAAAATGAACTCCTACAGAACGGAAGAAAATGCTGTCATGCAAGTCACAAGAGAGGAGAGAGGAACGCAATTGACTACCAATAGCAATCCTGAATCATGGACTGACCATCACTCCACTTTGAACTTTAGAAAAGATGCTCTATCACCGAGAGAAAAAAATGAGGTCTCTGTTCCCATTCATGAACTCCCACTCCTCAATACTTCATTTCTAATTTTGGCATCGAAGAACAGTTTAAATTCCCTTCAGGAGCCCTAGGGAAAAAATAACCCCGATATGAAAATTGACACCTGAGCTGCTGTCGCTGCAGTTCAAAAAAGACCCCTAAAAATGTAATTCCTGGAATACCTGCTAAAATCTGATAAAATTTTGTGTGGGCCCAGTAACATTACACTGGACATTTGCGGCCACTTCCTAGAGAAACAAGAGAAAGCAAAGAAAATTCTTCGTCGACAAATAGCACATGTAATACTACAATTGGCTACATTCCTAATAGGCTCTCCCTGCCAGCGATACAAAGCCCGTAACATTAGAAGAGAGGTGTGATTGCTGTCTTGCACTGAGCTTGCTCTTTGAGGAGCTTGCAGCGCTGGTAGACCTGGCTCAGGTGTAGCTGTCTTCACAGGTAAAGCAAAGGAGTGCTGGAGTCACATAACTGGAGAAGGTGATTAAGAAATCAGGCCTGTGGGAATACAGCTGATGCCCACATGGCGGCTTAGCTTTCCTCAGCCTCCAGAACCACACAATAGCGACCACACATAAGCGTTTCTCTGTAAACCTGAGTGCAGTGCTTGAGTTCAGCTCCTTCAGGACACTGGGGCTGATACCTAAACCCGAGCACTTAGGATTCCCCATAGCACTGCATGGACTGAAAAGCGGCCAAGACTCAAATCCTGAGCAAAAATCTTTCCTTGCAGTGCTTATTTCATGTGAGATGAATGCAGGCGTATACCCTCTGCCATTTTATTTTGTACAAACAGTCACAATACCTGCAAATGCCGTGATCCCTCACCCAGTTTTGAGAGTAGGAGAAAACAAAGTAAAACAAGGAACAGTGATTGCAAAACGCATAATTCAACTCGGAGAATCACAGAATCACAGAATTGCAGAGGTTGGAAGGGTCCTCAAGAGATCATTGAGCCCAACTCCCTGCTAAAGCAGGAACCCTACAATAGGTCACAGGTCAGCGTCCAGATGGGTCTTGAACATTTCCACAGAAGGAGACTCCACAATCTCTCTGGGCAACCTGTTCCAGTGCTCCATCATGCTTTCCGTAAAGAAGATCTTTGGCATGTTAGAACAAAACTTCCTACGTTCAAGTTTTAGGCCATTATTTTTGTTCTGTCTGTATACATCATGGCCTCATCCATTTGCCTCCCATCTCCGTTTAGATATTTATAAACATGTATCAGAACCCCTCTCACTCTTCTTTTCCCCAGGCTGAACAGCCCCAGCTCACTCAGCCTTTCCTCATACAGGAGATGCTCCAGGACCTTCATCATCTTTGTGGCCCTCCACTGGACTCCTTCTAGAAGATCCCTGTCTTTCTTGAACTTGGGAACTGGTCACAGTAGTATAAATGTGGCCTCCCCAGGGCAGAGTAGAGGAGGAGGATCACCTCCCTCAGCCTATCCAGAGGAATACATCCTCCACAACAAGATTAGAGTCTAATTTTAGTCTGCCTATGCATGTTTGATTTTGAAAATAGTGAATATTTGTAGCATCTTTTCTCTCTTTATTTTACAAGAACATCTAGATGGTTCATCAGCAGCTTGCTGAGAAGTTATAAGAACTAAGGCAAATGAATCATTTAGGCAGTGAGATTACTGCATGTGCATGCTCTGGTTACACGGGGGGATGCATGGGTTTCCCACATAGAGGTGGTGAGCCATCTCTATATTTGACGTGAGTCATATGAAGGCATGTCTGCAAATTCCATCTGAATAATTCCTGGGAGCTAAGAGAGAGATTTGAAGAAAGGCAACATAAATGTGGGAAGCAAAATGTTGACTGGGATGTCTCAAAAGACCTGCTACTTTAAACAGTAGCTTAGAGGGGAAGCTCTGAGGGGAAGTTCTGATAAAGACCTGGTGAGAGTCATTATAAACTGAAAAGCCTAAATGCAGCTGGGAAAAGAGGCTGGAAAGTCTTGATTATCCTCTTCTGGGAATAAACCCCACCCAGAGGGAAACAGGATGGAAAACACCAGCTGTGGCAGATGTGTCTGATGTGAGAGGGAGCCAGATTAGGTAAAGCTCTGCTGTGACTGGTGTGGAAGTATCCTCTGCTACCAAGAATAAGGCTGGTAGCATCACCTCTTCCTTTGCTTTTGAAGCTCCAGCTATATATAGATACCCTGGTTGGAGGATGTGAATGTTGAAATGGAAGGATGTTCTTCAGCACAAGATTAAATGAGTCTCACCTCACATTAAATGTTTGCATTTATAAATTAAATGTTATACCACCAGCTCCCTTCCTGTTCCCTTTATATCCAGAGGAGAGACATGAGGTTTAGGGCATAATTTCCCAGACTGCAGGATTTTGCCCAAAGATGAGATATGTTTTGTGCTAGATTCCATTAGTGACATTGCCTTTAAAGGGAACTTGAAGTGATGAGCTCAGAAGTCAGATGAATCCCACCCATAACTGCAGGTGTGCAATACCACGTTGGGTGATGCTGAGCCTGAAAGGCTGCTGGCTTTGTGTGGGACTTCAAAGGCTGTCTGTCTGTCTGTCTGCCCTCCTTCCAAACCATTCGAGGTCTAATAAAACCACAGCCTTTCTATCAGTGAAGATATTAATAGGAACACTCCCTCCTGTGCTGAGCTGCCTAATTTCCTCAAGCTTGTATGTATGTTATACTGTCATCTTTTCTTACCCTCTACTAAACAAAGGTATTACTGACCTTTTGATTCAAGAGGAGGGGAAAGACAATTGCCTATTAGAATATCTGGCATCCAGCATGCCTATTCAGTTCTTCTGAAAAACAGGCTCAGGATGAGTCTGTTTCTGAAGCTCAATGGACCATGTTATGAATGGGGAGTTACTGCAGTGCTGCTCTCAAAAAAAAAAAAAAATCCTTTTCTTTTCTTCTGGCAGAAGCACAGTCCCATTTATTTCCCCAGCAGAGGAACACTCCAATCACCACAGACAATATCTCGTTTAATCACAGCCCAAGAATTTGTGATGTCTGATTTCTCCTACCTCCTTGCTTCCTCCTCAGCGTTATTTAATGTTTCCTTCAATAAAACATACTGGCATGGTGTCCCGTGTTGCACTACAGGCTCCCGTCCCAAATACAGTCAAAAGCAAGTTTCAAGGCTAAACAAGGTTAAAATTAGGACAGTCCCCAAGGGCATCAGCAAAGCACATGTTTACATGCTCAATGAAAGCAGCTACAATGATTTTCTTTCCATCAAGGACAGTTTCCAGCAATGGGTTGTCATGATTTTCTTTAAAATAATTATCATCACATCTCAAAAGACACTTGCAGCTGTAGGCATTCTCACCCTCCCTAATTACACAGCTAATAAGGGAAGCAGAGAGAACGTCAGAGTGAAGTGAAGGCCAACAGCAAATCCAAACACCTTGGATCCACCACTCAGTAAGTGAGCTGGCCAGAAACCTTCTGGATCTTGCCAAAGAGGAATGAGGCTATGGAATGAGCTTCCCACGGATTGCTAATGTGGGAGTAAAACCGTCTGCTTCCAAAAGGACACCGTGCTTGTACCTTCCTCAAAACACACAGTATCATCATAACAGGCTGAGAATTATCTGGGGAGAGCTTCAACTACAATACCCAGGAACTGACTGCTGCAGGGGTGCAGAAACCAAGTCCCTGGGGTACAAGTCCAAGCCACGCCAATGGGGGACTTTAAATTCATTCTTCAGCATCACAGGCGATTAACCTGACCCCACTCTCCAAACTGAAGGGGACATGACTCATTCTCTCTCTTCAGCCACTTCATCTTGTACTTGCAGAAGTGTTTCCCATTGAAAACTTCAGAGAGACTGGAACATTTCAGGGGGGGAAAAACCTTCTGCTTTTTGACATTTAAATGAAATCAAATGAGAAACTTCACCAACAGTTCCTGTCAAGCTGTCATATATGAGCACAAATGCAAAGCCAAAATCAGCATTAAATCTCATTATGTTTTGAGAGGATTCAAGTTTGTTCATTTTATAACTGGGAAGGAAAAAAATATTTTATTCCTAAGAGTTCAGAGTGTTTTTCCTGTTGTTGTTCTTGTCGTTTTTGTTTTTTCTTCTGTCCGTGGACCCTGAACTTTAGGAGCTGCAGATCTTTAAAAATATTGTTTGATTGCTCAGTCCTACTTGCTAGGGCTTGAATGCAGTGATCATATATTGAGTTTCAAAGAAGTGATGTCAAATACAACAGGAAGCAAGGGAAACATTCTGAGATTACCCTGCCTGAGAGACTGACCTGCACCTTCTGACTGACCTGCATCATAGAACAACAGAATGGCTTGGGTTGGAAGAAGGGACCTTAAAGATTACCTGATTTCAACCCCCGTGTCATGAACTGGTTGCTAACCACTGGATCAGACAGCCCACAGCTGCATCCAACCTGGCCAACTGTGGGATGGGGCATCCACAGTTTCTCTGGGCAGCAGTTCCGGGGTCTCACCACCCTCGTGTCCTTCTGTATCATTGCACATGAGCCATTCACAACTCGATCATTTATCCTAAATTTGATTCCCTCATTCCCAGAGTTTTGAGTCTCTATTGCCTGCTCCAATACTGATTTTTCTCCCTGAATGTTCCTCTTGCTTCTGGAACCTTAATGTTTATGTTCACTAACAAAGACGGCCACAGTGAGAATGACAGACCTCAAACATTCCACCAGAAACCACGTCACTCTTATCCAAGGCATGAGTTGGAAAGGATGACACCGAGTTTCTCCTCCTGCTCTCTTTCTTTGGGATGCTGAACAGACAGTGATCTTTGGAGGAGGCATAGGATGTCCAGCTGGAAGTGATGCCTGAATTCATAGCATGTAGAATCACCCTTTCTTGCTTGTCAGATAACACTCCATGACAGCTGAAGACCACAATGAAATATATGATATGGATTTCTAGGGTGCAGATAAGGGAACTAACCATATTACATTATCATTTTGCTCTGTATATCAATACACCCTTAAGACTGTGGAGAAAAAAGAGAAAAGCCTTAAGTTCCCTTTAAGCATCATTCCCTATGTGTACAAGTAACATGACCTCTGTAATTATATCACCAAGCTAGCTGAAGACAGAAAAGGAGAAAAAAATAAGGGCAAAGATTTACAGCTCTTCCAAAAGATGGAATTGAAATATGTAAAATAGGGCAGTGGTGATTGCCAGAATGCTAGAGGTTTTCTGTTCCTTCCATCGTGCTGCATTGTGAGTGGTGTTTAGAAGGGGGGTAGTGGGGAACCATTGGAATCTCGGGGTTTTTATTTCACCATGAAACTTTAGCACAAGAAATTTTAATTGTGGATCCTTGTGGACAAGACCTTGAAATCTTACCCAGCCAGAGCTTTCTGGTCCCGGAGTGTTCTTGGAACTGGTTGTAGCTCCCAGTCACTTGGTTGCTTTATCCAAGTTTGTTCTCTCCATCTTTCAGTGGAATGGGAAATGGGTTAGAGGGTTAACTGTTTGTTAGCAATCCTGGACACAAAAGCTCAGTGTGAGGCAGTTTCATAGCTAGTAGGGCAGCCAGCGTGCTTATATCAGTTTTGAAGGATATTGCAGTGGGACTGTTCCTTTTTTCTTGCTTCGGAAAGTGATAGTCCTTTAAAGCAGTTGGCACCTAATCAAGAAACCTTGGAGAAGGAACATGAGAGCAGCCTCTCTGAGTAATTGATTGTGGCTACTGGTTGACTGCATCAGTGTTTGCGATAGAGTGAAATACTATATGTTGGATGGCCTCAACATTATCGGGGTATTTAATCATGAACTGGGCACTTCTCTGATGTATTTATGTGTATTACCATCGGAGGGTCACATGGGTGACACACTGAGATAATGGAAAGAGAGAGGACTTGGAACTTAAGGAAATATATCTTCTTGTTCGACTTTTACACTTACTGAGCTTCTGGGGAAATATCAGTAGCCAACTAATGCACCTCTGGATGATGAATCTGCTTTTTAGAGTGTGAATATTTTGATTCAGGTCCTCAGTGGGTATAAGTTGGAGGTACCCTCATGACATTGATATAGACCAGATGAGAATTTGGCTTAGCTACACTTAAAGGTGGGTTAGGAATCCACACGAGAAATCCATACGAGCTCAGATTATTTGGAGACTTCAATTTCCCAAGCCTAAGTATACTATAAAAACAGCCCCTCCTGCAGAATTGTCCTGTTTCCAGATCTCCCAGAAAACCTGAACTGATAAGGGTTTTGAGAAGTCAAAAAGCAAAAGGTGATTTAGTTAAACCTTTAGCAAAATCTTGTTTATGTTCTATGGTGGTTTGCTATGGTTCTTGAAGCGATACTGACATTTCCCCATTGTTTTCACTTCCCAGGTCTCAATATAGATTATTTTTTTTTCTTTTCTAAGTTTTCAGATATTTCTCCCCTTCATTTCTTTAAAACAAACATAGAGATTAATTTCACTTTTTAAAATTGTTTTTGCAGCAAAATCTCAATAAATCCAAATTTCAGGAAGCTAAATATCTTGATAACTACTTGCAGAACATTTTAAATAATAATAATAATGAGGTTATAACATTTTTATTAAAATAACTTTTACCTGCAATCCCTTAAACACCTTCCTTCAGCCAATAGCTACACTTACTTGCTATGAAATCAACTTGACAACTGGGATAAGAATCCTCCATTCAAGCTGCCACCAAGGAGGAAGACAAAAAGCAGATGGCAGATTTCATAACCTTGCTAATCCCCTCACACATATCAGACATAGGCTGACATTCATCTGCCCTATTTTTATACAGCCAAACGTTCGACATCTGAATCTGAACTGGTCAACCTCAGCCAATGCAATAGTTGGTACAGAGAAATTGTGGCATGAAGATGGTTTCAGATTTTGTGTGACTCAAAGGCTCCACATTTCTCTCCATTGGTTGTGCAGGTCTACAGTGGATAAATCCCAATATGGAGAGATATGAAAAAAAAGAAAAAGAAAGTGTAAACCTAAAAACAGGACGTTTATCATCTTCTGTTCCTCCATTCCAAAACCCAATAAAAGCAAAGGTTCCAACTTCACCTCTATTCTCGTAACAGAACAGAGGGGAGCTGCTATCACAGTTTAATTGCGCTTCATATACAAGATCAGTACATGCATAACACATGATCCTCTCCCCAGTGAAGAGTTTGATCCTCTCCCCAATGAAGAGTTTCCCCTTGAGTGGATCAAGTCCTTCTGCTACTCACATCAAAAGCTACCATAGTAAAATTTATTGTCCAGATGCTGCCATCTTCCTTGCTGACTCAGAAGTCCCACCCTGGTCCATCTGATGCCTGCAGTACAAACCCCTTTGAGAACTTAGTCCAAAGGATGTGCTCATACTTTGACCAGTATCAGTGAAGTTTAGTAGAAAAGACTGCTTGCTGCCTTCTAGAGGGTGACCAGAGGAAGTGAAGGGGAAGTGATCGTAATATATCAAGTCTATATTATATATATATATATATATAATTACATATACATACATTATATATATATATACATATATAATATAATATAGACAAGTATATAATATAGACTTGATATATAAACTATATATCAAATCTATATAATATGTAGTCCTTGGTTCTGTCACTGGAAAAGCAAGACAAACCAACATGGAGGATTAAAAAGTGCAGTCCAAGCACAAAGATAAAATGGAAGAAAAGAAATCATTTCTCTGTCCCTTCACATCAGGTGTAGCTGTGCAGGGAAAAGAAGGAGAGGCTTACATGGAGCAGGAAAAATGAGGCTGAGGCTGTAGCCTAATGTTGAGAGGATTCACCTTAAGATCTGCAATGAGGATTTGTCTTCCTTTGGCTTCTGTGGCAAGCAGTTCATCAGAGTCAGCTCATCATGTTTGCATCATACGATCAAAAATAGATTTAGGACAGAGAAAAGTTCTGACAGATATCAACCAAAGCTGGTATGTCTTCTTTCAGCCATGTTTTCTATCTCTCTGACTGTCCGTCTGCCTGTAAGATGCTGAATCATTAGTTTTTCATGGAAAGTAACTTTTTCTTCTCGTTTGAAAGTTGCAATCTCTGTTGAAAACACCACTGAGCCAGATTCTCACTTGGCCTGAATCAGTATACCTCTGTTGACCTCAATAATAACTTAACTTGAGGGCAAGCAAAGAAGAACTTGGTGCTCAGGCATGGAGTGACTGTGGCTAATCTGATGAACAAATCAGACCAACCAGATGCTTCACAGAATCACAGCACCCCGTGGCCAATGCCTTATTGTCAATTGGTGGCACCACTGTGCATATGGAATTTTGTATTATTATTGTTGTTGCTGTTGTTATTTTTGAAAGCTTTGGCTTTTTTCCATGAGCCTTTGCCAGGTTGCTCAATACAGTCACTGGCATCAGGCTGAAGGTATTAAGCTTCTCTCAGCTCATTTGAGAACACAAAATCACACTCATTTTAAGGTACCTGGTTTTCAGCAGAGACCACTTAACACTCATCAGTGAGAATTGTGTGCGTCTTATCAATATCCCTTATTTATGCCCAAATATATGTCTCACAATGCTACTGCACCACATAGATGAAGCTGGTGCAGCTTTGCCTTCTCTCAGACCTCAGTGGCTGTTTGTGAAGGTACCTGTGAGCCCTCCAGATCTTCGCTTGTTTAATCTAAGAGAAAATTTATCCATATCCATCTATGATTTTCCATACCCAGATGTCATTTCCAATAGAGAGGGGAAATGGTATCCATACATATAGCTAAGGCACCTTAGCAATGTTGTTGCTCTTTGATACATGCAACAAAACCCAACATCACTCCTCATCCCCACCCAGCCTTGCCATGCTTTCACACCTCCCCAGGAGGACTGCTGCCTCTGTAGGAGAGCAATGATGTAGAGGCTGCTCAGGCATGTAATAGTAAGCACTGCACTTCAGACCTGCCATTTTTCTGCTTTTTGCTTCATAATGAAATGTTTAATCTTCTGGAGTTTAGTAGTAGTGAAATTTGGAATTGGGGGGGGGGGGGGCAGGCAAGGAGGCTGTGGAATTGTATTGTTTTCCCATTGTGGCTTCTGTTTTTTGCTTTTCTTGTGTTGCCAATACAATTCTGAAAGATAAAGAAAGAAGAGAGCAAGCAAGCAGTGAGAAGAAAAAGAAGGGAAAGAAGAGAAATATTTTTGTATTGATGCTGATCAACTGACATGCAGATGAAAGGGAGAGAAAGAGAGAGGAACACATTAACAAACCTCTATTTAAATCCTCACTTACAAGTGAAAATGTGTTGGCTCCTTCTAAATCCCTATGGAGATTTTGAGATGTTGAAGCCAGCAGACACTCTGTGATAATCTAACCTGACCTTTCTTAACTCAGTCTAGAAACTTTACCCAGTGATTCCCGGAATGGAAGGAATTATCCCCACTATGTGAGTACATTTCTAAGATGCAGCTTAATAAACTGATTATAGGTATCATATTGCTGTGATAGCAGAGCACTGAATGTCATGGACCAGTTCCTGTGTTCCTCTGGAGGAATGTTACCAATGACTTGTGGTTGAGCTAATGCACATTTATCCCTTCTTCCTGCAACTGCTACTAATTCTGACATTGCTGACAGAGCTGCGTCGTCCTAGCATGCATAAGGAGATTCATAATCGTATGAATCATAGCACAGAGGGAGAGCTATATTGCAAAAATGCTTCAGTTCATTCCTGAACTGATTGGGTCAAGATGGACTGATTTTTCTGCTGTCAGAGTTCAGCTTCAAAACTGAAGCCACAGAGTACAAGCATTTTGTGTTGCAGACCCCACAGACAACGTGCAGCCATGCCTTGCCTAGCAGAGAATTTGCACTGCTGGCAGTTCTGGTGCATTTTTGCCACATGACCCAAAGATATGGGTAATCAGACATATCCTGAAAAGACACCAATTGCAAGCCACCAGGGTGTATCAGAAGACACACAACTTTCATCCCGTGTAGCAGCTTTTCAGCTGGAGAACAGGCAACCATCTATCTTGTTTATTCCACCCCTTCATCCCTGACAACCAAGACAATTCTATAACACTATGACAGCTCCACTTTACATGAAGATGCTGTCTTCTGATGCTCTGAGGTTTCATCCAGAGGAGAAAGGAAAATTTTGACCATTTAGTTGGGACTTACCACCAGAACAGCTTCAGAATGTCAAATCCCAGGTCAAATCCCATTTGCATTAGAAAGGGAAGGTTAATGCAGCCTGGATGTGGTGGCTTCATGGCACATATGTTCTACAGATGACTTGCATATGCACAGAATCTGACTCATCGTGCATGGGTTGAACTGGAATTAAAAGGACAGGCTCTGGTTCTTTCACAGTGAGGTGAAGTCTGCACATCTTGTATTCTACATTTTCTTCTTTTTTCCCTTGCTGGAAGCTGAAAGATAGCACAAAGTTAGATGGCCCTACAGAGACTGGATGCAGTTAGAAAATGCAGCTGGTAATACCTGGGCAACAAAAGTAAAGACTATATTTAGCTTGGGACTGTTTGAAAAACTGTCCCAGCTGTTGGAATTAGGGCACTTGCTGGTTGGGAAATGCCACAAGCATCATGCTTCTAGCAGCAATGGTCCACCATGGGAAAGCAAAGGCTGCTATTCATGTTCTCATCTGCAGAGAATTTCGTAGTCCAAAGAGAAACTCATAGATTTGCAAAAGCTTGGGATACCATGAAAATACAATTATCTGGAAATGATCTTAGAATCTTCCGTGGTGGCCACTGTAACCAAATGAAGAACTTAAGAAGATATGTCTCTCCTTCACAGGACGCAGGAAGCATTTTTGGGATGGCCTTTCCCAAGGTATTTTTGTTTCTGCATTTCCCTTCACAGTCTGTATAACAAGGCCACATCCTGCAAACAATGGATATGGTGCAGGAAGCTGGAATCTGACACTGGGACTTCTGAATTTGACACTAAAAATGTTCATGTCCCACCCCTGTGCTAATAGAAACTCACTGCAACTGCTACCAGTGAGAACATTCAGACATTTGAGAATAGGAATAGCACGGAGGTTGGGACTGGAATAGATGCTGCCTGGGAGTGAGGAACCTGTAAGCAAGCCCTCCATGGGGGTACAGACACTCAGCAAGACAAGAAGAGTTTCAACACAATATAGTCTTTGGCTTTGAATGCAGTATAAAGTTCTGCAACAGTGTCTGTTCTTGAGGGAGGGAGAAATGAGCTTTGGTGGATTTAATGGGGTTCCTTTGGGTTTCAGAGCCGAGGGCTTGAACTGAATGTTTCTGAGCATTAGCAAGATAAAGCAACCCATAGCAGTGCTATGGGAGGAATGAGATCTCACCATTACCTGAAGTTCATCCCCTGACGACACAAACCAGGCGTGCCATGGGTTGGTTGCCATACACAAGTCTTGCCTTAGCGATGCAGCAGACATCTGGAGGGCTTATAATTACATCTGTTCTTAAGGGTGCACTGTAAGGCTTCTCTGAGGCCTCGCTTCACACCTAGCAAAATGTGGCTGTTGCAATTGGGTGGTCTCTGACCACAGGTGCACTTATAATTAAAATGTGATGTGAAAAATTAGGGGAAAGGAAGGTAACAGGGAGCAAGGGGCTTGCTAAAGAGTCATTTTTACAGCAAGAATTAAGGAAGGTAAAAGTTTGGAGCAGGTGGTGTTCATAGAAATTGAGTTATTTGGGCCTCTTGCTAAAGTACAAGACAATAAACTTCCTTTCGTAATTTTGTTGATTACTCCTCACTCAACTAATTTTGTAAGTCCTATTACAAAGCACAGGATACAAGATAATTAATAACAGTTAAGGCAGTCCTCAAAACTTTGTCAGAGAGCTCACTCCAGATTTACCTGTTTAATTAAATGTGTTATATATAATATGTAATATAACATAGATCTTCTTCAGCATATGGTTTCTCCACATCTCATTGCATGGTACACAATGTCCCCAGCAACATTACAGAAAAAAAGGACTTGGAATATACCTTACACTTCTCACTGCATGAAGATGATTTAGTTGGCACAATACAGACACTTCGTGTTGTTCTGCCTATGGCACATCATCCCAACCAATACATAATTGCCACTCCAGAAGCTGCAGATCTCCCACTGATCCTATGCCATATCTAATACACTTAAGGACATCTCAGTAGATGTGAAACACCTGCGTGTGAGCTGCTGAACAGAGAGATATGACTTTACACAATTTTTTTTTTGATGCTTTAGTTAAGATGTAACATGTATTACCATTAACCACTAATATTTTATCATCATCATGTCCTGGAAATGTGAATACTGTTGGTACAAGCATTGACTTCCTTTGCTACTATATCTCAATTACTTGCAATTGCATGCCAGACACTCATTTTTCTGCATACCACATTATCTCCACTGCTTGAGCAGAGAAATACTACTGCACTGCCATTTCTAATACAAGTCACTTTGGATATTAATCTGTAATCATTCACATCTTAGCTAGTCACTCTTGGCTTTTTTTTCTTAATCTTTGGAAAGAAATAAGCATCTCCAGAAAGGAGGGAACGTCCTTTAGAGATGCATCCTCCAACCCACAGACTGTCACATGAACCTACAGCACAGCTAAAATGCATCACTTAGTCAGAGGAGATAAATCTCACATTGATTTCCTTTCTTACCACTCACAAGTTTCTCAACAGATGCCAGTCTCACCTTTACTTCATGCCAGGCCTAGGAAAGCTGCCTCTCTCTAATTCTGATTAGAGACATATGTATATATAGTGAGATAATATATATACATATATATATATATATATATACACATATATATACATATACATATATATATATATATATAGTGAGAAAGATTATCTGAGAATATCTTTAGAGCTTATTTCTTAGAGAAGCATTAAATTTAGAACTGGTAGTGCTCATCACATATATTTTTTTCAATTATATTCCTTCTTTGAGTGATCTTCATATGCCATGGTTAAAAAAATACACATATATATATGTGTATATATATATATATATTTTTTTTTTAGAGGAAGGAGTTAATAATCTGTGACATTTTTGTATTGCTGTTACTATACTGGGAAAATAAATTTCCTCCAAACTAAGATTCCAGCTCTGTAAACCTCATGGAGGGAGAAGAAAAAATATGTAGAAATTAATGACATTTGTAGAGTAAGAAGAATAAGAATTTCAAATACAAAAGGTAGTGGCAGTGTTACTTTTGAGAAGTATGTTTGCTATTATATGCTGGGCCTCAAATTAAGCCAGGGGAGATTCAGGTTGGATGTTAGGAAAAATTTCTTCTCTGAAAGAGTGGTCAGGAGCTGGAATGTGCTGCCAGGCAGATGGAGTCATCATCCCTGGAGGTGCTCAAGAAATGTTTAGATGCTGTATTAAGGAACATGGTTCAGTCCCTTAGGGGAGAAATATTGGTGATAAGTGGATGGTTGGATTGGATGATCTTAGAGGTCTTTTCCAATCTTGGTGATTCTGTGATTCTTTGAAATAGATTCCAGTATGCTGCTCTTTAGTATTTAAAGGCATTCTAAGTTCAGTAAGTAATACATATGCAGACTCATAGCAGCATCCACATGGACTGTGTTCTTCTGAGGCAGAGTCCCTCACAAATAACAGTAGAAACTCTCAGGGATCAGATCCTCAGCTGGTGGAAACCAGAAGTTCTGCCACCTGCCCAAAGCTCAGTTTCCATTGCCTAGTCCTATCACATCACACACAGTTAAGTTTATTACATTTATTATTATTAGAACGAGAGGTAGCATCTGTTTAAATATTGCAGTGTTTTATCTTCCTCTTTAAATATATTCATCCCCTAAGCCAAAAGTATCCCTTGTGGTGCTACCTGTGTGTTCAGCTATTGTTTTAGCAAAGATTCTGGATCCTCTCCTGAGCTTGGGAGTAACGATGGAGAGGGTTTTATCTGGGAAAGGTGAGAGGGAAGAGCAGGAGCTTAAGCATTTCCCTAACTGATGTGTATTCAGAGTCTGGGGTGTTAGCTGGTCTGTCCATCTAGAGAAGATGGGTTAGTGAGCTCATGTAAGTGAAGTTGCTTAATAAATGTAGTTTGTCAGTGGATCTACAATCTGAATGGGGTTGACCCTCCACGAGTGCATCAATGTGCAGACATAATGCATTCGGGTGTCAAGGGGTTGCGATCAATCAATCACTCTTTTGGCCACCACCTCTCTTCTCTGTCCCTCAGGGGGAAATGTTCTGGGCTTTATTCTTTCCAGTCATCATTTATTTCTTTTGAAAGAACAAGCCTTCTTTGTTTGGGGCTCCTATGAGTTGCACTGGATGGGAGGGGTGGGGGGATTCTCTCACAGGGTCTCTGAGGCAAACCCACAGCTGATTCCTGAGTACACCACGTACCACGGTGTCACAAAGATACCACAAACAGAGAAAAGTCATGCAGCCATGTGTTATGGGAGCTGGCCCCAGATTCATGCCAAGATTCTGGATTTCCTGGCGCTCTAAAGATCTTTGGACCATGGGGATTATACATTGCACAAGGTATCAGATGCCAAACACTGACTTTAAAAAAAGCACATGGGAAACAAATCAAAATGACCTCTTCAAAAAAGAAAAAAAAAACAAAAACAAAAAAAGGATCCTATAGATAAGTTTTAAACAATAACAGAGCAGGAAACTATGCCTTATTAGACATTTACCCAGCTTATCTCCCTGCTGGCATTCCTCAAGTGCACTTGAACACATGCTGGGCCACCTAGGCCTGAGATCCTCTCTAATTTCACAAACCAAGCAAGGTCAGCCCGGAGCAGAGGTTGGATAGGATTCCTCTTAGTTAACCCCCACCGTCCATCAAAAAATGTTGCTATTCCTTCAATTGGCAGTGAACTTCTTTTTCCTCCAAAGATTACTGTGGTGCTGGGAACAGCTGGAGGTGTTCCTCTGAGCAATGGGTCAAATCCACAGCCTTCTGACTGCCTGTCTGTTAAAGACTCAGTACATTTTGGACAACACTGGAAGTATTCAAAACAAATGGCTTGGCCAGAGTTATTTTCATCTTACCTACCACCACTCTACAATGCCCTTCATAAATTGCATGCTACACCCAATATCCATCTCACTGTTCCATCTGCCAGGGATGAGACAGAGGATGCCCTGGCCAGCAGAAGCTTTGCATGCTTTCAACACAAGAGTAATGCTATCAAATTCCACAGCAGAGCTTCAACATGACATTTGTGAAACTGTCCATACAGGCATTATAGAACTTAAGTAGTATGCAGTTGGCTTAAATTCACCTAAATAAAAGTGTCTACACCGTAGAAATCTCCCTGATGTTGTAACCCTCAGCTCTCCACAGATCTCAGTGGGAAAAAAAAAGTCTTGTTAGGACATGTTCCATATAATTGAGTAATATTCACTTTAAGACGAGTAAAACGTCAGAAAGTGTTTGAAAGAATTCAGTAAATTCATTGGTTTTGGGGGTCAGTAAATCGTATCACTTTTTGCTAGGAGCCCTGAAGATAGTTTTATCTTCTCTTCAGCAGTGGCATTAGGCTTTGGATTGATTCACGCTTTTAATCAGCACAAAGGAATCAGTCTCATTCACCCCATCCCATGATATTCTTTGTCTCCAAAGTCACCAGAAGGACTCACCATCCCAAAAATAGGGTTTTTTCCAGAACGTGAAAAAGAATTAACTACTCATTTGAGTTTTATGCAAGGAAAATTCAGGCTTGGTGAGATCAGAAATAAAAATGATTGTAAACAAGTCTCTCCACCTGCCCTTTCTGGCTCCATTTGCCTAATGAGTTCCTACACATGAGCTTTCTTTCACTCTCAGTGGAATCCTGAATGGCAAACATGTCTACACCATCCCCTTTGACACTCTTAGGAATTTGTATTTGTCAAGCTGGAAAGCTGCACTCCTCACAGCTTTTCTCAGCCAGTTCTCAGCTCTTTCTGCAGTCTCATATACTGTCCCTGTCTGGATTTCACCCTCTTCCAGCCTTTCATAAATGCCTTTTTCATAGGGGAGCCTTGCCACTGTCAGAAGGGTTAAAATTTCTATTTGTCCCAAAGAATAGCATCCGATGCTAGAAGCAGAAGTAATCTTGTCTCCTGCTGCTCAGCTGCAGTTTTTATAAAGACCGTAAGTTACAGCATATCCATAGTTCAATTTCTCCTTTATTTTTTTCCTAGTTTTTTTTTTTTAAAGTTATTTCTAAGCTATTCTTCATCTAGTCTGTTTTCTTAAATGTTTTTATCCTTAGGCTGTTGTCTGCAATTAACAGCATAAGAAAGAGAAGAGAATCTTTAGTTGATAAGAGATACATTTGCAGGTACCTTCATATTGTTCAGCCCATCCTATAGTTGATCTGTATTCCAGGCTACGGATTTGTGATTTTGTTTGAGGCAGAATTTACACTAAATTCAAGCAGAACTTGGAGTGCAGAAAGTATTTTACAAACAAGATCCCAAATCCTTTTTGAGGAGGGTGATCTCCTCAGCTAGGCACTCTTTAATATCTCATGCCTGACATCTTGTTTTTATGGCTTCCTTGGACAAACACTGGCTGTGAAGCTTAGAGTTTCATTGGAGCATCACTACCAGGAACTGTTAATTTTATGAAGTCAGCTCAAACCATCTTATTATGAGCATAACTCATACTGAACTACTACACAGTGCTGTAGACCTAAGAAACATAAAATCAAGGTTCAGATTCTACTTATGGACACAACCAGGAACCCCATTAAACTGGTACAGAGGAATTCAAGAAGGCAGACCACGAATGACACCTTTGGCTGCAGTTGGATTAGAAAGAGCAAAACGATGATGATGTTTGCAAAGACCTGAATTGTTACAGCAGCAGCAAATGAATGAAGAGCTGCTACAGCAGTAATGTATTTTATACAAGACCCTGCATCCTTGATAGTCTGCAGGGAAGGGCAGGGATTTGGGACAGGGAGGGGATGTGGGAAGCCAGATGAAAAGTTTTATTAGGTGATTATTAAACTATTCAGCAGAGCCAAGCACAGCTCAAAGCTGCCAGATTGTCTCGTTGCAAAACCAAAATTGGAATAATGAGAGGGGCTGCAATCATGGGATGTCTAATGGCTGGTTTGCTATCTGTGCTGGCTGACAAGCTTTACCACCTTCATCAGCAGTGGCAGAGAAACCTCCTCCAAGGACAATACACTGTCAGCTCACTGCAGTACCCTTCATAGATTCCTGATCCATAATGATAAGTGTGATGACAACCCAAACTATCTAGCAGACAAGGCTACCCGAAACTGCATCCTCTTCTAATGAATGAGGAGAAGATGGCACAGTCTTTCAATCACCTATTTATGGAGCCTAATTCTTTTGTTTTAACTTCTTTATTCCACAGGTCTACCTGGGAGTCTTAAGAGTGTATGGTTTGAATTTTTCGTCACTGTCATGTAACAGAATACCACCTGGGGCATCCTCATCTACCATAATAGATATAATCCATTCTTCAGACATGATGTACAGAAGACTGCCGTGGAAAAGAAAGCTTTCTCCTAGAGAAATGAAGTGAATTCTTCCATTGTATTTCAGTCCTCAGGAGAGGTAGTCAGGATGTTGTTTGGGGCATCAGTTATAAACACGGGTTCACAATGTCTGCACCTGGATCTATCAGCAATGGCAAGCAGCATGTGGATGTTGAGTAGGATATTCAGATCTTGATTCAGCAGAGTGTTTTATCACAGATTTTGAATCTGACTGACTGAGCCATAAACTTGTCCTTGGCAGTGGTTTGTCAAAAACAGTCCTGGGACAGGAAGGTGTGCTGTGACTTAGCAGTAGCTCAGTCCAGCAAAAATATACTAAAACACAGACAGGTTTGATGGTCCCACACCATCCACTCAGGCACACTGTAGGAATCTGATTAAGGTATTCTTCAACAGGAATGGATCTCGCTTCTCAAAAGTTTTGGCACAAGGTTCTCTTTCTTTGACACCACTGATCTTATTGTCCTGCACATTGCAAATGTGCTTTTTTAAAAGAAATAACCCAGTCAATATAGTTCTGCATACAACCCATCTCTTTCATTTTAGCTGAACCTTTTCTTTCTTGCAGGAAGCTTTATTGACTCCTAGCTTTCATTTGCCTCCACCTCCATGTCTTCCCATTAATATGCTATGCTGAGAAGGTTGCCGTCACCATTCTGGGCTGGCACGGGGAAGGCAATTCTGGACTTCCATGACCTATGATGTTGTCCACCCATCTGAACACAACTGTTCAGTGGGATGTATTAGCTGGCTTTAGGATCTGGAAGCAGATTTCCATGCCTAGAACTAGCGGTTCTGGTAATTCTCCAAGAGACGAAAGGGAGGAATATATAGCGCTGAGCGGAAAGGCAGTGCTGTTCTTAAAGAACAGTGTGGGGCTGACGTAATGTTCTGTGTTATGATATTCCCAGTAGGAACATATGACTTTGGGTCACAGGTTTGCGGGTAGCCATCTTGTTAACGTAATGGCAGCTTGGAGCAATCCAGCCTCCGTTTTTCCACTGCGTGTGCATATATGTGCATCCATGTGGTTTCGGCTGCAAGTATGGAATCAATAGGGCTGGTGTTGCCTTTTATAAAATCCATGCACTGTCTTGGTCCCTTCCCAGTAAACTATTGGCTTGCCATTAGCAGATCTGGTAAGCTTCTCCTGCACAATTTATAGCTGGACAACTGTGTGGGGTGGATGGAGAAAGAGACCTCAGGGCGTCAGCACTTGCAAATCCCACAGCAAGTTCCTATCTACTCCCACTCCTGCAGGAACACCATAGCAACCAGCTCAAACTGTGCAAATTGGCTGCAAAGTATTTTTCTGCAGTCAGTAACACAATACTTTTCCTTTCTCTAGACGTCCAATATACACTTGTACCCCTCAAACACCCAATACCAGCTCCCAATGTGATAAGCAACTAATTTGGCTAAAGTTCCTCTAGAAGCTAAAGCTGTTGTTGGTCTTGGATGAGATGTAAAATGTGGTTCTACCCTAACAGACCATTCATGTAAAACATCACTACCTCGCTTCTTGGATGTTAAGATCTAAGTGATGTAAGGTCAGCTGTTGGGCCCACAAGGCTTGCTGACTTGCCTACTGTGCCCAATAAATGTTTTCTGCATTGAAGGCAATTCCTCTGTTGATCTTCAGAGCAGGAAAAGGTTGGGGTAGGCAGGTGGTTTGGACTTTACCCTCTGAGCCCTTTTTCTAAAGAACCGTAATGCTGCAGACCCAATTCCATTGCCATTCAAATCCCCTTTCTCACCACTGGCTAAAAAGAAAGTGCCAAATATGCTGTGACTCAGTAAAACGCATCAGGAGTTGCTAATTTCTTTTCCAGTGCTCCTACTCCATATTCTTCATGCAAATGCTGGGTTCCTCTTTATTTCAGAATTTAAGGTCTCAAACAAATATTCACACTCCACTGTAGATTCAGAGCACATTCATTCTCAACCATCTGTTTTCTCCACCAGCAGGCCATTGTGGTCTTGGTGGTTGGCATGCCCTCATTCAGATATATTCGTTCTAATCTTTTGCAGTCTCTCAGCTCACATCATAACTTGCAGTACTGAGGGACAGAGAGGCCCTGTGTGAAAGGAGGTCCCATTTGAAAAAAAGAAAAAAGAAAAAGCAGCTGATAAATAGTCTCAAAAATGAGACACTTCCAAAGACAGTGGAAGTAGATAGATTATGAAAAAAGGTGAATAAATGAGACATGGCAGAGTGGAATGATTTGTTTAAGGACACCCAGTCTCTGTTGTTTCTTCTTACTCTTGATGACTTGCTATTCCCAGTGCTTTTTTTTTTGGAATCAAAGGAACAAAAACCCAACATCAGAGCAAATAGCAAGTGCCTGGTGCAGAGATGTTCAGGGTTTGAATGGGGAAGGGATGATGTTGATGAATTTATGATGCTGAAAGTCTTTGATTCAGGGTAATGGAAATGGAGGAGAAATGGACAATGCCAGTTATAGTAGAGAGTAAGTTATAAAGTTCAAAGGGAACAGCAAGGAATCATAGAATCATGAAATGGCTTGAGTTGGAAGGGACCTCAAAGTTCATTCACCACGGGCATAGGTGCCAACCACTAAATCAAGCACAAGACTGGGTTGTCCAGGACTCCACCCAAGGATATAGGAAAGAAAAAAGTTATGCAGAAGTAGTAGGACAAATAACCAGCTCAGGTGGAGAATTCATGGTCTTTGAATAGCAATGGGGTGTATCCAGATTAAACAAAATCATAAATGATAAAACTCATGTCAGCTGCAAAAAGTTGGCAATAACCAGTGCCTGCATGGAGCAGTGCTTGGTTGCACAAGAAAAGCTGCTCATCATGCTGCTTATCACTGACTCAGCCCTCAGATTTGAGTCCCTCAGTCCTAGCAGCCTTTCTGCTACAGGGGTGATATTCCCAGGATATTTTTTCCTCACTCCAGATCATTGATTCACCGTTTCAAAAGTAAAATTGGTGCACCCAGCCCACATTAGGAAGTTCCTGCATAAGTGGACTGACTCAGTTCTTCACCACCTTAAAATTGTCTTAAAATAATCAAGACAAACAGGAGAAGGAAAATCAAGAGGTTGGAGTGCAAAGTTCCTGGTATGATATTGGTAGGTTTATACCACACAGAATGATTTTCTGTGTCCCTGACTTAGACATAAGGGATACCTGGATTTCTATTTGCTTAGCTTAAGCAAGCCGAGTTCTTATCTTGAATGTAACTTCAGCCTTTCCAAGGGGCAGCATTTGCTTGACTTTGCTCAGAGACAACAACCCATTTTCTGCTCAGGACAGGCACCCAGCAGAGGCATCTCACTGCTCTGCTCCTTGTGCTTTCGCTCATTCTTGTTCATTCCTCTCAGATAAAGTAACATTTACTTAAGACTGGAAAATCTTACTTTATGAACCTTTTACTTCATGGCTTGGGCTCGGCTCAGCTGAAAAATTAGAGGCCATATCCTCACGTAGTATAAAATGGGAATGGGGCCAGTTTCCACCAGAGGAGAATCCAGGCTCTCCTGGCAAGAACGATGCCTCTCGGATAGACCAGAGGGGGTTAACAGGTTGCCATGCTTCACTTTTAACATCATCTCCAACAAAAGGAGAACACAGGAGACACAGAAAGGGAGCAAGAGATTTTCTGAGGGAGCATAAATATAATTGCAGTCACAGGCCGATATTTTCCATGGTTTGCAGCAGAGACATTCACAAGCCTCAGACATCAATAAATGAACCTTTAACTTGCCTCCTAGCTCTGTTATCCATTCCACACAGCGCTTTAATTACTTGGTGCCTAAGAAGCATTTTGGACATTGAAGTCTGTCACCCCTTAAGCTGTCTGCCCGACTCTTCATTTCATGAACAAGATATACACAACCTCTCTCAGCCAATGGCAGGCCGGTCACACAAGTATTATGTTTTTCCTCTCGCTGTCTACTGTTTCACCACTGTAGGAATTACACAGCCAAGAGCACAGTAGGAATAATGGCTCTATTCATTTCCCCCTGGGACTAATTCTTACAGATGGCAAGCACTGCAATGGGGCAAATTAGCCTCTTATTTCATTTGGAGGCTTAAAGTTATAAGCTCATTTTGTTGTTGTTTATGGAGCAGCTGGATGGTGCAACCCTGTACGTTGCTACTAGGAAGAAAGGAGGCAAATCCTGTACCAGTGGAGGCGAAGGGATAGGAAGGGGGATGCTTGGAGGACCCTGTCACTGCTGAGTCCATACCCATCATGAGCTCAAGTCTGCAGCCAGAAGAAAGCTCCTGGCTGCCTGGGCTCCCGGTCAGGTGCTGTTATGAACAGGGGGCTTAGTGCTGCGAGTCAGGATCACGGCTGCAGTAGTTTGGGAAATCAGGATTGGGGCTTTTGTGAGTGCTTCTAGAGAGAAATTGTAGGGAGGAAAAAAAAAAAAAAAAGATGAAAGAAAGAAAAGCGTAATTTCAATAAACAGGCTTGACTGCTGTTAAATTACTTGGAAAAATGCTACAGATGAAAAATTCGGAGATCCTTGTTTACCTGAAAAGAACGACAGACATACACATGAATGTCTTCTTTCACAGTCATTTTCCTCTTGAGACACATAAGAGAAGAGCAGTTTCAAACCCAACAGAAGATCCTTGCAAAGAGAAGGACACCTTTTTTCCTTTGGTAATCACCATGTGGTTGTGATTACCCACTCAGCTATTGCCAGGTGCACCAATGCACCTTCATCAGATGGCATTTCTAGACAAGGCTGAGCCTTCATGTACATTGCTATTTGTCTAATTTTCCAAGCAAAAAATAGAGGGATATATCCTCAACTTGAGTGAATCAGCATCTCTGGAGATTTCGGTTTATACCAGTCACTAATCTGTCCCATAACGTAGCTTTTTTATGGGAACTTCCACGGTTAAAGTCTTTTCTCGTAAGTAGTTATGTACCACGAGCATTAATAGAGCATGTTGGATGGGATTCTATTTGCTTGCAAAACCTCTTTATTTGTGTCTTGGACAGAAATTGCCAGTAAAAGGAGTAACCATCGTTCATCTGAGTTGTTATTGAGGAGTTCTCCTGTATGTTCTAGCCAAAATCATAGAATGGCCTGGGTTGAAAAGGACCACAATGCTCATCTAGTTTCAATCCCCCTGCTATGTGCAGGGTCGCCAACCACCAGACCAGGCTGCCCAGAGCCACATCCAGCCTGGATATAAAAGGCTGAGTTTCCACAGTGTCTTAGGAGATCGTATTGGATGTTTAAACTCTCCTTAAGGAGCCGAGTTCAGCTTTGCATCAGGCAGTTTGCAAGCAGTGACTTGAATTATACCTCTGAGATGTTAGCAAATACATGGCCAGTTTGAGATGCAACTCACATCTCCTTTTTAGTCCTTATCAGCACTCTAAAGAGCTCTGTGAATTTTCAGTTGTTCAGCTGAAGTTGCACTTCATCAATTGCTGAAGCTGGAATACATGTGGTTATTTTAATTCCTTTCCTTCTATAGGCCTATCAACAACTTTATTCTGATACCTTGGTTTCTTATCTCTCTTATCTTTTTACCTTTCCAAGGAGTCATCTCTGCTCTCACTTATTTTGTACTCATTTTTCCTTTGTCTATTGCTACTTAATTATCTTCCCTTTTTTATTTTTTATTTTTTTTCTCCTCCATAAGTAGTATAAGAACCAAAGCTTGTCTCCCCCAATTTTCAGTATTTACTTCTCCATCTGCATTGGTCTCCCTCAACTGTTTTCAAAGTGAAGGAGAGAAGAAAGTACTTTCAGGCCATGACTCAGATGATGTACTTTTAGGGCTGAATTGCACTCTAGATGCTATATTGCCTAGCTCCCTGTTCATTATAAGAGACCTTGGCATATTTGCCTCAGACATGGCCACCTACATCATAAATGATCTTCACCTCCTTACAGCCATCCTTATGTGCTGTTCTCAGTCTTTTTCCCCCTGCCCACCATATTCCTTGTGCTCTTCTTACCATCCAGCCTGGTCCTCAAGACATCTCCTACTGCAGCATCACACTAGTGAGGTCTGTGGTAATTTCCCTTCTTTAAGATACATGATTCAGACTCTAGAGTCATCAGACACCGACCTTTTCCTTTCACAGCACGGAATGTCTCAAAAGGCACAAAACAGGATTCAGACACAATCGTGTGCAAGTTAGTTTTTCAGTTCCTTCATTCTTGCTGTCCTTCATTAAACCCAAATCCTTATTAGCTATTCTTCAGCATGAAAACAGGGAAATGCTTTCATAACACAATGCAGAAAAAGCCCATCTAGGCAGAAAGCCATATTTAGATAAGGGCCTAGAAGCAAGATGATTAAGTAGAACAGTATTTCTATATGACCCAAACTTGTATAACTCTGATCCTTCTCCATACCCTCTGACCTCACTCTGTAGATTCTCTGAGTAATGTTGTAGCATTAAGTAAAATCTTAATCCCAACTGCATGTTGTAGGTGTAGAGTAATTGCTAGCCCTTGTCTCTACTACTTCTTGCTGCTGAGAGTTAGAAAGAACTCAGCTCACAGGTTTGATATCACTGGTATTTACATAAGACTTTTATTATGCACACATGGCAGAAGCGCACATTCTTCAGTCATGCGGTGTAATTCCCACTCAGCTGTTAATGAGGCCTTGATGGTCACCATAAGCAGGAAAGTGGCATCTGCATCTGAGATGTTTATAGGCCTGCATGAAAATATCAACTTTTATTTCTTAAAGTAGTTCATAATAGTTGAAAAGAAAAAAAAAAATCACTGCCTATAATATCAAAATAACCTGAAAGGTGCTTCTTTGGGGAAGAGAACATAACTATCTGGATTAAAATCAAAAGTTTTCAGAAGAAAAGAAATTGACTTAACTTATTATAACCATTTAAAATGTTATGACTATTACAACACATCAAAAACCTGCAAAATAAAAAGTCACGGCAGTGTGAAAACTGTTAGTTCTCTTTTCTGAGAAGATTAAGACGGAACAACACTTCCATCCTACAAAATGCTACATTTGCATATGCACAGATTCACACATATGTTTGCATATTGCAGCCTGTTAAATCACAGAATCACAGAATGGCCAGGGTTGGAAAGGACCTCAAGGATCATGAATCTACACTGCCACAGGCAGAGCCACCAACCTCCACATTTCATACCAGCCCAGGCTGCCCAGGGCCCCATCCAACATGGCCTTGAACACCTCTAAGGACAGGGCATCCACAACCTCTCTGGCAGCCTGTTCCAGCACCTCACTCTCATAGTAAAAAAAAAAAAAAAAAAAAAAAAAAAAGCCAGTATTTGTTGTTGTTGTTTTGCCAAAAGTTTTATTTGTGGGGGAAAAAAAAAAAAAAAAAAAAGTGGTATTTTCAACACAGAAACAATCTGTTCAGAAAGCTTCCAGACACAAGCGGGTGCACTGATGGGGCAGCAAATCTGATAGCTTCATAAAGCCACCATACCATAATGTAATGTTCTAAATGGCTTAAAGTACCCCAAAACTAAAGTTGCTGTTGAGTAACTATGGAGGATTAAAGCAATGTGTGAGACAACTGCTTTGCCATAGCTTTTCTGTGCAGATCCATCACCAGCACCTTGGCTTTACAGAAAAGGGAGCCCACCTGTTCTCTAGGCCCACGTTTTTCTTGGCACTGCTATAAAAAAAAAAAGAAAAGGGACACATTTTTTGAGCAATCCTGAGCTGTAAGTCTTTGAATTGCTTCGTTCCTTGCTGTGGCAGGTTGGAGCCTCAGCGCACAGCAATGCCCCTCTCCATTGCAAGAGAATCACTTCCAATTTCTTTCTAGACAGGAAAATAAAAAGAATTAAGAAAAAAAGAAAACCTACTCGATTGTATTGAATCACAAAACCAACATCATGCTGCGGTGGAAATTCCTTCTTCACCCTCGTGCCTCCCCCCCTGGCTCTCTGTCTTCAGTTGGAGCCAGTGGTTACTGGAACCACAAAGCCCTCCGTTTTGGCGGGCCAAGTCTTCGCCTGGGTCCACCACCACTCATTCCCGAGCCCTTAAGGGGAAAGCCCAGGCTAGCAAAGCCGTGCAAATACACTGATGAAAGCCCATGTCAGCAATGCATGCACACAGACCTCCCTCCCGTGCTGGATTAATGATTTCTGTGGCAGGCTCGCTGCCGGTTTTACAAGCGTAGACTCAAGGCAGGAAAGCGAGGAGGAAGGGAGGGCTGAGCGAGGAGGCATCGAAGTTTAACGACAAAATCGCAGTTGGCTTTGCCATGGTATTTCATTATATAAGTTGAGTGGTAAGACCGTTTCCTACGCCCCTGTGACCAAAAGAATGCAGGGAGCACGCGGCTCGAACCAGCCAGTGAAATGGATAGCTTAGCGAGTCAAGGAGCAAGAGCAGGCTGTCCCGGCCATGGCAATGCAGAACTGCAGCCTCGCCAGTGAGTAAAAGAGCTGCTCTGGGGTTTTTCTAACTCCGGTCCAGCAAACTGAACAATTCACTCCAGAGTTTACAGGGGAAAGCCTCAGAAAGGCAGCCAAAGGCAGAGTGCAGTAAGCATGTAAGGAGTTCAATTCAGGATTCCTTATTAAAGGAGTAGAAATGAACGACAATAAAGTAAAACTCAAGCAGCTGAGAAGCAAAAGGTTCTGCATTCCTATAAGCTCCAGACTGAAGGTCTTGTAACACCATACTATAACTACTTTTATTTTCCATACTCATTCCTCTATCACACAGAGGCATACAGACATACCTCTCTGCCTTTTAAAACTGAGGTCTCTGAATCTAAATTAGCTTTACTATCTATGCCTGCACTGTCTGATATTCCTTACTTTACCGGATTTGCAGATAGCGAGTAATAACAGCACATATTGACAAAGTGATCCACAGCTAATTTCTCCTAATGGCAAAAAAAAAAGAGATATATTGGCACTAACTTCTGCGGTAGTATACACAGCACACATACAGATAGCATTCAGCACACTTGAATCAAACTGATTTCAATGACCACCACTGTCATAGAATCATAGAACCACCAAAGTTGGAAAAGATCATCCAGTCCAACCACTCACCTACCACCACCGTTTTCCCACTAAACCACGTCCCTGAGTACAACATCTAAATGTTTCTTGAACACTTCCAGGTGACTTCACCACCTACCTGAGGCAGACCATTCCAGCACCTGACCACTCTTTAGGAGATGTTTTTCCTAATGTAAAACCTGAAACTTGTCATCAAGCTCCTATAGGCAGTATCAAAACTTTGAACTAATCCCTGAAGAAGCTCAAAAAGTACCCTAAAAATTAAACAACAGCTTTGAAGCAAATACTTTTCTTCTTTCCTGCTAATGTTGCATTAAGTTTGCAAGATTATTGGGCTTGAAGAACAGAGCTAAGTGGAGTTCATTTGTAAAATCCATAGATAATGGCCTGTGGTCAAGGTTTTTGATACCTAAAATAAGATATAAATTCTATGATAGGAACACTCAGAAAGGTTCCCCAGAATCTCCTTAAAGCAGGAAAACGTTTCATGATCTAAGTGTATTTTTCACTAACATACATAATTATAGCTCTGAAACAGCCCTAACCTCCCAGCATTGTTCCCTTTAGAGTTAGTGATTAGAGTCGTTACCACCTGTGGCTCTGGCATTCTGAAGTTCATTCCAGGAGCATAATTCCCCTACACTCAACACTGAGGAAGCAAGGTGCATCTCATTTACAATAGCTGCTGATTGACTTCCTGATATTTCATCATAGGGAATTACAGCACCTGTGCCTATTTGTGGAAATGCAACCTCACTGAAATAGGACTATCTGCAAAGATAGTAGAGCAAGTCAGTGTTTTTTATTACATTGGAGACACGGAGCTGGGGAAAAAGACAAATACAGAAATCAAATAAGACAAGTGTCTTGGTAGGCAAGCCTTTCTTTGAGCAAAAACCAGGATCGGTAATTTTGTGTTTGTACTTCATGTGCATGACTTTGTACGTGAATTTGTACTTCACTTGAGTAGCTGGTTGGCATCTAAAATGTTGAAAAGAAGTGTTTGGCATTGTGTCATGAACCATTAGTGGCTCATGGGCAATGGGGCAGAAGCAAGAGAACAGGGCTCTTGCTCTTGGTGTTAAGTTGGAAGTAACTAAACTGACACATATTTAAATAGTTATACCTCTACTGTCATTTTCTTTTATTTGTAAATGCATCATTTAAAGAAAGAAATTAAAAATGAAAATAGTTCTTACCTAGGATATAAAAAGTCATTTCTGAAGCTTGGTGAAGCTTAGATCTTAATATAAATTCTGCCTCCATCTCTTGTATCTCAGATTGGGGCAACAGCCCCAGTATTCCTTTTGGGAAGTCAAGGTGTGTTAGCTGAATAAGTGGTAGCCCAGGGTCATGGCTTACAGGTTTCTGAAAATGTTCATATAAATTGAGGCCATATAATTTTATTTTCCTATTTATTCTTCTTATCTACGAAAGTGCTTTACCTATGTTGGGTTATTAGGCTTTCTCTTTTCTTTGTTTACAAATGTTCCTAAATCTTTTCATTTGGAACATAACTGCCATTGCAAACAAAGATAGCTGTGCAGCAAAGATATCACCTGAAACCTGGGACTGTTGAGTATTCACCTTGTTTAGGCACAGAAGACAGAATCTATTTAGACTCAACAGTCCTGAACATGTGGCCCTGCCTTTGTTGGGTAAGGAACTATTGACCTGAACGCGTAATGAGGAGCAGTTCTTTGCAAAGTGTTCTCTGAATTTTATATCCCTCCTAAGCTGACATCAGCTGTTTCCAGCAGAATGTTCTCTCTGAGGCCAAGCAGCATTCCTGACACCATAAACTCACTCTGGCCTACTGAACTCTACCTTTCATCCTGCTTCAGTCTAATGGTTATTACTATGACTGCTTATTCATAGCTAAACCAGTAGCATCTTCTGTGCTGGTATTCTGAATACCGTTTGCTGAACTTCCTTTAATCTCAAAAGATTTTGAGTTCAAAAGAATAGCTGCAACAAGGAAAATATCTCAAGTGTTTGAGGAACTCCCAAGAAGGAATGGTAGTGCCCAGATCATGGAAAGACCCTTCAAAGATGGTACTGAGTCCCCAGAAATCCAGTGACATGCAATCTCTGTTGCTCCTTTCTCTCTGTGTTAGGAAGAGGAGCTGCACTACACAAAATCAAATACAAACAGCCATGCACAAAAATAAAATAAAAAATCACCACAGTTTGTGTGGTCTTCTTCCATTTAAATATGGATAATCTTTTTTTCTGAGTTTGTATTCTAAAAATTAGTTCACATTCCAGCATATTTCATCCCTCTCAGGAAAGCAAGCTCAGCCCAGAGTACTTCAGAAGCCTTTATTTTATATTACTGCTACAATTTCATGGAAAATCCCAGCCAACATTAAAGTCATGCTTTGTCAGCTGTCATATGAATGTTAGAGTTAAGTGCACTGCAGTATTTCTGTCCTTCAAGACAGTCCTGGCTTTCCTACAGTTGCTGTTATCCCAAACTGAAACAGGGGACATTACAAACCTTTTCACAGAACATTAATTCTAAAACACTTGCTTGTTTTTACTGGAAACAAAATATTTTATTACTACTGAAAATGCAATATTGCACTTCAGTTCTACAAAGCTAGCTGCAATGCCAACTTTCAGATCAAGCTAGACTCAACTTTTCCTTTATTGGTACATTCTGAAAATCCTAATCTCTCTTTCTCTCCTCTGAGTCAAGTTCATGCCCCAGTGATTCATGCACTCACCTGTATTATTTGGTTTTCAGGTAGAAAAAAGCATTTTGCTTTCTAAAGAAATGGAATGGGCCAATGGGGAGACCTGTTCCAAGCTGAGGCAGAAATGTGGCTTAACTTGCTGTCAAAAATGATTTGAAACAGAACTCTCCATGCCAGCTGATCAAATTGAAATGTTCTGCACTGGGGTGAGCCACCTCTGGTTGGAAGTTGACATATTAACCTTTTTCCATTAAAAAAAAAAAAGTACGTCTTGGGGGTATAGGAAAAAGAAAAAGAAAAAAAGGAAAGGGAAAAGGAAGAGGAAAAGGAGGAGAGGAGAGGAGAGGAGAGGAGAGGAGAGGAGAGGAGAGGAGAGGAGAGGAGAGGAGAGGAGAGGAGAGGAGAGGAGAGGAGAGGAGAGGAGAGGAGAGGAGAGGAGAGGAGAGGAGAGGAGAGGAGAGGAGAGGAGAGGAGTCAGTGTTTAAGTCCCATCTATTTGTCCTGTCCTATTGATAAGAGATGACAAACGGCGTGGGTAATGCTGGTATCAGAATCAAGGGGACAAAACCAGGTTCCTGGGTCTGTCTCTGTTGATGCCACATGGTTTGGGTTCAGTGCCTCAGGTACTGCAGGACACTGCCAGGCATCTCAGTCACAGTTTGCAGAAATTCAACCAAGCACATCCTGATGCGTGCAAGCACGCAAGAGCAACCCGTGGCCACAGCAATGCAGTTGTACACTCAACTTCTTGGTCTCCCTTTGTTCTGAACGACAAAAGTTTGAGCTGCACAGTAAGCAGATTTCCTCATTTGATTTATCTTCAGCTGATAACTTATGCCACTTATGCTACAGCATGAAAGTTTAAAAAAGAGATGACCCAACTGACCTCCACAGACATCCACCCAACCTCGCTCCCTGTTGGCTCTCGTCAAAGTCCTGCCCGTCAGGCACTTGCAGACTTTCAGCCTCCACAATCTCAGTATCGCGGGCAGCAAGAGTTTGTATACAAAGCTGTCACCACCCTCATGAGTGGGTGGATTTTCCAGCTCATCTGTAACCTGAGTGGCACTTCAGCCCTGGGATCTTTCTTCCTAGTGTCAACAGCACGCAGCGCCACGCTATCCCGTTACACATTATCTTCGATCAAGTTGATGGGCAGGAGGGAACAGGGCCAGGAGTAATTGTGACAGGCTGGGTGTTTTTACAGGCACAATAGTTAATGGGCTGGTTAATGTAAAGGATTAGCCTCTTCATCCCTAAGACATATGAGAGGGGAGGCAGGGGGCGGCGCTACTTAGTAAGCCCCAGTAGGAAACACCACAATCAGCTTGTAATCAGAGAGAAGCAAATCAGAAAAATCCTCATTAATATCTTCTTGTTGGCACAAGGGCTGGTATTTTGGGGCCCTGATGTTCACATAGAAATACACGGTGCCTGACATGAATGCCAGAACCTTAACACGAGGCATGCTTCAGGGAAAGGATGAGATGACTCAACAGATGCTCCCTGTCTTCAAGGGATGGAAGGGGAGAGCAAGGGGGAATTTTTCAGCTGCGTTGCAAGAAAATGAGGGCTCTTCTCCCAGAAATTGCTCTGGGCACTCACTCTGTCAGTGAGTTCAGTAATCAGTTGCCCAGAGGTATTGCTGCATTCTGGAGCTGTCTGTGTGTACGGTGGACATTTGCCACATTGCCTAAGAGAGAAAAGCTTGTGAAGCTGACCCTGAGGCTCCAGTCTTTCCCTGCTGCATTCACCTTACATTACAGCAGCATTATCCAGAGAGTCCATCATCTGCTATCATATCACCACTAAGTACTCAAGCTTATAGGATTTATGACCATATGCTCACATGGTTTGTGCATTGAGAAGTTTAGAAACCCTTCTTCCAAATTCTTCAGGCAGGCTCAACCCTCCAACCTGACGGCTGGATCAGCTTACAGCACAAAGACCGTCCTACTGAGACTCTCTCCAGAAAAACTGCTAAGCACCAGAAGAAAAGGGATCACGGTCAGCAGGAATCTGAGTGGAGTTAGAGCTGGCTTGGGAACATCCCAGTGAGGAAGGTAAATCACAAGGAGTTAGAAAGCCTGAGCAACAGACAAGACTGTTCCCTTGAGTCATTAACCCAGGGAGATATAAATTTGTCTGGGGTCAAATAGTTATTGAGTCTGCTTTAGCAGACACATTTGGGTTTTGCATCAGGCTACTAGAATTCTAGTCATGCCCTCAAGCCAAACTTCTATCATCTGCACCACAAAGTGATGTTTAGCATCTTCCTTGCCACCATGACTTTCAGGTCAAGATTTTAAAATAAGCTTGTGATTTTTCCATCTTTGAGTGACCAAATCCTATTCATTTCAGCTGCACTGTGCTGCTATCATCATTCCCAGCACTGAGCCAGCTCCAAGATCCAGTCACTGTGCTCCACACCTTCTGTATGACACCGTCTTTCCTTGAATCTGCAATTAAGACATACCCTAAGATGGGGGTCCCTGCAAAGATCTTCATGAATAATGATGCAGAGCAAGACTGCAAGTTGGCTGGTGAACCAACCCCTCAAAATTAAGTGGGGACTGGGTAATGGGGAATAAGACCTGGTTAAGAAAACATGAGAGGTCCTTTGAGGCTCAAATGACTCTGAGGAGGGCAGATATCTGGTCATTACAAAGGCACCTCAGGGAATTACGTATTAGAGGAGAATTTAATTCATCAAATTCTATTAGTGCTCAAAATGCACTGATGCATCCCTGAACCGAGCCACCCCCAGCAGCTCATTGAAAGGGGAGGGCATCTGGAACCACACAAGATATCAAGTCCTCTCCTCTCTAAGGAAAGATGAGTTCTATCCCATTAGTCATATTCACAAAAGGTGAAGGTATAACATTTTAATTACTATTATTTTTACTCTTTTTTGAATCCTATAGAGTGGTAACCTCTAAGAACCAACCTTTTGCCTCTCCACTGTGGATTCCTCCTTCCGTAAATTCTGTAGAAAATCAAATGCATGGTCACAAAGAGACCCAAGTTATCAGAGAGAAATTTTCAGCTCAGGTTATATTTCAGCATTAGAAATTTCTTACAATGTTCACAAATGCGGAAGGGTTGAAAGAAACTGCTTTGCTTCTGTGAAATATGAGTGTCACAGAAAAGTCAAAGGCTACGGTCATTCTTCTACTGTCAGATCAGGGGCTGAACAGCTTTCAGAAAGTTAGCCAGGGGCAAAAACCCAAACTTCACCAATAATATATAGTATTGAATGGCCAGTTTCTAAGAGGAACCCATTCATTTCTGGACACTGAATGGGACAGCAGTTGTTTTAGCCCTACCTAATAGGCAAGTGCATCGTTTTGCAATGTCAGTTACAGTTTGAGTCAATAGTGGAAGTAGGTCCCACGAAGAACAAGGTCCTCTCTCAGCAAAGCCCTCCCTAAAATAATGGATTTGGAACGAGGCTGCATCAAAGAGCTTAGAGACAAAGCAAGCATTATCGCGGTCCTTACAGATCAAGGCACTGAGAGATTAAAGGCTTGATTATTAAATACATATATATAAATGTATAACTACTCTGGCATTTTAAAGGGACCCTTAAATGACACTCAATTACAGATAGTTATTGTGCATTGTAATTTAAATCTGCTATGCAGAATGGCCAGCACTGAGAAATAAGACAAAGGGAGCGGTTTTATGTTTTGCACCATTTCACAAGTAAACTGAGGAAATTTGTGGCAAAGCTGTTAATGCAGCCCAAACAATCAAGTTCTGATTGAGGACTTGTATTTTCAGAGGTTATTTTTGGTATTTTTCTTCTGTGTAAGTCCCTTAAACAAATATATATGTTAGTAAAGACTAGAGCTGTTTCAGCTGGACTTTTTAAATGGCCTTTCTATTGAAGAATAATGGCCCAACTCTCAGCATAAGTGGGGAAAAGAAAACAAATATCTTCAGGAAATAATTACAGCAAATCTATCACCAATAAAGCACTCAGTAGTTCAAATTAGACACACCTCATTTACAGATCTATGTTGATTTCATCAATGAGGGCAAGAAACAAAAGAGGGGAAAAATCATGTAGCAGTTACACACAGTTTTCAGCAACCTTAGCAATACTTTGCTTTGCCAAGCAAAACCCACTTCAGTTCTGCGTCAGACTGAAAGCAAAGCTATACTGAATGAACCAAGATTGTGTTTTCATTTACCAAAGGAGCTGGAGGTGAGGGAGGTGAACAGAAAAGAAGGAGAACAGTTAAGAAGTACAGTTAATTAATGTAAGAAGTTGACTGGATCAATCCACATGTTTGTTTCAAGCCACTAAGCTTCAGGCTTCTGCACCTGGACCATTCAGGTTGCTTTCCATGCTAACAAAACAGTAAACCTGATTCAACATAAACAGTGTTCCATACCACAGACAAATGACGTCAATTTGGGATTTATTTATACAAGGCAAGCCTAGATTAGAAGTAGCAGATGAGTAAAGGGATGAGAAAGGGTGAAAGGAAAGAAAAAGCTGAAATCAAAGCCTTTGTTCAGCACAGAATCTGAAAATATACTGTACGTTAAGCATATGCTTAAGGAAAAAAATTACTGAAGTCAAGTATGATCCTTCATTACAGAACAAAATTTCACATTGACTGCAAAAGAACAGAAATAATAGCTAATATTGATTAAGAAAGTAGTTCTTTCTCTTCCTTCCTTCCTTCCTTCCTTCCTTCCTTCCTTCCTTCCTTCCTTCCTTCCTTCCTTCCTTCCTTCCTTCCTTCCTTCCTTCCTTCCTTCCTTCCTTCCTTCCTTCCTTCCTTCCTTCCTTCCTTTCTTTCTTTCTTTCTTTCTTTCTTTCTTTCTTTCTTTCTTTCTTTTTCCCCCTCTATCAGCTTCCATGTAGTTGACAGATGTTTGAACATCCAGATAAATGAGATACACTTACGTGTATAGCTATGATGAAGTACAAAAAAGAAACAAGGATATGACTAAGGAACAACCGTACTTGCCCAGCTCAAATATCTGTTTTCCCTGTTTGTCTTCTACAGAGGCCAGAAACTTTGTGTGGTGGATCTCAGAAATGCTCTCCTGCTACACAGAGGTTGGTATCTCCAAGGTTTTGAGAGCTCTGAGACTGTCTGCAATTTATAGGGCAATAATATATAAGGGCAATTTATACTTAGAAATCTGGATTGGAAACTTCAAGCTCTTCCATGGAGAACCCATCTTGGATTTTGTAGAGGGTCATAGGATTTTGGTGCTTCCTCCTGCTCTCACAATAGTTTATGATCTTTGCTAGTAGCTCTGATGTGTATTATTATTCCTCAGTTATTCCTATTCTAGCTAGGCAGCAGAAAGGACCCTATTGTTGCCTTTCACTAATCAAATACAATGCCATTAAACCATGGTAAGATTTGGCTTCTACCAAGATGGGTTACTCACCTGTCCTAAATTCAACAATAAGTATGAAATGGATTTTCAGGTGCTCTCATCCGTTGAGCTCAGATTTATGCCAACAAAACAATAATCTCTCACAGCCTAAATTTCCCCCTTCCTCCATAGATGGGCGATATCACCCGTCTGGTGGTATCACTTGATGGGGGGTGGGATTGCTGGCTAAGTCAAGGCAACAAAATGTCAGAACCAAGTAACAGACCCGTAAACCACCTGTCCTACCAAAGGATTTTTATATCTCTTATGAATTCATTAAAGGAGTATGTAAATACCATGAGGGACAAATTTCATTTGAGACACAATTAAACCAGAGTGCTGTTATTAATGTAACCTAGTGCATCTTTCAACTTATTTCTACATCAGAAAATGATCTGGAGCGATATGATCCATTCCTTGGTGCAGTGTAGGTGTACCTGTTAACTGTGAGTCAGCTGAGAAGCCTATGTCTAAAAAACCAAAGGCAGTACAGTGTAGAGTGTGTAATAAGCAATGTGGTGACTAGAACATCGTCCAAGATTAGATCTTTAAAGGTGGGTTCAGTGGTGGGTTAGAAATAAGAAATCAATTTCAAATCAATCCTTCTAGTTAAAGGCAGATGGATGTTCAGGTAAGGCCCCGTAAAGATGCAGGAATGGAAGGAAGTTCAGAGGGTCACGTCATTCACCCTCCTAACACACCTGAATATACTCTTTGCAGGACTGTTTTGTGTGCAACTTTTACCTCTTACGCTTCTAACTTTTATTACCTTCCTCACCTTTTACCTGTTACCTACTAAGGGGTAATGGGATCAGATTCCAAACAAATCTGTCTTCAGGAACCCAGGTGGATAAAGAGGTTCAACAGAGTAAAAAGCAGGAACTCAAAAATTACCATATACTATTAAAAACATTGTCATGAAGTCTCTTCCTAAGAGTTCAAAATCAGAATATTCCAGGGCAAATTATGGGTATACATATGCACATTTGTATGTACTTATCCAGACTGCATCCACTGAGACACGCTTGAAATTATTGATACTGATGGACAGGGGACATTTCTCTCTGAAAACACAAACAGTGTGAGATCTTACAAGGTCTGGCCTAATTTTCATTTCATGATGAAGAATCACGGCATATCCTGCAGATGATCTTCTTTATTTATAAAATAATAGACTTCCTGAGAAAAAGTAGTATTTCGTGGTTAAACACAGTACATTAAAACAAAATAGAATAGAATGAAGATTGCTAAGTGGTTAATTCCCAACCCTTTGCTAGTAATCACCTGAAAATCCACTTCTTTCCGGCTATCCCACATAGTTGTCTAGACAACCAACACCTGCTCTTAATTAATGGCTAATATCCCAGACCAGAAACAGTGCTCCCTCCTAACACAGACATGACCTCTGAACATCTCTTTCTAGTAGCAAATGTTCAAAACAGCTGAAGACAGCCAAGCCCCGTTAACGCTGCCCACCTGCTGCTGCAGCTACTGAAGCCTGGACTGCTCCATCGTGATGAATTCCCCAGGGTTTTTGTTCTGTTCCTTTTCTGTGCTGCTGTGTGCAGTGACCTGAATTGGCACGGATTTGGCAGTCACACGCTGAGAGTTGGAAGGAAAGAGAAAAAAAAAAGCATATATCCAGGGTGTTTGCTGTATGTTTGCTTTCCAGAGAAAGGCATCGCTCCTGTATTCCAGTAGCATAGCTGACAGTAGCTCATCTACTAATCTCCTAGGAGTGATGAGTCTCCCTCCAAAATGCCAGCACAGTCTTTATTTTTAATTCAACCACCAGCTGCCCAACCATCCAGGAGAATCTTGATAGCCAAAGCCTGGGTGAATCATGTTGTCATACTGGGAGGCAATGCACCACCAATATAAAGCACGAAGAACCTCCAGTTCAGGTTGTCCTTTTATCTTGATATAGCAAAAGAAGTCCATCTCTGCATACCTGTTATATAGAGGAACACAGACCATCGACGTGCATTTATTGAACCACACTTGAAATTGTTGATACTGATGGCTGAGTGATGTTTCTTTCCTAAAGAAAAAGGCATCTTTTTTTTTTTTGTGGATATCAAGTGCACACAGTGGAGCTAATGGTGACTTTGCTACTTGAACAAAAAAAAAAGGGCCAAATGTTAGACTTCATTGTCACTTGGACATTTTTTGTTTAAAGAACTAAGCATTTGTTCTCAGTTTAAAGCCTTAAATTCAGGTCTTTTTAGTTAGCACTGAATGTTAAGAAGGCACAGCTTTCATTGAGGGAGCTGCCATTTCCACAAAGCTTTACTTTCATCTACAAATACCTCAAAATTCCACAAACAAAATTAAGATTCTTAGGGCTGTCTTTAGATGCTGATATTTGATTGTCCATGCTACTTATTTGTCAACGTTGTCCAGTGTATATGGACCAATATCAGCCCATACTTCATGCAATATTGGATATAGTGGGCCAATTTATCTGATATTTGCCCAGATCAGCTGACAGACTCTCAAGTCATGTTTGGATGTTACTTAAGAGTTAGCACAGAAAGGAAGATTTCCAGGAGTTAGTTTCCATGCACCAATCAATTCTGAAAAGTAAGAGACTTTACCAGTATATGCAGAGGTTTATCATAGATTATCTGAATGATGACATAGAAAAATGAATGTAACCCAAGGATCATAACAAAGCATCTAATGGGTCCATTGAAGATTTCATATCAAGTAAAGTAGTGGTCCCTAATTCCATCCAGCGCCTGTCAAGAGCAGAACTCGGTTCCTTAAGGAGAAGATGCGTAGCTGAATGAGAAGAGCTGGAGTAGAAATTGAAAATAAAAAATTAATTAATGGACAGCTTACAGTTCGCCTCCATTCCCTGATGGCTTTCCTCTCAGGCTCTCCATATCTTGTGTAACAAGATGCAAGTGTCGCTGTGAAAGTAGCATTTTCACATATGTATGGATTCCATTTCCAAATGTGTGCTGTGAAAAAAGTTAAAGATTATGTGACTTATAAGATTATATGACTATATGATTATGTGGTTAGTGGCCACCGATTTTACTCTTGCTGTTTGACAAGGACTGGAAGGGAGAAAGGTTGGGAGCACGATGGTGCAGCGCAGAGTAAGAGAGAGAAAATGGGAAGGCAAAAAGAGGAAAGAAGAGGAATCGTGGGATTTTTCCAAGTTCGTTCACGTATTACTGAAGGGCAAGTGAGGAGTGATGGGGAAATAACACTGAGCAGGCCTCCACCATTTTGCAAAACGTTGCCTATAATTTTAGGGATAGGAACTGACAGATTTTTGGAGCCAGCCACGGTGCTGTCATGGGGGTGGGGAGAAGAGCAAGAGAGGGTGAGTGGGAAGGAGAAGAGCTCGTGGAGAGGAGAGAGGCGAGCAACGCTGAGGTCACTGGCGAGGTGTCAGCAGCAGCTCAGTTCTGCGGTCTCTGGTTGCAGGCACAGCATCAGTTTGGATGCGTTCAGAGGAGGAGCACTTCATAAACTCTGCTCTGAACCAGAGAGCAGCAGAGCTGGGAAAATCCAACCATCTTGTCTCCTCCAGGGTGGCTGTAACACTGCGTTACCTGACATTTTCCTCCAAACCAGCTTTATGTTACTCAAGTGCCAGAGGTTGCATTAAGGAGGTGTGAACATCATGAGCCTGGAGTGGAGCCAAAGCCCATGAGGGTCAAGAGAGGATTATTTCCATCGACTTCGACTGGACTTTCGGTCTGCTCCATAAGCATACTGAGACTTTCCCTGCATGTAAGATGACATGACATGTGATGAGAGGGACCACCACATGGGCTCGCATGGGGTTCTTCTTTAATGGCAAAGTCACCTGGGAACGTTTCTGTGGGGCGCACAGAAAATGTGTATCCTAGAAGGTTTTTGCTGTTGTCTCAGAAGAAAAAGTAGCTGAGAGAATCTCACTGGTAGGAAGATTATGCAAAATTAGAGCTGGAAAGAAAATACGGTGCTTAGAAAAACAAGAGATCGGTTCCCTGCTTTGGAAACATGTTCAGCCATCAAGGACAGAATGCTCAAATGGCCAAACTTCTGAGCCACTGCTCCTTAACTTACGAATGCAGAATCCCAACAAGCTTCTAACCCCACAGGGAGGAGAAAGATATTGAAATCAGTGAGGCAATTCAGTGTGGTGATTGAGAAGGAGTTGCCCTGTTAGCTTGGTAGGTCCTCACATGGTTTAACTGCCTCTGCAGATCTCATCCAACTCGCTGAAATGCATCTTCAGCTTTGCCATCAACCCTCAAATAAATTACCATGGAGAGGTGTTTAGAGACCCCATAGTTAGCGACGTGTTTTGAGAAAAGCACTAAAGAATGATGAAGAGTTGGTTAAATTTTATGTTACAAATATTTTTACAGCTTTAGCCCTATTTTTAGTTAACAAATCATCTATGGACCAATTATAATTTCCTTCACACATATTAAGTACACATAAGAATTTGCCAAACACACTGGTGCTAACCCCGAGCATTTAAAAAACATGAGTCAGCCCTCTCTCTGCCTTCTACCTCCCATCCCAAGTATATTATCGACTTAAAATTCATCAGACTTTTACAAAAATAAATGTAGGCTCATTTGCCTTCTCGTACTGGAAATTTTTCCATTTTGACTTGTGAAGGTTTCTTCTGAGGATTATTACTTTATTTTCTTTTTAAAAACAAACCTGAGATTTCCTCATAATTACTGGTCTTTCAGTGAGTGGGATGCATTAAAAAAAAAGTAATATAAAAAAAAAAAACTTCACATATAATAAAGTTTGAGACAAAATCTCATACATTGTGTGGATTTGCACATTTTGGTTGTACCCACTTGGTCTTGGTCCTCTTATTTGGAATATGCAAGTAAGTAAATGCCGAGATTACTGCTTCTTTTCCCAGCTGGGATGGTAGTTGGATTAAGGGCATGATCATACCCTCATGAGTGTATGCTGGAGCAATTTGAAGGCTTTCAAGCTTTCCAGATGGAGACTCATCCCCCTTCCATCTAAGCTGGCCACGGTGATTACAGGCCTTTGTTCATTTTGCTTAAATATAGCCATCTAATGCTATGTGAGATGTTTTCAGGTATTCCATGAAATCAAGACCATGAATCTTCTGCTAGACCTTTCTGTTATATCTTCATGGGGATGTCTCAGCCTCCTGAGAACTTGGAAGGTACTAAACACCTCTGCTGCCTTTCTCTGTGGTAGTGATGTCAATGAAATGTCTCTGAAGTTGGCTAAACAAACTCGTACTTCTCATTGCAATGGGTTTGTGGTCAAGTCACCGCAGTCTAGCTGACCTCAAGGCAACTCAGTAAACCATTCACAATCGTCTGTCCAGTGTCCCCAGGAAAATGAGGTCACTTGAGCAGGGTTTTTTGCCAATCAATGAACTCTTATTTAAAATCTGTGAAAATTCTGCAGCAGGACAACTTTTCTCTCTTCCATATATTGAAACAGAAGAGATGCGTCTCTTATTTTGTGAAAACATTTCCAAGCCCCTTCAGGAAGATCTGGGAGATATCCTCTGCTGCTGCCAACACAGTGTTAGAGAATCCTCTTGTGTTAGAGAATTGCTTAAGCCATAACATTCTCAGCAGAAAAACTACAGTGGGGAAAAGTCACATTCTCATGCATGCAGGACTCAAGATGCTTTGCTTTTGCTCCTCCCAAACCCTGCCCAATGTAGGCTTTTTTTTCATATAGGTTACAGTATCTCCTGAATTGTTCAGACTAATGAGTGCTCAGAGCAATTTGCCACAAATTTCCCATCCAATAGCTATTCTGAATGCTGAACTCATGAGAGGGCTCTATCACAGCAAGAGTTGGGTCATCTCTAATTGATGCTAAAAATATACACTGATTTTTGTTCTCAGAGATCCTAGATTATACCTTTACGTTTCTGCCACATTTCTCAGAGAAGATTGTAAATGTTTCTGTTCATCTTAATTAATTTAGGAAGACTGTATATTAACATATCATTAAAATTATGTAAGAAATCAGTGTAAGCAGTGATGTAAGAGAACGTGAATGAAAATAATAGATGTGCATGCTTAGATTTACTTTAGCTATGATGGTAGAAAACATTAGATAAAACAGTTAAATAAAACAGATAAAATTTGAATTAAATAAGCTAAATAATTGCCCAAAAAATATATATCTGTGGTGAAAACATGGAGTATTTCATAAATCAGAAAGCCAGGTTGTTCAAAGCAGCAAAGAGGTGTATGTCTTGTTTTATATTAAACAAGAGAATGTTATTTCAGCAGTAGATATGCCTGCTTATCTTGTACAAATTAGATAAGTTAGCAGTAATCTTATCCAAGCATTCTGTGCAGGTAATGAGATAATGAGTCTCCTAAACCTGTGCTCATGCTGGACTTTCATCTACAGGGCTTCCCAGAGCTTTATTTTGCACCTTGCTACTGAACTAAAGTTATAAAAGACTTCACAGCCCTAAGACATTACTCACCCCTAACATTTTCTTAAAGCAATCTTCAATTCTGAACATCAGCATTCACTTAATTGTTCATTATCAGATATTCATAAAAGACTTATCCGCTAGTTTCCATTTTGATGATGGAAGGAAACAAAGCTCTGAGAAATCCTTGTTCCCTTTTCTTTCACCTACTCCAGAAAATCACAGTTTGCAGCTGCACATCCCAGAGGAAATGTCACAGCAGCAGCATCCAGCATGGAGAAAAGAAGAGTTGAAGCTTTGCTCGTTTACACCCAACCAGAATCCCAGCCTTCTTTACTATTGTGCAGCCAAACCCTTTAGGAAACAGGAGAAGAGAATGGAGTATGTGCTCTTGGATAGCCAGAACTAGCCAGGTCTCTTTCTTCTCAGGAATGGTAATGCAGTGGCACAGCTGCCCAGGGATGTGATGGGGGTCCCTGGAGGTGTTTCAGAGCCGTGGAGATGTGGCACTTGGACACATGGTCAGTGGGCATGGTGGGGGTGGGTTGGGGTTGGACTTGGGGATCTCAGAGGTCTTTTCCAACCTTAATGACTCTATGATTCTATGACTAAGGCCATGCACACCTGGATGAGGTCCAGATATATTGTAGGAAGAGAAGAACCTGAGAGGCAGAGGCAGGTGGGAGTGGGGCTCCCACATTCCAGTCAATCAGAGCTGTTCCAATCTGGTTAAATTTACAAGGGTTATGCAGAGGCTTGAAACTGATTTTCAGGTCATAGCAGAGAGATGCATGGATCTGCAGTCTAGCTTTCTGCAAGGCTGATCCTTCAGCAAAGCATGTCCTGTGTTCATAGTACTTCAGGACTCATTTAACTGAAGGCCACAGAAATGCTCAGCATATATAAGATCATCTGCAAAGAGCTTCTTCTTGGATCAGGATTCACTTCTGTGCACTGTGGCAGACACTGAAGTAATTCCCTCCTGTCCTCTGTGGTTTTGTGTGAATCCAGGAAAAAAATAATGCAAGAGAGAGAGGGGAAAAAAAAAAAAAAAAAAGTAAAATTTGTCAGATCAGCTTTCTAAACAGTGACTTTCCTTAAGCTTTCCTAGAAACCCTGCACTGCTCTTCCCATCTCCTGCCAAGATGTATAGAATTGGATCAGCATAATTTTTCTTTTTCTCCTATGTGAGATAATGCCAGTGCTAGTAAGTTATTGTAACTTAACTCTCTCTTGCAGAGTGCACTTAAAGCACCTGGCTTTGCATTTTGACTTGCAGGGTCTGTAAATCAGCTGCAAAGGGCTGGGGTTAAGAGAGTTTCTGGTGAGAAGAGTGAGGTGAAATGGGCTTAGAAAATACCTGATATCCTCAGAGACAGTAACAGCTGGGAGTCTTCAAATTCTACCTGTCCTGATGCACAGTGCACAGGAGGACCCCTTTGTCTGTTTTTTATTTGTTTTGCCCCCCCCCCTTCTTATTTTTTTAAAGAATTTGATGAAATTGATCCTGAAGGCCAAGGAGTGAATGAGCGTCTGGAGGCTTCCTTCACTACAAAGGGAAAACATAGGCTTAAATAATTTTCAGACATCTGCTGTGAAGATGAGAAAAATCCCACCCCCATGTCTAATGACTGGGAACAGTGCCTTGCAGACACTTTTAATGGATATGTGGCTCCATGCATCCTAACCTTCCAGAAATGCTATTTACTGGGATATTTATCGATTTTCCACATCTAAACACAATCAGGGTGGAAAAAAAAAATAATAACAAAAGAAGCTAGATCAGATGTGAAACATCTTAAAATCCAAAATGTCCAAAGATTAATAGAATAATTTATCCAGCTTTGACAACATATCAGATTTTAGATTGTCAATATCGGCTGAAATGAGCCCTACACTTTCATAGAATCATGGAATCATAGAATCATGAAGGTTGGAAAACACCTCTGAGATCCCCAAGTCAAGCCCCAACCCACCCCACCATATTCACTGCTCACATCTCTCAGTGCCACATCTCCAAGGTTCTGGAACACCTCCAGGGACAGTGAGCCCATGAGCCCACCACCTCCCTGGGCAGCCCATTCCAATACATCGCCACTCTTCCAGAGAAGAAATTGATCCCAATATCCAATCTTTCCTTTCTATTCCATCCAATTCCAGTATTTGCAAAATGAGGATCCTAGGCACGTGGTGTACTGAAAGGATAGAAGCCGTAAAAATAATGCAGTGCCAATGGAGACCTTGAGAATACAGAAGAGAAATGTTGTCAGATTGATGTCATCAATTGTCACAAGGTTGGGGAAGGAAGCCAAAATGTCATCCTTGTTGATTTATGACAAGCTGTCCTTCATATATGATGCTACAGAAGGTTCATTGTCCCTTCTCAACTATGGAGATTGAGGTGAGTGCTCTTCTCAGCCTTCTTGCTAGCAGTGGGTTGTCCTCATCTCTGACCTATTTTCACCATAAGGTTAGACAAGACGATCTGCAGTCCTGACCTGAATTTTCCTATGGTCTGCTTTAGCATTCAGGAAAAATGTTGCCTTGAAAACAGGGAAGAGAGGGGAACAGCACATTTACATCACCACGGGAGTCAGAGTCCCACACATGCAACAATTTGGTCAAGAAGCCTAACAAATCAAGCAGGCTCACTCCAGTAAAACTCAACTTGGCGAGGTTGAACCCCAGTGGGACAAACCCCATCTCAATTCCTGCAAGGAACAACTGTGCATGGATGAGTCACTCCACTCACTGTGCTAGACTTGTGCTGCTGCAATTGTCTAACCCCATTTCTACCTTCATAACCTTAGTTCAGCCTCAAAACTTTCCAACTATGTCTGCATCACAATTTCTGACCTTTGCTGCTCCAAATTTTTCTCCTACTCTATCACAATATATCTGAAATGCAAACCTCAACCACAGCATGATCCTCTCCTTAAAATTTATAAGGAGAACATATGGTAGACCATTTTTTTTTTTTTTTAATATTTGGCCACCAGCAATAACCTCAAAACTTTACCACATGCTAACATGAGACAGCATTCATTTTCTGAAGCCATCTTTCCTGTCCTTATTTAGAGGGAGCTGTGTTTTACCATTGGCTTTTTGCTCTCTTGGTCAATGCTTGAGTGATCAGGTCACTTATGTTGTCAGACTCATGCTGCAGGCAGTCAAGAGCCCATGCATTTCTCCTGACTGCAAAATATGCTTGCATACTGAGATTCTTGGTCTCTTTAAGAATCAAAGGTGCAGTGAACGTTGCCGTCAAGTTTTCATTATGGACTGACCCTTAAAAACCCAAAGCAAACAGGAAGAGACTTTTCCTAAAGACTCGAAGTATGTATGGAGGTTGCTGCTACCCAAAGATCCTTTAGAAATTCTTTGACTGAGAATAACTTTAAGAAGAAAGAGGTTTCCTGCAAGGACACGGTGGACAGGAGAGCTCTCTGTGTTTCCCCATTTGTTTATGTAGAAAAGTCTTTATCAGCAGATTTGAAAGATCTGAAGCAATCTCATAGTACCAGTTTAAAGCCCAACAAGCTCTGGAAATCAAAACCTTAGAAATCAAATCTCTGGCCATTTGAGGGTCCCACAAAAACTCCCATGAAAAGCTCATTTCTGCCATTTACAGTGGCCTCAGCAGTATCTCAGCTCTTCACAGACAATGCAGAAACCAAACATACCTTCTCAAAGCAGAAGTTCTCATTAAATACTGTTTCTTCACTCCTTGGTAAAGGTTTTACTCAGTCTGAAGCTCCTTTGCCTCACCCATGAATGGTTCACTTAAGGAACCCCAACATGTTTCTTGGGCTTTTCTTGGCAGAAAATTCCATTAATTGTCATTTCTACAAATGTGATATGGTCTTGCAGACAGTTTCCCTTTGTCACCAATAAAGAATTCTCTGGATTCACTGTTATGGCTAACCAGTGATCTCGCTTAAGGGTTCAAACTACTGGAGGAGCAGACAGATAGACATTTTATTCACAGGAAGGATCAGAGCACTGTCACTCTCTGCCAGAAATTCAGTAGGCCAACAACGCTGAGCAAACCCCTACAAAATACGAAGTAAAAATGACCACAAATATGTCTGTGTTTTAAATTCTAGATGGGTTGGCACTGCCTGGTTTTCTGCTGGTTGGAAGAGAGCTGTCAAATTTATACAATTACAATGAGGCACCACTGTGCTCTCAATAAAGGGGTGAATTCGGTAGTCACCGCCCAGCATCCATGGCAATACTGCAGGAAATCATCTGTGAATGTGATCTGCTTGGTAGAAAGTCGCTTTCAAATGGTGTGCGTGTCACTTCAAAGAGTATAGACTGCTGCTGTTTGACTCGGGCACCCAACCAAAGCAGCCCTCCTGCCAAGATTGCTGAACCCCGCGTAACCAACCACTCGTCAATGTGTTCACAGAACTGTGCTGAGAATCACACAGAGCATCAATTCAAGAAAATCATAACCCAGGAGGAGAGAAAGTGATGAAAGACAGATTGTGGGACAGACAGGTCCAGTGGGATCGAGTGCACCCTCAGCAAGTTTGCTGATGACACCAAGCTGAGTGGTGCAGTTGATAAAACAGAGGAAAGAGATGCCATCCAGAGGAACCATGACAGGCTTGAAAGTGCACCCATGTGAAGCTAATGAGGTGCAACAAGGCCAAGTTCAGGGTTGTTGCACCTGGCAGTCTCAGATATGAGTACAGATTGGGAAAAGAACTCCTTGAGAGCAGCCCCGTGGAGAAGGACCTAGAGGTTCTGGTGGATGAAAAATTGCACGTGAGCCAGCAATGTGCACTTGCAGCCTGCAAGGCCTTCTTTAAGCATAAAGAGGCAGGTTTGGGGGAAAAAAAGTGTCACTCTTATTGTGCGTTTAGTTCTGAGACTGGCAACAAGGATACCAAGGAGGGCAATTCCACATGGAGCTGAAGATTGCTCTTTTCGTCTGTGAGGACGTTTGCACATCAAAACCAAAAGTTCACACCTCAGTCCCTGGCTGCAGCATATAAGGTAGATGTAGACATCATAAACCTGGGGAAGTGATTTCCTGCTCTTTTTGTCCTCCATCATTCCTTAGAGTTTGGATACGGAGTTGATTACCCAAAAGAATGTCAAAAGTTTTGATGAGATGTCTATTAAGAGAGACTATGGTTAGGTGAACATGTGGTCTCTCTTTACCCGTTAAAAAGCTGTAAGAAACACCTAACTCTCCATTTTCTTTCTGGGGAGTGAGAAGACCCACCAAATGCCTTTTGACTCCAAACTAAGAAGTCCACAGTGGATATCTACAGATATTCATGGTGGACAGATTGCACATGACTTTTACTCAATTTGGGAAACAGGCATTTGAGTTGTGACTAATGTTTTGTTCTTTTCTTTCTTCCTGTCTCATAACCTCAAGAGTATCAACCTTTTTACTCACAACTTGCCTACGAAAAGAGCTGAAAACTCGTTTGTGCTAGATAACATACTTTGGATTGTTTGACACTACACTGCTGTGTTTCCAATTAGGTTTCCTTGCTTTTATCTTCTTTGTGTAATCTTTTCAGTCCCTCCCACTAATTAGAACCTTATTTGCCTTTTTTTCCCTTTTAAACAGTGTTTATCCTTCACATTGTTCTTGCATCTCTGCTTAGCGAGATTGACTTCTGTTATCTTTGTTTTTTAAATATATGTTTAGATTTTATTGGCACAGGCACTTGTTAAAGCGATCCAACTATTCATTACAGTCCTCATGATTTTCCATAGTAAATTTTCTAGACAATCAACTCTGATCAACATTACTTTCTGTCTCGTTCTACATTCTTTCAGAGAGTTATGTTTTATGAAAAGCCCAATACTTCAGATTATTACCTTTCATACATAACATTCCCTCAGAACCAGTGGATATCTGATGATATTCTGATGCCTAGACCTCCAGATGTTTTATTTTATTTATCATACTTGGCCTGTTTTCTAGGACCAAATCCAGAACAGCCTCTAATCTCAAGGGTTGCTTAACAAATTCTTTGAGGGGCTGTGGAAAGATATTAAGGGAAAAAACATCTTTCCACAAGAAATAATTCTGCAAAGCCTAATGTCATCCTTATGTAATTAAAATATACATTGATCAATAATGATCTTGTAATGGACTTAATAAGGAATTTTAAAATGCACTATTGGGAGAGCATGGAAACTTCTCATGCTTTAAAGAATAAACTGAACTCTTACTAATGCAAGCCAAGAGGAAACTTTTCAATGACAGCTTTTCTTAATTGTCCATTAGAAGTTTCTTGTGCTTTTTTTTATGGAGCAGAAGGCACTTGCCACTGATTGAGATTCAGAACAATTCTGGATCTGGTTGAAATTAGATGACCTTTGAGGTCCTTTTCAACACAGGTCATTCCATGATCACTAGTTGGAGCCAGAATAGTAGTCTTGTGACCAGAATTCAAACAGAACAGAGAGGAGGGAAACAAAATGAGAAACATGCTGTGATTCCCTCCTGCCCACATGGACCCTCACAGAGCTCAGAAGCAAAGAGCACTTTTCTGGAAGGATGCACCAAAGCCACCCAAAGTAAAAGACATACCTAGAGGCAAACAAAGAGAGAAACAAAGTGAAAGCCAATGAGCCCAAAAATAGGCTCTTTGGGGAGGAATAACCCTGTACACCAGTACAGACTGGGGGCTGACCTGCTGGAAAGCAGCTTTGTGGGAAAGAGCCTGGTTGTCCTGCTGGACAACAAGGTGACCATGAGCCAGGAAAATGTCCTTGTAGCCAAGGAGGCCAATGATACCCTGGGGTGAATTAGGAAGAGCATTGCCAGCAGATTAAGGGAGGTGATCTTCACCCTCTGCTCTGCCCTGGGGAGGCTTCATCTGGAAGTCTGGGTCTAGTTCTGGGCTCCCCAGTACTACAGAGATATGGAACCACTGGAGAACGTCCAGTGAAGGGTTACAGAACTGACTGAGGACCTGGAGCATCTCTCCTACAAGGAGAGGCTGAGGGAGCTGGGCATAGTCAGTATGGAGAAGAGAAGGCTGGGGAGGATCTGCTCGATGTATAGAAGTATCTGAATGGAGGGTGTAAAGAGGATGGGGTCACTCTTGTCTCAGTGATGCCCAGAGATAGGATGAGAAGCAAGCAGCACAAACTGAAACACAGGAAGATCTGACTGAACATGAAGAAAAAATACCGTGAGGGTGATGGAGCACTGGAACAGGCTGCCCAAAGAGAATGTGAAGTCTCCTTCTCTGGAGATATTCAAAAGCCTCCTGGACACAATCCTGGATAATGAGCTCTATGGAACCTGCTTGAGTAGGTTAGACCAGATGATCTCCAGAGGTCTCTTCCGAGCTCAACCAGTCTGTGATTCTGTGATGCTGAAGTGAAAATTACAAGTTTAGTGTCACAGGTTTATCTCTCTGGTCACCTGCAGGTATATAGGTTTTCAGTTCAAGTCCTAAAGCAAGAAAATATGCTGAGCTGTCAGAGCACCTGTCAAATTGCTCTGAAATTCCTCTCATCAGCTTTCATATCCATGATATCTTGCAGGCAGGAGCTCTAAACTCAGTAGTGTTCTTGGGAAAGGCAGCAACTGGACAAACTAGAAGGAATCAATCACACCTTTTTAGAGATTTCAAGGAGGTTTTGAAACATTTTTTCTCCTAAGTCTTCCCCCCCTCCTCCAAAAAAAAGAAAAAAAAATCACATAAATCTATTTCATTTCTTTCAAATCAGGTTCCAAAATGACATGCTGAGATTTAGGAAGAAAAAAAAAAAAAAAAAAAAGGAGGAGGAAATTTGAGGATTTTCCCACCCCACCCCACTTTCAACGTTTTCCAAACCTTTTTACTACGACAGCCTGAGAGGGCTTTTTATTTTTACAGCTGCTGCATACCTAGTTCTCCTCGCTGGACGACGCACACGCAGCTCCAGTGATTCTAATCTTTTCATTCCAGGAAAGGAACCAGCTGTAAATCTATTGAAGCAAGATCAGGATACAGCACCAGGCCTGTTGTTCTGCCCTCCCGCTGGTTAAGACTTCCCTTGAACCTCTCCCACACTCAGTCGTTCTGCCTGGGATCCTGGAGCCTCTGTTTTAAGAATCCCTTCCCACTCTGAGATCCCGCAGACCCAACCTCAATAGACCTCTAAAGGCAGCAATCTGATGATTTTCATCACCTAGTGAGATACCCTTGCAAAGCCATAGTTGAGTCAGGTCTGGGGAGGGCTCAGTCTCTCTCACCTTGAAAGCATCCAAGAGATGTGCTACTTTTGCATCCTCTCCTGATTTTGACACAAATAACAGGAATAAGTTTAACCCATGCCCACTCCCTGCCCCTAGGTGATGTAGTGAATGCATTCATTAGGTTGATGCAGAACTTGATGGCAGGGCTCCTTCACTCCAAGCAGGGCTGCCGTTTTCCCTTGCTGACATCGCATCAGCTTTCCACTGCATGATAGGCTATAAGAACAACAAAAATATCAGCACTTTTTAAAAATATCAGATCAGTGATTGCAAAGAGAGACAATTTCCACCCATGGAAAAATACCCGAGGAGTCATCGTGTGGTGGTGAGAACGTCACCTCTGGGATGGGTCTTTCCCAAATCTTCCTGGTAATACAGTGCCGAGTACACAAACACAATGACTGCCTAGCAACATCTCCTGCCAATCCGGGCAGTGGTAGAGCAAATAAAAATGTGTGTTGCACTCTCCAGCAATGCTTGCATTGAAAATGGATCATCAAGGAACAGTAAAATTTGTGTTGGGTTGGTGGGGATGAGGTGGAAACAGGGCCTCCCACCCCTCTTTCCACAGCATTAACACGACTCTGACTTTGCCTTCTTGGCCTTGGGAAATCACTTCAGGTTCCAACAAGCTTCATGTCCCCAGTGAAAGCTGATGCACATGAAAGCTATATATATGCATGTGTTGTATGAAAGGACAGGGGAGGAAGAGGTAGTTCTGCAGCAGAAGGCAGCAGCAGTTTCCACAGGTCAAGAGACTTGCAGGATTATTCTGACTGTGTGTTGTCCTGTCGTATTCTATCTCAACCAGGGTTTGGACCATAAAATGGGACTGTGGGCATGTGGCATGGAAGGAGGCTATTGCTCTAAGGGACATGGAATGAACAGGACCTGAAAGCAGAAACCCCAGAGCAGGCCTGGGGCCCATTGGTATTGACCAACCTAAGCAAGATTGAGCTGCCCTGAGGGTTGTCTGTGGCTTAGCCTGGGCTTTATTCCCTTAGGGCACAGTCATGGTTAATTTTGGTGGCAGTTTTGGAGGTGGCAATGCCTTTGACATCTAGGGGAGAGCAGTCCAGAAGGGCATTAGCCATCAGAGGGTTGGTGCATCCATCCAATCCTTCCTTTTGCTATGCAAAGATATCCAAAGGGATCGACCCTCATCTAAAAGTCGCTTTGCGGTGAGATTGGATGCTATTAAGCAACCACACTGAAAGGAAATGAAGCATCTTGTTCCAAATCCTGTTGACATCATTGCTGACTTGAGAGTCACCATGTGCACTGCTGGGTCTGTCCAAAACCATGACAGGGTCTTTCATCCCCACCTCATATTCCATCATTTAAAAATAAAAAGCTGTTTCTTCAGTTTTCTGAGAGGCCACTCAGAAGCCTTTCTTCACCGGAGGACAATGGCAAAGGTGGGCATGTGTAGAAGTGGAACTGTCACCATTTGCCACCAGTTTAGCTGAAAGCAGGCTATAGGTCTGTTTTTTCTCAGACTCAATATATTAGACTGACTCAAAATCCAGGTCTTAGTATGAGAAACCTTACTGAGTGGGTGTTGATATCTCCTAGTAAAAGATAGCCAAAGATAAGGCACCTTGCAGCTTCCTAACAAGTATTTAACAAGCATGGAAAGCCTTGTAAGTTATGTTTGGAAAAATACATATATTTGACGCTTGGAAGTAGTTGTGAAATGACTGCTATTTGCTAAGTCCTCCTACAGATATGCTTCTTTCTATTGCTTCACCTGCTGAAAGATGGAAACCTACATCACAGGCCCTTATATGGAACAGTTTAGCTAAAAACATTTCTTCTACTCCCATCCCCAACAGCATTTCAGCCCTGGGACTAATACCCATCTCAACATCCAGTAGATAAAATGGCATAAATCTGTAAGCAGGGGACCTGGACCACACAACACATCCTGCATCCACCAGCCCTTTATCTATAATTCGTATTTCCTGCTCCTGTCCACGCTGTAAGCATTTCAGTTGTACGAATGTCAGCTGAAAGTGACACCAACTGCTCCACAAGCTTAAGAGGCAGTTTTTAAGCACAGATCATAAATATCATTTCATACATTTGGCTGTGTCTGGGCCTTTCTAGTCATGATACTGTTCCCTCCTCTCCATGTCTGGAACCCGCAACCCGTCCCTGTGTCTTTGATCCTTTTGTCTCAACTAAAGAAAGCCACACTGATATATAAAGCATGTGTGATACATCAGCTTAGTGGAAAGCTCCTTCATGCATTAGCCATCTTCTGGAGGAGTGAGATTTTTGTGGTATGACCCGCAGAGCCAAACCTGCCAGCATTCCCTGGAAAGCAGGAATAAGGGGGAAAAAATCTGAGCTCATTATTTGAGACCTGATCATATTATTATATAGATGTAAATTATTCAATAAAACATGCACCCGGTTCATTTCCCTACTGCTACCCTGGAAAAGGGGCCCTGGGGGCTGGATGCTGCCACGGGGGCATACCAATCTATCTGGAGGGAGGGAGTGGGTTTGTTTGTGCTGGTGAGCAGGAACATCTGGAGGGGAAGGAGGGTGCATTCTGGAGCAGAGCAACAGCTGGCTGCCCTGAGCGTCCACCCCAGGCACAGCTGGCACACAGACAGCATCACTGCAGCAGCACTTCTGCCTCCCTCCCTCCATCGGCACTGCTTCCAAGGGCTATTGCTCTCACATCGCATCCTCAGCTGCTCTGCAAGCTGCTTGTCACTTAGACTGTCCCTACATGGCAGTGGCACGACCCTGGCCTCTGGCCCCATGCAGTGTAAGGACAGGGGGTGAGGGGGAGCCAGTAGGCGTGAGTAAGTTCATTTCCAAATACAGCAGCACGCTGCCGTCAGTGATTGCAGGACCGTTCATACCAGCAGCAGATAATTTGTGCATAATGTCATGCGACATTACTAATGCTGCTGGGTTCCCTCCCAAGTGGAATACCACCCCCTTTGAGGCAAAGCCCAGCTGGTATTTAACCACACAAAGGATCCCTATCAACTATTCCTTCCCCTAAAACTCTGATAAATCGCTGTCCTGTTCCCATGCAAGTCACAACAGCCTTGACAACCTCCCTCCTCCAACATCATTGCAGAAACCATTTTCCCCCAGTAACCACTGGTGTTCAAAGCCAGTCTGTAAGACCAGCTCCCCCAGGACACGCAGATGACTACTCTCCAAAAGAATCCCCATCACTACCACACCAGAGAACTGGGGGTCAGGTCTCCGACCCATTAATCAAGAGCCTCCTGTGCTTGCCACAAAGCCACAGGGCCATTCGATGCTCCAAAGACTTCCTTAATTAAAACTAGAAATCAAATTTCTCAAAATAGATATGATTCTGTATTGGACCAAGTCCCAGATTTGGTTTTGATCTTTCGAGTCGAGCCGTCTCCTTGCCTTCCACTGGAAATCACTAACTGGAAGCTTTTGGCACCCAGTGCAGCAGGCTCGTAATAAAAGTGCAAGCAGCAGACTAATAATTCCTGAAATCTGCAATGCTGGAGAAGAAGTCAATGAAACTTCTGGCATTTCAGTGCTCTTGCCCAAGTTGCTAGATGTGTTTGTCGCCATGAAGTGTGGAGAACTGATGTGCCTGCAGAGCTGCCAGAGCACTCTCTGCCACAATACGCAAGCTGATTGCCTTTAATGAAGACCTTTATAATCATAGACAACATTTTTTGGGGAGAGGGGGGAGCTGAGGAAAGACAACTGATTGATCAGATAGGCATGATGCCAGTTGAGAAACTGAAAATCTCTCCAGCACATTCTCCATCATTATTATAGATCAAATGAACGAGGGGGCGTATTACTAACATTTACCTCTTTTTATTTCATCATTGGAACAACCCCTGGGAAAATCTGAGCCAAAGAAAAGATATTGCCAATCTCTACCTTTACAAGGCGGTAGGTTAATCAGAAAGCCCTCCAAGATCATAGAATCATTAAGGTTGGAGAAGACCATTATGATCACCTTGTCCAGCCAACCCATCCCCACAATCCCCACCAAACCATGTCCCTCTGTGCCACATCAACCCTTTTCTTGAAAACCTCAGGGACAATGACTCACCACTTCCCTATGCAGCCTCTGCCAATGTACTGCCACTCTTTGTGAGAAGAATTTTTTCCTAATATCCAACCTGAGCCTCCCCTGCTCCCATGCAATGCAATGTAGACAGGTCATTGAAGTTGTCCTAATAACCAACCACAACCTGAGAGCAGCTTGAGCTCGTTCCCTATTCCAGGTGGATAGAATGGAATAGGAAGCCAATGGCACTTACATCAGATCTGCCTTCAGCCCCTAGACGAGATGAGCATTTGGAAGCATTTTCTCAAGGGCAGATGTTGGTCTCTCTTGCTCCAGTCAAAGTTGTGAAAAAAGTGTCAGATGTTTGGAAGGAGGTATGAGGGAAAGCGAAAGGAAAGGTAGCTAGTCATTGACACAGGTATAGAAAAGCACAAGACAGTACACATCTTTTCCCATTCTCTCTGTGCTGACACTCAAGTCTCAGAGCTTTACACAGGAGGTTTCTTGCACAGGAATCCTAAGTAGATAAAGCTGCCTATGTCTGTGGCTTTTGGAGTCGCAGGAGGACTGTTCATTGACTTAAATGAGCTTCAGCTAAGACTAAAAGTACTGAGTGTCCTTGGGTATCAGTGAATGTAACACACAGGCTGAGCTAAGGCATAATGAGCACACAAAAGTTCTGTTTCTAATGATTCTGGGTTAACAACTGCCTTATCTTGGAATGCATTTTCAAACTGATGGTAAATCATATATTCTTTTTTTTTTTTTTTTTTAAGCAATGGCTTTCCCTATGGCTTTGCTTTGCTTTGTTTTATTTGGTTTGCCTTGGTTTTCCTAGAGGTTCAGAAATGGAGATGGTTTTATCCACAAACCCACACTTAATCAGGGTCAGAGCATCTTACTTCTTCCCGCTTCCCAACCACTGCATCTTTCTTTGCAAAGACCATTAATTAACCCCTTACCCAGACCACAGTTGGCCTTCTCTGCTGAATATTCTGACAATCAGTGCCAGCTGTTAAGGATGACACAGCCCTTGTATGTACTGAGAAATAGAACGAGACCACAGATCCGTTTCATATCACTCACCACTAGCACACTAAAGCCTTTGACCATCACAGCCAAAACAGACTGGCCCCAGGACAGACCCCTAGGGGACACGACTCAGCATATGGCCCCCACCTGGTCATGGAGACTTTGACCACAACACTATTTGCAACCATTTAGTCAATTCCTTATGAATTTCAACAGTACACCTTTCAAATCCCTGTCCTTCCAACTTAGAGATAAGGATGCGATGTGGCACCATATCAGAGGTCTTGCAGAATCCAGGTAGATGATTTCTATTGCTTTTCTTTTGTCTAGAGATACCGTCACTCCATCAGATTGGTCAGGCACAATCTGCCCATGGTGAAGCCATGCTGGCTGTCACAGATTACCTCCTCATCTTGCATGTGCCTTAACATGACTTTCAGGAGGATCTGCTCTATAATCTTTCCAGACACAGAGGTGAGCCTCACCAGTCTGTAGATCTCTGTGCTTTCATTTCTGCTTTTCTTAAAAATGGGAGTGATGTTTCCATTTTTTCCAGTCGCTGGGGACTTCACCTGATAACCACAACTTTTTGAATAAGATGGAGAGCAGTTTGGCAACCACATCAGCCAGTTCCTTCAGGACCCATGGATGTATGTCATTGGGCCCCAGCATTATGCCTTCTCTTTCGTCCTTTCTCCCACTGTTCCATTTGCAGAATCCTGATGCTGTATCCTACCCAAGCTACAGCATCAGAATAAAAGGCTGCTTGGCTTGTTTGCTCACCCTTAGCAAAATATGAGCAGATCAGTATGAACTGGGGCACACAACTATCATTAAGCCAAGTCTCCTTCATCTAGAAAGCCACCTTTGTCCATCACAGCTGAGTTATTTGTATGTATATTCAGAGCATGCTATCATATGAGCTGGTAAATTCCCAAGGAGAAAACCAGTCAGTAACACATAGCTGTCTTAAGTTAAATCCAAAACCTAGTGGAACAACATATGTGGAGCAAACTTCTGCTCCCAATAGATAAGTAGTAATTTTTTATTTATTACTAGCTCAATTAGTAGTAACTCTGACAGGATTTTGCCACGGAATCCAAGCTGACAGGCAATGGTAGGAGAAACTAAGAATAACAATATATCACCCACAGAATCACCCATGACATGAGAAAATAGAAGAGAGCCTCTTTGCTGTTGCTATGGTCAATTAGTCTTGTGGCTAATCAGAGGGTTTAAATTCTTCAGGCCTTCAATCTTCAGGACTACTAATCTCACATTAAGAATAGCATCAAACTCAAAAATATACACTGTACATGACATTCAGGGAAATAAGTAGTTCTCTCAGACTAATAACTATTCTCTCATTCCTTTGGGTCTTGACATGCCGTGGCTTCAAACTCGAGTTATTTCGTGTTCATTTGCCTTCTTTGTGGCCCTGTGTGAGGTCTTTCTGGAGTTTAAGCTGGAGGACAGCCAAGGTGTCAAAGGGACACCTTTCCTCCAAGCTGTTGAGTGGAATGTCCTAAGTTTATGAACACTGGAGTAATTCTAGGTATACGGCCCTCGTGAGCACCATCAATCACAGACTTTCATTTCAAACCCTCCCTACTTTTTATGGCACTTCCCATGGCTGGGTAAGAGGAATGCTGTCCCCCAGCCCCTACCAGATCACTGCAGTTTACTGAAGTTGCTGAGCTAGGTGCTAAGTTGTTTCTAATACCCAGCGGGGCACCTCCAGCAGATTCCTGATGAGGACTGTGGAAATCTGAGAATTAAATAAATAAAACAAAAAAAACAAACAAACAAACTTAAATATTCCAACCCAATCTAAGGTTAGTATAAAACCAACTGTCTCAGTTAGTTAACTGGGAAAAAAAAAACCACAAGTAACTAAATGTGGCTATGGACCATTCTCATGGAAAAATGCACTCTCCACGTGAACTCACAGCACTGATAGGTCTGTGAGAAACAGTGCTAACATCTCAGGCACTTCTAAATGTACTGACTTACTTACCTACTAATTTATTTACCTGTCACTTACAAAGCTCTGGAAATTCTGGACATGGTTTAGCGGACCATGTTGTGGTAGGTGTATGGTTAGACTGGGTGATCTTGGAGGTCTTTTCCAGCTTTAATGATTCTAAATCAGTGTTGAGCTTAGTGATAATCTCAGGGAATACTATCTATGTTAAAATATTGTAAACAAGAAAAGAAGTAAGCACAGAGATTGAAATATAAGGCTTTTCCCAACATTAAAATTACTCAGTCTTACAGACTACTGGACCTATTCAGATAGATGCTGATCATTTACATCCATTCTTAGAATAATGTAGGAATTCAAATATCCAAACAGCAATGAGGGCTATCAGAATAGGAGAATAGGAAGAAAGACCCATTTTACAAAGCTGCTCATGAAATAACCAGAACAGACATAGTTATGATTATGTGCTATCTCTACCATTTATTGGAGTTTTCCTCTGTAATCAATCTCTGACCTGACAGAATCATAACTTCCCATTAGACCACATCAATCCTACTCAGACTTAGTGGCAGTTAACAAGAAAGATAGACCAACCTTCCTCCTGCCTGTTTGGGAATTCGCTGGTGAGACACACGTTGGTTTCAAAGGGCTGCTTGATTGCTTCTGTTTAATGAGAAAATGTCATTGTATTCCAGAAAAACTCTTGGGTTTACAGGCAGTTACTCTCTAAATGTCTGCCAGGTTAAGAGTAAAATATCCCATCAAGGTTTGAAAATGTTTCCCAAGAAGTTTGCCATGGATTGGTGCTTGGGGAAACAGGTTGAGTGAGAAAACAAGGGTTGGAGGCCAGTCTGTGATACTGTCCATGGAGCAGAACTATATTCAATAGCCTCCTCTCCTTCTTATCTTCTGTGCTGTACATCTCTTTGGCTTCCCGAAAGGCTTAGCTGACTGTCTCCCTAGACAGTGTAATCTACTGACGGTACAGAGAGGACGCAAAACCATTTTGAAAGCATCTACATGGACTTTAAGGGAATAAAAATAAAGTAAAAAGAAAGAATGAAAGAACTTGGGGCTGTATTTCCAGCAATTCAGACCAGCATGCTAACTCCAAATTCAGTCTGCTTCATTTTAACGTATGGCTCAGAGCTGTGTATGAAATGTGCCTACCAAAGAGCACACGTAACTGTAGTCCTCAGTCCTAAGATAGGACTCCTTTCCTGGATGAAGCAGCAGAGCAGTGTGAAGGAGCAGTGAGGGCAACTCCTGGGGGCAATGAGCAGCAGTAGTATCAGAGCTTGATCCTGCACATTGCTCCTGGGTGCCCCAGAGAACCATCTCAGTACTCCCAGGGAACAGAAAAATGGATCTCAGCAGTGTAGGCTCACCTTCCCATGCAAGATCTATTCTTGCCAGTCCAGAGCCCTCCAGAATCAAGTCTGCGAGATACTTCAGCAGTGTACCCTCTTAGGCTTTTCCACCTTCCTCCTCTACAGCACAACTCCTTTTCTTACTTAGCTTTCTGCTTTAGCCTGCCTGGAGCTTCTCCAACAGTGGTTGAAATGGCAGAGGATTGCCATTGCCTGACATGGAGTTGGCCAACACAGGACCAAGGAGCACACAGGCATTCTCCCCAGCAGCACTGCTCCTCCTCCAGCCTTCCCAGGCATCCATCTCCCAAGGCTACAGTCACTGGCTTTGTCCAGCTATTCTGCTGTCTTGAAGGAAACAAGGAGGGTATTTTCTTTGCTAGTCCCTTAATTCCATCTGCAAACATTCCCTCCCATACACACATACAAAAAACCATGAGCTGGGAAGAATTGCTCTATGCACCATCTTGCATTTGCCAAATGGATTAGCTAATAATTGCTGGGTGTCTCAAATGCAAAAGGGCTCCTGAGCAGGACAGGGCTTGGCCTGTATTTACTTTATTTATCATTATTATTTCCCTCCTCCTTTCTCACCCTTGACAAAACCCTGACCTGCTTCCTAAATCCTTTCTTTTGGGAACAAGGGAGGGACATGGGGTCTTTTATTAGCAAAGCCTGAGAGCCTAAAAGTGAGTTTGGGAGGCAGGATATTGACCTTTGAGGCACCTAATGCTGTATTACAAGGTCTAATCCTACATTCCAGTGCTGCCTGAAAAATGAGGAAAGGAGGAGTAGAAAAGAAGATATCACCCACTGTGCAAAATGCATTCACTCCAAATGAAACAGAGGTCACTGCAAGGGAGGTGATGAGACAGAGGGCAAAAAGGAGCCAAAATAGATTCGAGTGGTTTTTTTTTGTTGTTGTTTCTTTTTGGAGAATATACAGAAAATTCTAAAATGCAGAGAGTCTCTAAAATTATTTATCAAATGGATAACTTCAGTCTCCCTCCTTCGTATCACTTGCCATGCTCTCTCAACAGTTATCTACTTATAGCTGCCATAAAGCATTTATCACACCAGCAGTGGGGTCAGGGCAATGGTGGTCCCACCAGAGCCAGGGAGCACAGAGCAATGTGGTAGGTAGGGATACTGTTGAGAGGTAGGCACAGGGGAAGCAATGGGGCTTCATAAATGCTCTCAACAGTGCTCCACTCTAGACTAACAGTAAAATGACCAAAACTGCCCCATCCTGTCACCAAGGGGATGATGGATAATGCCATGAGACAGATAAGTTCTCCCTCTGCTCACGTTACAGCACCCAGGAGGATCCAACACCCAGTCTATCTTAACAGGTGACAGTGCCTGTTGTAGCCCTAGGACAAGCCAGGTCCAGTGATCTCACTGCTCAGATATTTTACTTCCCTGTGTTGTAAGGATGTTGGGATCTGACATCATCCAATGACACATATCTGAGCCACAGTGTCATCAATATAGGTCTTTCTTCATAGTACTGCTGTACATTCACACAGTAAAGTGGAAACAAAAGGAGTCTCAACATGACAAGGATAAAAAGAACCACAAGCAATCCATAAATTAGAATGGAAAAAAAAGGGAGGAAAAAGAAGGGCCAGCATTTGAAAAGACCTTTATATGGATGTTAATTTCATTAGTTGTGATTTGGAGTACGTCTCAAGGTTTTGGTGTGCACCAAAACAAAGAATACAAACTTGAGAAAATAGCATCTTCAGTCCAGTCTTCCCTCATTCTCCAGTAGTGCAGAGTGGGGTCCTAGAACAATGTCAGTGAATTGCTTTGTTTTTATTGGTGTTTTTATGAGCAGCAGTGACAAACCCATGAACAGTGCCCAAAGTTTGACAGGACTTAGATATCTGTCGAGCCTCTGGGAGGTTTCACCTTGGAAAATACTTTCTTAGGAAGAGAGATGTAAATAACTCATGGGAATTGATTTTTATAACATTTAGTTCAAAAAGAAAAGGAATGTTTTAGGATGAGCATTTCCTTCTCTGGCACATACAGGGTGGAATGATTTGTGACATTCAAATCAATATGGGACAGAGAGAGTAAGGAATGGAATTAACTCCTTGATGAAGTTTAGAATGTTTTTTAATTACAGAATTCTCTCAAAGTCAGATCCCACATGTTTTGTGTTCCTCCCAGACTGCCTCTCTGCAGATGAATTCACTCATACATACTCACCTATAAACCCAGGCAGCCAATACTCAGATTTCATTGATGAAGTCTCATGAAAGCTCCAAGCATCTCAGAGTCCTGACTGCCCCTGAAGCCTGAGGACAAGTGAGAAAATTGAGGTTCTGGCTTGGGATTTGAGAGCTGGGTGCAATCACCTACATAGCAGTCACCACTGACTGCTACAAAATTGCTCTGAGTTCACATTCTTGCTTCTCTACACAGAAACCTCACTTATAAACTGTTATTCTCTTGGTTTACATTCATGTGAATTAAACAAAATAAACCAAAGCAAATTAGCCCTGACTAGCTTTGAGTTCACTCCCTTTTGCAAGACACACACCAAGGCTTTGCTGACGGCATCGCCAAAACCAAAAGACAATTAAACTTCCAGTTCCCTTTAAAACTAAGTGATCCTCTCCAGATCTGAACCAGACAATGAATCCATCAAGGGACAGATAGAAGAGTTCAGCATCGTGGGACTCAGTTGCGCAGCTCTTTAAATGGTGCAAATCATTGCCATTGGATGAACTTTCAGGGATCCTGACCTGATGGACTTCTGGTTCAGGATCTGAACATTCTACTTCTTAGCTTAGGCAGGAAAAGTATGTTTGTTATTCCAAAGAAAAGCTTGTTTTTTTTCCTCCTGGATTCACCGCAGCCAGCAAGGAGAAAAGAGGGGTTGGAGAAGCTCATTGCCTTGCTAATCTGTGGTTTGCAACAAGAGCTGTGGAAAGGCTTCTTGAAGGAAAACCAAACTGGCTTCAGGAGAAAGCCAAACCCAAGGAGGGTTTGGGAGGGATATAGGAGAGAGGATGAAGTGTGGGGAGGGGGAGAGGTAAAGGAGGGTAATAAGAGCTGTGTGTGGCACTTCCACGTAGTGAAAAACATCTTGAGGAATGGGTTTGGGATTCCTTCCTTTGGAAACATTTGGAAAAAAAAAAAAAGGAGCTGAAAATGTCACTTAAGAAGAGGTTAGAAGTGTTAAAAAACATTGAAATATGCCCCCCAAAAAAGCTTGCGTTCTTGAGGGTTTCTCTCACATCAGCACTCCCTTTCCAGGAGAGCACACTGGGTTACGTGACCAACAAATGCATCCTGACCCCAAACACACCACAAGAATAACAGATCTTACATCGCACTTTCCTTCGGTAGAGTTCAGAACACTTTATGGGAGAAGTTATGTTTTCCACAAAAAAAATAAAACAAATGTTTTCCAACAGGAACTAGAACCAGGAAAAAGAAACCTTTTAGAATTTTTTCCCTTTGGAAACAAAATCTAGAGGAAAAAAAACCATGTAGGGGAAAAAGTGTTTTGTTTAGAACCAAAACATTTCACTTCTGAGAGGAAAGCTGAGGCATGGGTAGGTTAATGTGGCTTGTCCAGAAACCCACTCGAGACTTGCACCTAGATCTCCTCAGCCACAAGCCAGCCTGCCTTAAGTTAAACTGCAGTGTCAACAGAGATTTCAGACAAACATCAAAAAATGAGTGCAGTATTAGCAGCAAAGACGCCGGGTTATAAACCAGCCTCTTTGAAGATCCCCGTGCCCACACACATACTATTCATCACTGGCATATATAGCTGAAAAGCAGGCTGTTCCCAGAGAGGCCATTCACCTCTGTTATCCCCCCGGAATAACCAACCCACTTAGAGCACTCCCTGTGCAATCTGCTCATCTGCTCCAATATTAAGTACTATGTACAGAAGGTCAAGCTGAACACGCACAAGCCATTGCCAGGGCATTGAAATTTCTGCGTGCAACTTCTGTGAGTGAAGTGCCCTGAACGACAGCGAGTTTCAGTCTCTCCAAGAGCCAAAAGATTTTCTCCGAAGCAAACAGCATGTTAATCCTGCGTGGAGCTTTTACGGAGCACACGGATCATGTCATGTATGGAGACTCTCAAGATGTCATCTGCCACTTAAAAGGTAGTAAGAGAGCCAAGAATAGCAGAAACCCAGAGCAGCACATACCCTTGGGTACTCTACAGCTGTGCTCAAGTCTGGAAGACATGTAATTTTCACACTATTTCTCACCAACCTACATTCAGTCAACTCCATTTTCCCAGCTCTGTGGTCTAAACACACCAATCTCCAATTTTCACTCTGCCTCCTCGTTCAAATGAGCTTGCAGTACCCCTGCATAAGGCACTTGGAGTCCACTTTGTTTTGGTGCTCTGATTTATAGTGGCTTCAGGAACTGGCTCTCCTATTGATAACTAATAAGCAAAAAGAGAGAAACAAATAAACTGGGAAAAAGAAACATACCCCAGTGAAGGACAGTGGAGCAGTAGAGTGTCACTGCACTTCCTTTCTGCCTCCTCCTTTTGTGGGTGAAGAAGTTTTTGCAACCTTCAGCACTAGCTTTAGCTATTTCTCCAAGTTAACCATGCACACTCACACTCATATAGAAAATAAAAGTAGGCAGGTTTCCAAGGGGAGCATTCACTCCAAGGAAAGGAGGAGGAACTGATTATTTAGGAGGGAAAAAGTATAATTTAAGTACTGTCAGTCATTAGCCACCATCTACCAGTGAACAGCATAACAGATTCCTATCTCAGCTGGAATCAGTCACATAATATTGATACCCTCTCAATAAACAAAGCAAATCTGTTCCAGATGAACAGAGAGATTGTCATGAATTTCACACCTAAAAACAGCATTAGGCGTAACCAATCTGAACTGTCACCAAACCTGAGAGAAGATGATGCATAAAATACCTTATAAGGTGGGTTATTTTTATGGAATTCTGGAAATTGGAACAGAAATGCTGGACTTGCAATAAGACCTAGAAATAAACCCAAGATTTGGTCTCAACAGATGTTGATATGTTGTGTTACAGCAGCATTGCACAGCCATGTCCCTGTTGTGTGACCCTGCTCGCTAGATCTACTCTCTAGGACTTTCAAAACAAACAGGGATTAGATCTGTAAGCCTGACTTTTCTCCCTCTTCACAGAGCTGGGCACTCAGTTTACTGAATGGCCTTTCTACGTTTCTTCTGGGCTTCAGGAAACACTGTTTGTTTTTTATTGCTGCTGTGCCCTTCAGCTGATTGGACTCCAGATCTACATGAAGTGCCAGAACACACCGTGGCAACAGAAGGGTTAACACAATACCCAAGGTATGCTTTCAGCAGTCAAAGCAATTAAAAGCTGGACTTCTGCATGATTTACTGTCAGATGCAGTGCTCAGAAATACTTTCTCATTCCAATGGCCAATAACTCACTAAATTCATAACCCCTCAAGGTCCAAGAAATTCAGATATCATGTTCTCAGTGCATTTACCTACAGGCTTTTTTTTTCCCTTAGGTTTTGTTTTGATGGTTTTAAAGGCCTACAGTATAAGCCTTAAGCGAAGCTCCACACGAGCAAAAAAAAATATATCAGTAATTGACAGCAAAGAGATAAATTGTAGATTAGTCCTTGACAGTCACCATATCCCCCAGACATGCCTTCTCCAGCCACCAGATGATCAAGAGAATCCCTGTCTCCCATGATGAAATGAGCTCATTACAGAGAAACCAATGTAATATTTGTCTCTGGCTAACAGCCCCTGAGGAGCATGAGAAATGAAGGTTGACTCCAAGGAGAAGCATGGAGTTCACATAACCTACCAGAAGGAGAACCTGTTTCTACCTGAAAGGAGATTGTGGCGAGATGGGGGTCTGCCTCTTCTCCCATGTAACTAGCAATAGGAATAGAGAGAACGGCCTCAAGTTGTGCCAGGGGAGACTCAGGTTGGATATTAGGAAAAATTTCTTCTATGGAAGAGCAATCAGGTGCTGGAATGGGCTGCCCAGGGAGGTGGTGGAGTTACCATCCCTGGAGGTGTTGAAAAAACAATTAGATGTTGTACTGAGGGACATGGTTCAGTGGGGAAACACAGGTGATTCGACTAGAGTCCTTTTAGAATATGTCATCATAAAAAAAAAAAAAGAAAAAACCTACAGGAATGTGTCAAAGGCATAGGAAAACTAAAGAAACAACAAAATCAATCTACCCACACATGTACTTTTCTCTAAACCATGAAAAAAATTTTGGCTTGGACTGAACTGAGTTGAATATGAAGACTAAAACCAGTCACTAATTAATGGTGTCTGGTTTTCTGGTATTTATGCACCATAAAAATTAATAAGGACTTCTCTGGGAAAATAAACGGTTAGCTGGAAAGCCAGTTTTAGCCTTTGTTTTTTTCAGTTAGTCACAGCCACTCCGTGAGATCTCTTGGAACTTCAAGCTGGTTAATTCCCAGGAACTTTCAGAGATCTACCAAAGCCAATTCCCCAGTTGATCAGTTCTCCCTGATATCCACATGCAGAGACTGAAGTTTAACCACACAGAATTCATCATATCTAGCTATACATAAGCAGAAAGAACAGGCTCTGCACTAACATTAACTTCTATCAGATCTGATACACTGCATTCTGGCACTAGATCTAGATACGAGGTTAATCCTTAAAACAAATGGACATGGTGTTAAATGCTGTACATAAGCTGGAAAACTCTGCCTTCCAGCACTTTTAACTGGTACAGAGCAGCAGGAGCAATAAAAGAAGGCTGTACAGACAGCAAACAGCAGATATAGAGCACAAACACATTGCACTTGGCCTCACTGCAGGCACAGATATCTGAAGTTCCCTGCCTTCCTGGTGGAGTTCCCATACTCCTTATCAGTATCCCAAGAGAAAAATCCATTGCACCACCACCCCACCCAAGGAAGCAGCATATAGCAGCTTGGGTGTCCTGGCAGAAATGAGCACGTTGCATCCTGCTGAGCAAACCCCAGTGCAGAACAGCAGAACTCACCAAAATTACCTGCTAGGCATGGAGAAAATGAACCCAGGAAACCACGTGTAGGTTTTTATGTGAAAGACCAGCACTAGAATCACATCCTTGCGTAGCAACTGGGAGCCTCAGCTGGAAGCTCTTAGCCAAATCTTCAGCTGCTGTAAATCAGGATAGATTCTGACACTGACAGAGCTCTGCTAATTGACATCATCTGGGGATCTGGCCTTCCTCTTCTTTTTTTTTACTTTTTTTTTTTTTTAATTTTCTTTGCAGTTATCCTAGAATCGGTGAGTTGAGCTTTTTCTTGCTAATGAATCCACCTCCTTCACAGGCACAACATGGGAGAAGGAGCCAGTGGCACTTCTAGGCAGCGAGGTCTTCTTTGAGGCCTGTGGAGAGCTGCAGGTGTTTGGCTTCGGATGAAAGGAGGAACTAACAATGCTGGTTTATTCCTGACATCAGCTCTGATATTTTGATGAAGTATTTCAGTGATGTCAGAGCCAAACCTTAGGAAAAATATATATATATATGTAGTACACACGGTTTGGACCAGTGAATGTCTTAGAAGTACATGATTATTTTGATTACGTTGATTTAGAGCACCAGCAGTGCTGAATCATGTTCAGCCAAAGAAATATCAGGCAGACAAAATTTACTTTTCTCTTTGCAGAAAGAGGGAAGAAGAATTACGCTGAATCAAAAGATGAAAATATGCACCCGTTCAAAAATTTCTTATTTTAATGATACTCTTTCTTAAGAAGGCAACCACAAAACACAGAGATGTTTAATGCATTAAGAACATAGTCTGCTGGACAGAATAATCTGAATTTAGTTAACCCACCAGCCTGCTTCTCACTGGGTGGGCTCTGGCTTGGGAGGCAATAGGTTTTCACTTGATTCCATTAGATTAGGCCAATGTGCCACAGCCTGTATAGAATCATAGAATCGTGAAGGTTAGAAAAGACCTTTAAGATCATCAAGTCCAAATATCAGCCCACCACCATCACGCCAATTAACCATGTCCATAATTAGAGATGATATATAAAAAGCTTTGCTAGTAGACTGTCAGCATAAACACTGTGGGAAAACAGATTTTGATCAGAGAGCACAACAGACCTGAATGACATCCAGTACCACTCAATGCTCTCAATCCTCAGCAAGTCTGCAGGCTAAGCTGAGTGGTGCAGTTGATACGACAGAAGGAAGGGATGTCATTCAGAAGGACCCTGACAAAGACGGAAGGTTAGCCCATGAGAACCTAATGAGGTTCAACAAGGCCAAGTGCAAGGTGTTGGCAGTCCTAAGCATGCATACAGGGAGAAGAACTTGAGAGCAGCCCTGCAGACAAGGACTTGGGGGTCCTGGTGGACAAAATCTGAACGTGAGCCAGCAGTGTGCACTTGCAGCCCTTAAGGCCAACTGTACCCTGGGCTGCATCAACAGAGGGGTGGCAGGGGGGAGAATGAGAGATTGTCCTCCTCTGCTCTGCCCTTCTGAGGCCCCATCTGGAGTACTGCATCCAGGCCTGGTCCCCCAGCACAGGAGGGATGTTGAGCTGTTGGAGTAGGTTCAGAGGAAGGCCACGAAGATGATTAGAGAGCTGGAGAACCTCTCCATGAAGGCAGGTTGAAGTTACTGGGCTTGTTCAGTCTGGAAGACAGAAGGCTCCAAAGGGAGCTCACTGCATCCTTCCATCCTCCCTCCAGCAGATGCTGCCTGTGGAGCTCTACTTCATTTTGGGTATGGGAGAGATGTGCTCAAGTTTCTGTATGTCCTCAGCCAGTCTTAAAGTCATCTGTTCTTGCACTGTTCTGTCCTGGGCCTTCATTTCACTGTCATTTCATGGCAAATGCTCAGAGGAGGCTCAGATTTGTCTTCATGCAGAGTAAGAATAAACGTGAAAGCTCAAAAAACAGTAGCATACTTATGTCACTTGAAAGAAAACCAGTTTCCTGATCGTGCTATCTGTATTTGCACTCTGTTTTCTACTTAAGACAGAGGCTCACACAGTCATGAAGGCCAGGTCTTGGTGGCACAGAGCTGGAAGAAAGGTTGTGATCGTGGCCCCGATTCTGCTGAGCATTCTGGGCACAGATCAGAGCTCAGTCTGCATCACAGTAGTTTATTTCTTAATTTGTTTGTTTGTTTTAATGTCAGAACGGGTTATGCAGTCAAAAGACAAATACATACATCCTCTTTTCAAGTCTTTCAATTCAAGAAAAGATGGGACTACATTTCCACAAGAGCAAAAGAGGGGATTTTACACTCTGGCAACAGCAACTATTTACCTGTGCTTGAACTTTTAGTAAAAGATGATTTCCCCATCAGAAATATTTTGTTTGGGTCAAAAAGTTCATTTGTACTCAAACAACCAGCAGCATTTAAACACAGCAAGTCCTACACACAGTGAATAGGTGCAGAAATGGGGGCCATACAGCAACACTACATCTGTATGTCACAAGCCTGGTTTCCATATTGAATCCAGTCCTGGCACCTCCATGCAGCAGTGTGGGGGCTTTACAATGACACCCAGCAAAGCCTCCACACTGCTGCACCTCGACTCTGGCAGGGGTGATGAATTAAGGGGGAAAGTGGAAAGTATAAATCAATAAATGGAATTACATGAAACTCACAAAAAACCCTCCCCTGAAGCTCACTCTGATCCCAGGCATCTGGCTGTGGCTTCCTCCTCACTAAAGTCATCCTGACTCTCTGCCCTTCATTTCCATCTATCTTTGGGAATAGGAGAGACCAAGCTCATCCCACCTTGAAAGCATCCAACTCCTCCTGTTTTCAAGAGAAATTTCAGATCCCTGAGCTCCAATAATGTTTCAAACGATTGGACACCTTCTGGGACTCTGCACTGATGGGTAGAATACTTGTAGGCTGAGGACTGCCATGTACAATAGGTTTTAGCTGGTACTAAAGCCACACGTGGACATGGGGCTCTGTGGAGATGAAGCATAACTTGCAGTGGCCATTGACTACCCTGGGAAAGAGGTCTCCTTCCCTGAGGATTTTCCCAGAAAGGCTACAACTGCTCTAAAGGCCCTGTGTGTTACCCAGGCACTAAACCACCCACAAACTGAGCCCCAGAGGATATGGAATTAACTGCTCGTTTCCCAGAACCCTCAGGCAGTTTGTCACAGGTTAATAAAAAGACTAACTGATCATGGGGGAAAACCATAATTAGGCTTACAAAATGTACCTTAGCCTTCTTGTTTTGTTTCAAATATCAGTCCCACCAAAGAAGGAGTATTTTGTGTTTCTATGATTTCCTGAGTGAAATTGAGAGGAAATCATAAAATGTGAAAGAAAAAAAAATGAGAAAGAGAAAAAGAGAGAGAGAAAGAGAGAAAGAGAGAAAGAAAGAGAGAAAGAGAGAAAGAGAGAAAGAGAGAAAGAGAGAAAGAGAGAAAGAAAGAAAGAAAGAAAGAAAGAAAGAAAGAAAGAAAGAAAGAAAGAAAGAGAGAGAGAGAGAGAGAGAGAGAGAAAGAACTTTACAAATGAAAAGTCCTTATCTTGACATGAAAATATTACTCAGAATCTCTGTGGATTGTTTTGCTAATTTCCAAAATGGATGATCAAATACAGACTGATCCTTCTTTGACTGCCAATATTTTTAATAGGCATCTTAGTCAATGTTAGTACAGCTGTCCCTTCAGATCAACTCTTCTGATGACTCACACTTGGATTCAGAGATTTCCCGAGGTTTTATCTGCTCTCTTAATGCTCTTGGTGGACCCGTCCTTGAATCCCATCACATGAGAGCAGGAGGTGCCTCCACATCCAAAACATACAACCCACTGGGCAATGAAAAGGACGCATACAATTAAAAGAGTCAGGAAAGGAAGTTAAAAAAAAAAGAAAAAAAAAATGGAGGGAGGAAGAAAAATATAGTGCAACAGGGTCATTTCATGTTCCAACAGATCCACATTTATATATAAAGCACTTGGAATGCCATATTTCTGCAGCCACCCTTCAGCCTTACTCATGGCGAGTTCACATCACCTGTTTCCCCTTTGAGTCGACGTTTCCAAAGACTTTGGCTTCTTGACATGCAGTTGGAAAATTAAAAGGCAAGAAAGTTTTCACATTCTGAAAATACTCGAATGCTGCCTGCAAGGCCCCAGGGAAATGTCAACTGCCAATGGAAATGAAGAAGAGGAAGCCATGAGACACTATCCCTACTGTAGAAAACAACAAACAAATTAACGTCCATTTGAGAAATTCATTTCCTCCCCAATTAAACTTGTTTTATTCATGTCAGTTCTGCTGAAGATTGGAGGTGATTTGATAGCAAGTTTGCAGAGGGGAAAAAACCATCATCTTATAAATGCTCAGTCGTCAGGTGGAAAAGTGCTTTCTGGCCAAAAGTCAACGTGTCACGTGAGAAAGGTTTTGTGTAGGTAAGTGCAGTTTTGTTACTTGGATTGGTCTTGGTCCCCAGGAAAATAAATAGATAGATAGATAGATAGATAGATAGATAGATAGATAGATAGAAATAAATGCAGAAGTCTCCGGGCTGAATAGTTTGATTTTGAAGCCTCCAGTAGCTTGAAATATCTCCAAACCTATTAAACCTTGAAACCAAAATAAACATTTTGTCCTCCCTTCATGGAAGCATAAAGAATGTCTTAAGTCAACTCGTCCATTTGCCTGCCAATACCAAATTGCCCTCAAGAACATATTCTCTAGGGCTTTGTCAAATCAGCTTCAGCATTCCTCAAGCAACAGGGGTTCTACCGTGTTCCTGAAAAGTCTATTCCATACTCTGCTCCCCTATCCTTTTTAAAAGGCACCACAAAGTGTTACCTGCTAGCACCATAGCTGGAGAAGACTTGGATTTTTCATTCTGGGGCAAATCCCTTGTTCTCAAATACCTTTCCCATCTGAATGCAAAGGAAAGCAAAATATTTTCACTATTTCCTGCTAAACACAATTTTGAGAAAAGGACACGTGCAGCTGATGAAAATGTTCATCTCAAGGAAGAAAATTTTCATACCAACTGCAATTTTTCTTGCTTGTATGCAGCTGAGACACTACAGCACCTAAAATAAAATAGAAAATAAAAAAAGAAAATAGAGTCTGAAATTCCAATTTTTTAAAAAGGAAAGAGTATCAGAAATAACATTTGCGAACCATTTCATTTTTATCAAATTGGCTTTTTCCAACAGGACATCATTCCTTCAGAAAATTTCCCATCGGCTCTCCGACAGGTCTGTGCAACACCAAGATCAGAAACAGTGCTTTCAGCTTGTGCTCTCCAAGAATTCGAACTGCTCAACTATTCCTTTCTCAGGAGATGAATTTCATAGAAGGTGATCATAATGTATCTGAAGGATCCTTTTTAAACTGAAGGAATTTCAATTATTTCCATCAATGTAACAGGAGGCAGTTCAGGACCTAAGGCAAAATTTTAAAAGTGTTCCTTTTCATTTCTCAGAACTTTAATTCCTGTATCTTTGAATTTTCCAAACTTTTTTATCCACTTAAGAATCTAAGTGTTCCTTAAATTTAAGAATGTTTCAATGCACAGCTCAAGTTACTCTTGAACTTAAATGCTTGCGGTGAATTCATAAACGTAGGGAAAAAAAATCAAAATAAATATTTCAGGTTGAATATTAGAAACAATTTTTTCTATGAAAGAGTAGTCAGGTGCTGGAATGGGCTGCCCAGGGAGGTGGTGGAGTTACCAACCCTGGAGGTGTTGAAAAAACGATTAGATGTTGTACTGAGGGACGTGGTTTAGTGGGGAAATGGTGGTGGTAGGTGGATGGTTGGACTGGATGATCTTGGAGGTCTTTTCCAACCTTGGTGATCCTATGATTCTACGATTTCCTATGGAACACTGATAGAAATGGAATCAGGTCCTGGATGCCACCCCTCTACTCTTGAGGTCACATGGGCATATACCATATACCCTATAGATATATATACACACTTCTCAACTAGACCCCAATCCACACCACTCCCAAATTAAAGGCTTACTGCACACCCCTCTCCACCAAAGCCACCAGCATCGATTACTAACTGTTTGCAGAGGGAAGCTGTCTGTACCATCAGCTGTTTGTTATTGATTCGGAAGGACTCTAACAGGTAAGATGAGGTGTCTCCAGCTCTGGGAAATGCCAATGAAAGTAAGGCAACATGAGTGGTCTGTGGTGTCTTTGCTGGGGCTAAGAAAAAGGCAGTGAGAGACTGCTCACCAAGATGTCAATCTCTGCCTGTTACCTAACAACAATAATAAGCAGTGGATAAATAGGTGGGATACTCATGAGGGCAACCAAGAGAGGGAAATAAAAATGAGTAAAAGAAGAGGGAGGGGGAGTCAGGCGTTAGACTTTCCAGCGTTCTGAGAGAACAAGGTATTATCCTCAGCTGGGGGAAAAACAGATTTACTAAACACAGTGACCTCACTTGTTTGCATAGCATTTGGTAACGTGTGTTTTATTACCTATGCTACCTCCATGCTAGCTTGCAAAGCTTGCAAAGCCTTTCCAGCAGCAACGTGAAGGATGCCGAGTGTATGGAAAAGAAATAAACCGGGCTGAGGAAGGAATGGCACAGCTGGGTGAAACAAAAAATTGGGGTGAGTCCATTGCACCATTCTGAAAATGTGAGGCAGAGGTCTTGCTGCCAGCTCACATAAAATCACACTGGTTATTTTTGGTGAAGGCAGTACCACCTTCCGTGCAACCGGAGGAGACAGTCCCCAAAAAAAGTTTAGTTGTAATCGAAGGTGAGCTCTTTTATTGTGGCAGAATTGGTACCCTTGATTGTGGTCATGAGATACGACCATGATGCATGAAACAAAAAAACTTGCATCCCAGAGACAAAGCCCTCAGTGCCCCAAAAACCATTCCTTAGAGCCCATCTCTGCCCCAGAGGCTCCTTTTTCCAGCTCAAGTTCAACAGCACTCAAAAACATCACAAAAAGGAAAGTAAATCCTGCTGGAATAAAAATCACAATTGAAGACAGAGGGAGAGAAACATTCTCTCTAGGGTGAAGGCAAGAGTACTTACAATCAGTGCAGTTTAAAAAAAAAAATAAAACGAGCCACCAAGTCACTTGTCTCGTCCCATGTGTTACAAAAGCAGAATCTGCCTGCTGGAGGAGCGGACATCACACAGGAACCAGTTCAGCCGAGAAATCACCTACGCTGTTATCCCAAACTGCACCCAAAGTAAACAAGGGAGAAGCAAATAAGTAGCAGCAGGTGGGTGCTGGACCCTGCTGGAAGACACAGATGGCGTTTGGGCAGAGTGAGGTAACTCCTGTCTGAAAACAGGCCACTGCATGACCCAGGACCTGCATAGCTCGCACCCAAGCAATTGACTGTGCATCACTTCTCCATCAGCTGATGAACAAACACAGCTTTACCCAGACAGGAGTGGAGGTCTGGATGAGCAGAATGTGGATACCAGAAGAGTGGATCCTTGTATGTTCTCCAATATCTGACTTGCTTCAGCAATGCTTGCTTTGTTTCCCTTTTCCAACCCCAACTAATATATTTCCTGGCCTCTACTCTGTACCAGGATCATACTTTTTCTTTGTTTTTCCATTTGCTATCTCTTTTCCCTCATTTATTGAATTTTATTTTAAAAAGACAGACATCTTCCTGCCCTGACCTCTTGTTAGGTTTCACCTAAGCTTCTCCAGTTCCTGGCCGTGAAGAACCTTGACCTAAGGTTGGTGGTTCTTCCATCATGTTCCTGAATGCAAATGGTACTCCAGCCTTGTCTTCACCCACCCAGTGAACCCTTAGAGGGTCATACAAAGCAGTGGACACACTCTGACCTGCTTCAGGCAAATCAGATCCTTTTTCAGCTGCAACAGCAGAAGTGACTCATCTGATGAGCCTTGTTCAGGGCAGTAGATACTCACATAGATTCGGTTTTGTGTTCACCCAGCCACGGAGCTTTGAGCTCACAGCCATTTGATCTCCTTGGTGTGTTGCTGGGGCAGACAGATGTGAGCTGGCTTCATTCGGAGACCTGGCAAACCTGGTGAAGCAGATCTCCGCTGCTGATAATTAACACAAGTCTCATTAAGGTTCCTCAACACCAGGGCGCAAGGCACAAAGCAGCAGTTTACAGCAGTGAATGAGGAAATGAGGCACTGAGAATGTCCACAGCTGATTTTTTTCATGTAAATTGTGTCTGTGTTTGACTACCAGTCTGAACTCAGATCCAAGCACTGTGACAGGGAAAGGAGAGACTGAAGAAGAGAGAGGCACAGCAGGGAGCTTTGAGTGGCTCCTATAAGCTGGTAAGTGGGAGAAAGTGTCTCAGTGTCTACTGCACTTAAGAGCCTCTTGTAGATGGGAGAAATGCGTCAGCAGAGCGCTTCCATGCACTGCAGCTCAGGGCAGAAATAACAGAACCAGCCAGCATCGCTGCAGCCGTCACCCGAGCAGCTACAAGGGAAACAGATAGACACTTCATAAGGCCAACCTGGACCCAGCCTTGCTCCCAGCAAATCTGACTGGCTCGTCTTAACCAGCAAGGTGACCACGGGCAGAAGCACAGAGCTGAATTAGCGGTTGTGCACAATATAAACAGCAAGAGCTGCATTGCATCAACTATTCCTTCCAGCCAATGGTCAGCCATCACGAGGTCTGGCCAGATTTCCCATCGCAGCAGGAGCTCATTTTTTGAAAATGAAATGCCAACCCATCCCTCCTTTTTTTTTTTTTTTTTTTTTTGATTTTCAGGAGGAAATTTCAAGAGACATGAATTTCCGGGCCAGGGAGTTGGGTAGAATAACATGCAAACAACCAAACAAAAAAATCCACTTTTTTGGTTAGCCACAAGGATTGAGCAATCATCATAGGGTGTTGTCAGCTGGCTGTTCCAAGCAGCTCTCTCCCAGCTCCACCTGGTGGCAAAAAGGACACTCGGGCTTGGCGCTGTGGGCACCTGGCTGGATTTACGGGACAGTTGGCTCAGTTGTGGGGCTGCCAGTTTGCATGCGTGCCCCCCATTTTGCATGGCATTGGCTTGCCTCCTCTCACCAAGTGAGAAGCATCTTGTAGATGCCTTCTTATAGAAAGACAAGATACTGATAGAGGCATCCCCAAGTAGTCTAAGATCCTTCAAAGCCATTAAATGAGTGGAATGCCAATCTCCATCAAGATAGCTCCAGGATTTGGTCACCTTATGGTCCAAAATACAGTTCATGTCCACAGATTTCATAGAATCATAGGATGGCTTAGGTTGGAAAGGACCACAAGGATCAACACCCATGCCGTGGGCAGGGTTGCCAACCACTAAATCGGGTACCAGATCATGCTGCCCAGTGCCCCATCCAACACAGCCTTGAACACTTCCAGGGATGGGAAGTTTTTCTGGGCAGCCCCTGCCAATACCTCAGCATGCTCTCAGTGAAGAGTTTCCCCCTGACATCTAATCTAAATCTCTCCTTTTTTGACTGTAAAAGTCAGTTTCCGTCCTGCTTATAAGCTCCCTTTAAGTCTACAGTGAGATCTCCTTTGAGCTTTCTCTTCTTCAGCTACAACAATCATAACAGCAATTGCCATATCACTGGGTTGATATTTAGCTATGTTATCTTCTGAGAGAAGGATAGAAAAAGAAATGAGAAAGAGAAGGGGTGTGAGAAGAAAGAAGATAAAATCTCAGTAGCACAAGATCAAGTGCACAGCATTAGTCATCTTGATGCAGGAATTAATTACAGCTCTTCTTCAAATGCTGGAATCTTCATCTTTTAAGATGTACAAAAAAAAAAAAAAGCATTTGATTTTTCATAATGTTAAACATCTGATTTCTAAACATCAAAAAATTGTCAACTGGCAACAAGCTCAGAGATTGGCTGACAGCTGATTAAGAGGCAGAAGTCCCAAGCAGGTAATACTTTGATTTTTAACATAAAGCTGATTACAAATATTGTTGGATATACTTTCTGAAAACATTCTGTGGAAGGCTCCTCGTGTCCTTAGCTTACAAGTACTAGGCCTGGCTTATACATGCCAGGAGCTGAGGTCACTGGTATGAGAAACATGAGGGTGTGAGAAGCTAAGTCTTCATAGGAAATTATAGAAGCTATAGAGTGCTAACGCTGACTTCAGAAACACTTTCATGAAAGCATTGAGAGAAAATACAGTGCAAAGAAGGGAGGAAAAATGGAGGAGGCAAAGTCATGCTACTGATCCTTCTGAAAAAGGCTGTGTCCAACTGGAATCCCACTTACTCTATAAACTGCCCAAGTATATATTAAGCTAAAGGTGGATGGAGGCCAGCAAAGCAGATGTCCTAATCTAACCTCCACCCAACAGGATCCCCAGGCATTTCGCTGTGGCTCGGTGTCCTCCACCCTCTTGATCACTTTGGGAAGGGAGAGGAGCAATGTGAGCAGCTACAAGGTCCCAAGGATGCAACACAAAATACACATCTCATCCTCTCATAGGGCAGAGGACAGCATAGATGGCATTTGCAACCAAAAGTGTCAGAGCAAGAGCCACACTCTTTCCCTTAACTCAAGAATCAGTCAGTATGCTTGGAAATGAATGGAGATGCATTGGCACAGGGAGGTGGTGGGGTCGCTGTCCCTGAAGGTGTTCAAGAAGAGAACTCTCTTGAATATGGAAGGCCTCATTGAATCACAGAATCACAGAATCACTGAGGTTGGAAAAGACCCACAGGATCATCCAGTCCAACCATTCACGAAGCCCAAGTCCAACCCCAACCTACCTCCATGGTGCCTGTAGAACCATGAAAGTTCCAAGAGATCATCAAGAACCCCAACCCTAACCTATCCCACCATGCCCATAGAACCATGGAGGTTGGAAAAGTCCACTAAGATCACCAAGTCCAACCCCAACCTACCCCCACCATGCCCATAGAGCCATCAAGGTTGGAACAGACCACCGAGATCACCAAGTCCAACGACCAGCCTAAGGCTGGGGTTACTTTGCCAGTCAGCCAAGATACCCCACCACGTAAAGACCTCCCACTATTGTTTCAAATGTCTTCTTTATGCATTTTTTTCCCATGTGTTTCCCTGTTAGAAGTAACTGAGCTCATTTTTTCATCTTTAATCCTTAAAAAAAAAAAAAAAAAAGAGAGATCTCAGACAAGTAAAGTCTTCTGACCTTCCAAGTCAATCAAGTAGGGTTAGCTGCCAGATTTTCCTAACAGATGTTGGAGGATTCCCCAGGGTTGGAGCTCCCTCATATTTACACCTTAGTGTCCAAGTACCTCTGTTTTCTTTTTATTCCCCCTCCCAGCAGGCTGCCCAGTCATCCTGGGGCATTGCTCGCATAGAACTTGGTCCTGCTTTAATGAGCATAATCCCTTGAGGGATACTTCCATACAAGTGAGGGGGAGAAATGGGCGATAATTTATGATGAGTGCCCTTGCAATTAGCACCTTGTATCCAGTGCTGCCTGGGGAAGATGAGAAGGCCATAAATGAAAGCATTGCTGGGGCAGGCTTTTCATTCAGGAGCCGCTCAGCATAGAGGCTTCCATCCGAGATTCTTTATCAGTGGTACATTATCAAAGAAAAGACTGAGAATGATCCAAAATACAGATTCCAGACTGCAGTTCTGATATTACCTACCCCACCAAGCTGTCAGTTACGTGGATGAGGGATTTCAAACTCTGATCAGAGCTCATCACAGTTTTCCTATTAACTGAGGAAAGTTTTATATCAGTCCCTGGGTTTGGCATCTTTATAGTCATTGCTGACAGCCATGAATTGTAGAGGTATATGAATATGCACACATATACAGATAACATAAGATGTGAACAGTCAGTGGAGAAAGAGAAGGGTAAAAAACATTCCTGGGTGCTGGAACTTGGTTGGGTATATTGTTAAAATATGAGACATTCCCCAGCCTGCTTTTAGTTAAGTTAAAAGCACACACCCAAGCAATTTATGGGCATGGATCAAATGTTAGTGTAGGCCAAGGACTGTTCCCAAGAGGCATTTTGAACAGAGCCACCTTGTTCTGGAAGGCCAGATCATTTAATAGGTTAGATGGGGACTGTTTTATGCCAGGTGGCATCAGCTTCAGGGCTATGTTGAATTAACTCATGAAGGTGTAGCCAGAAAGCCTATCCTGCTCACTGCACTGACAATGTGATTCCTGGAAGCAGCAGCATAGATGACCTGGGAGAGCACATAGAAAGTGAAATGGCTCCTCCGCTTTTCTGAGCCCCTTTATAACCCAGGTCCTAAGGGAAATGCTTTATTTTGCATCTGACAGCTATCCCCTCTATTACCCTGGCTGCAGCACACCAGTACTATAGCCAGCAGCACACGAGGCAGTCATATGTTTAACATCATCTCCAGCAAGCCTTGATTTCTCCTGCAAAACTGGCAATTGGCAGGAGTGGAGGAGACAGCTTCTAGTACAAGCCAGGCTTGAAGTGAATCCATGAAGGAACACAAAATGATGGAATCATTTGAGTTGGAAGGGACCATTAAATGTCATCTAGTCCAACTACCCTGCAACGAACAGGGACATCTACAGCTTGATGAACCATGCTGTTGTCCCCTGCCTGCTTCCTATCACATGAAGGCTGCCCAGGGAGGTGGTGAAGTCACCATCCCTGGAGATGTTCCAGAACTGTGGAGATGTGGCACTGAGGGACACAGTTGTTGGGCATGGGGGGGGGGGTGAGCTGATGTTGGACTTGATGATCTTAGTGGTCTTTTCCAGCCTTAATGATTCTATCATTCCATTATTCTAAATAACTCTATCAGGACCTTTAAGATTCAAAAGTCCCTGTGGACCTTGAATTACATCACTGATGATGGTGAGTCAACACATAAGACCTGACTATGCCATCTCTTCTCTTGGTGATTAGATTTATTTTCTTACTGCCCATGTAAGGCAGATTTTTATCATACATGCCTGTTTTATGGGAAGCTCTGTATAAAACTTGTCTCCTCATTTTTTTTTCTCTCTTCCCATGTTGTTTTTGTGCTCACATATACAAATGCTCTCCTCTATTCCTCTCTGTTCAGTACATCAGTTTCCTAGCTTGGCAGCACATAGAATTCCACAGAAAGCACATCCTTCTGTGCACATCCCTCATATGTGCACCTAGAATTACAGAATCATCATGGAATCACATAATACTTTGAGTTGGAAGGGACATCTTCCACCAGCCCAGCTTGCCCAATCCCCATCCAGCTTGGCCTAAAGCACTTCCAGCACTTCCAGCTTCCCTGGGCAGCCTGCACCATTGCCTCACCACCCTCACTGTGAAGAATTTCAGTCTAAGCTGAAGACATTTCTGCTCTTTGCTGGATTTCCCTTAGCTCTCATGCTTCCCTGCTTCTCAGTGCATCCACGGATGCTGAAACCACCTTCTTGTGAAGACCTAGCAATGGCCTTAAGGAAAGTAATGGGAGAGAAGGGGAAAGGAAACCCATTTTATTTTTCTGGAGGTGTAGTTTCTCATTTGATACTTTTTTTTTTTATTATTATTTTTAATCCCATATTCTTACAATATGCATTCTAGCTTCACCCACTTCCTCTGTGGGAACAGCTGTCAAAACGCTGCTACATCCTAGGCTACTGCGGCTTTACGACTCACATTAGCAGCTCTTTAAGGGTCTGGCGGAGGCTGGCTGTGAGGTTTCAAGCCTGAGATTTCTCACTACCCAACTGGCAGGAAGTGTAATGCAAGGTCAGACAGGAAGACCAAGGAGCCAGGGAGGTCTATCACAGGGTTTGATGGGCAGTAGACCGAAGGTAGTTTCATGGATCTCCCATCTCCAGTCCTATTACTTCCAATCACCCACTCTTTTTGCTTACAATTACCTGGGCCAAACATCAGGCCAAATATCTGCCAGGTTGCTCAGGCCTTGGTGGTGGTCATTCTCATCTTGATTTGGTCTGGGGCCAGCTGAGGAGCACCCACAAAGCCACATTTTGTAAGACCAAAAAGCGAGTCCTAGCACCTACTCCTCCTTTTGTTTCCATCTGTGACCAAATGATTTCATTCATGCAAGCATATCCAGAGTAAATTTACCCCTCCTTCTCTTATGTCACATAGCCTATCCTTTGCCTACATCAGCTGATTCTTCATGGATATCGCCCCGTTCAGTTCTGCCACCATACAATAGAACTCACCTGAACCAGATTAGCTCAGATGATCTTATCTTAGATGATCTGGGAGCTCCTAAGAATGGAATTCCTTGTGATGGATGGAAGTTCTGTAGAGGCATTCCTCCTGAGAGGGTGTGTGAGGCTTGATGCTTGAGCTCTCTATCGATGAGATAGAGTTGGTAAAGATCAATGTAAGGTGGCCAGTGGTGTCTGAGAAAAGAGGAACTGTGCTCCCAGCTCCACTGGCTGCAAAGGTACACTGTCCACTGAGTAAAAGAGGAACAGAAGGTGACCAGCCCATATTCCTCCAGCTATACTGCAAATATCTGCATTTAGGCAGATCAATCTTCTCATTAGGCATCAGGTTTAAAGCAGAAAGCATTGTTCAGGGTCTCCGCAGTCCATCGGACCATCCTATGGGATGTCAGCTGCTCTAGGACGGTGGTGCATGCAAAAACACTCACAGTGTCTTTTACAACAGGGGAACATCACATTTCATAGAATCATAGACTGATTGGCTTGGAAGCAACCTAAAAGTCCACCCAGTTCCAACCCCCTGTCATGGGCTGGTTACCTCCACCAAACCAGGATGCCCAAGGCCTCATCCAACCTGTCTTTGAGCACCTCCAGGGATGGGACATCCACAGCTCTCTGGGCAACCTGCAGGATTTGGTTATTACAAATGCTGCTGCACTGAAAAGCTTTCAGCTGAAGCTTTAAACAGGCAAAGCAACACAGAACAAGAAAATGGAAGGCCCATTGCTTATAGAGGGTTATCTCACTGATTTAATTAACCTCTCCTTCAGTGGATGCTGTAACTAGTAAGCTATGAGAAAGAGTGCAATAAAGTGCACTGTATGCCAACACAAGTGAAGTACTGGATTGAAAAAATAATCATCTCTGAGGACAGACAACACTAAGTGTAAAAAGTGCTGAGGAGCCATTTTGTAGAACTTTGGTTAAAGGCCTGTATGTGAGTGCTGCACCACCATGGAAAATGAGATTGGTATAAGGTAGGTAAAATAAACACAAGAATTTGTGCACACGCAGGAAGAACAAACAGAACTGGATAACTCAGACTTTTTGAAGCACTTTGGAGACACAATCTAGAGTTCTCACCAGTGCACCTTCAGTAGCACCATAGCCCTTTTATAGATCTCACCCAATTGCCGAACATCTTGGGTTGGCTTTCTGCTTGTTTGAATTTTGAATCGTCTGGACCACATTTAGCTGCCCCAGCAGAATGCCAAACCTATGAGGATGAGCACCTGGCCACATGAAGTTGCTGCAGGATAGGAAGCCACCTCCTGCCAGCTGAACTCCCTACTGCAGGTTACGCGCTTCTTTATTTTTTACCCCACTCCATGAGGATGCTTTAAGTTAACATGGTTACTTGAGTGCTGAGGGAGATGACAGGAGTGTTTGTGCCTGGTTGCCTGCCTCAAGTGTAGCACATTAAGCTAAGTAGCTTCTTGCTTCATAGTCCATCACCTACTCTCTCAACAAGACCTCAGCCACACTCGTGGTCTACTCCAGAGTTAGTTTGGGGTTGGTTCTGTTGTTACTTGGTTGGTTTGTTTTTAGGCAGCTTGCACAATCAGATGGACCTCAAGTGGCTACTGGTTAACTTCTTATCTTCCTCCTTATCCTCATGAAAAAATATCACATCTGTGAACCACTGAACATCTTTGGCACTGTGGAAAGCAGTATCTCATTGCATGCATGTACTTATGGGCACAAAGTTGTTGCTCCGAGGCTTTGCAAAACGAAATCACCCATGCTGAAGTCATTATTAGGTTGTGAGATGAACAGCAACAGGCTCTGAATAATTAAAGCTGCCCAACTGAAATTAATTTTATTTATGAAATAGCTGCATTAAACTTTTGTGAGGAAAAAGACATTTGAGTGGGCATACAATATGAAGACTTCAGCAACAATCTTTTTTTTGGTGTATGCTGTCATTCAGCCAGGCTAAACTTGAAAGTGTCCTCCCTATTCTGAGCTCCTATCACTCACTCGCTCACTCAGAGCAACTTTGCAGTCACAACATGATAGTGATATTCTGCCAAGCTATCATGGCTTCCCCAGCTAAACATGGGGACTAAACATGGGGACTAAACATGGGGATCACCAATCTCCTGAGTTTGTTTGACATTGCATTGGTCAAATCACTGGAACACACCTGGCCCAGTCTATAGCAGTCCTGAATCAGCTCATATTGTGTGAGGTGATTTCACTCAGAGCAGAAGATCTGAGCTGGGAAAGATGGAAGTGTAGGATTTAGTCCTTGGTGCTTACAGGTCATCATCATTCAGAATTCAGACAGAGGCACTTCTTCAGCTCACAGTGATGTTATGAGGACAATTACATTTTAACACGAGGTACTATGCTGGCTTTGATTGGAGGCCAAGATGAAAGACCCAAGATGGACAGACCTCAGAGCTCACTTGACAAGGTTGATCGTCCCCAAGGCTGGGCTTGGAAATGACCTGTTTTCCTTACAGAAAAGGAGAACACTTCCTCCTATGAAGAGCATCAGCACTCCTTCCTCTGAAAGCCCTAAGGCTTTTGGGGAGGGACAGACCACAGTGAGCCCACATCAATGAGGATGTTCACTATTCAACCAATTAACAGTGACCATTTAATTTTTTTCCAAAGCATACTGGGACCTCACGCTGGAAATATACCATCCTACCCCCTAGGGCATCACTCTTGACTCTCTGCTAGGCTTTCCAGAATTTCAAGGCTTGCATTAGCCACAGATATGAGTTGGTTCCAAGACAAGAGGTTAGGAATAATGCTGAAAGAGACACGAGTGCTCCCACAACCACAGAAATTAGACTGTTTTCAACAAGTGTGAAGAAAGAGGAGCACGCTTCAAGTATAATTTAAAATACATTTATTGTTTCATTTGTTCTGGCTTTTTTGTTATACAAAGATGTTAAATAACTTAAATACATTCTTAACAGTCACTCAGAATCAGATTTATACCTACAAGCTGTACATATGAGGTAGAGAAAAATAACTTAGGCTCCCATAAGACAATGGAAAAAAAAAAAATACTAATCCTTCATGTTAGTATTCCCACCTCCCTTTAAAAGGAAATACCATCCCAAGCGTGCAAAACAAATCCTAGACTTTACATTCAAATCTCAAAGGTCTGGAGACTGGGGAGGGGTGGAACAAGGCAAAATTCCCCTCAGATTTGGCAATTGCTCCTTCAAATGGGTTCATGCCTAAGGGGAGCTTAGCAGGGTTTTCCAAGCATGACCTTGCTTAGTCCTGAGTTCACCTCCACATCTCTACATTTGATCCCTGCTTATCCTGTTGTCAGCTGGGAGAAACTGGCACCTTCACATTGGCCGAAACACCTTCTTGAGTTGCCTACACTGACTGCAGACAGAGCCATGGCAAGCTTTCAACAATTTCCTTCACTAAAGGGGGATGATTCCAGGCCAGTTGCAAACACCCCACTACACCCAGCGTGTCAGCACCTCTCCTGACTGTCCTCAGCAAGCCCAAGATGAATGGGAAAATTTGGTGAGGGTGTTCCATCAGGTCCCCTTGTCATATGCTGATGAGCAGGGGTTTGCCCATTTTTGAAAACACCCAACAGCAAATGACAAGATGTCTTGTTCAGATATAACCCTGCTAGCCTGCTGAATTTTCATGTGTCTGAATCGTTTATGGTCTTCACTTACACTCTCCTCACTCACTGGCTGTGAAGAAACAGTTACAGGAAACCCATCATGATGCCAGAGCTAAAACATGTTTGCAATATCCACTTTCTTTTCCTTCCCTCCCACAAACTCTAGAGATTCACTGCTTTTTGTTTAGACATATTCTCTTTCCTGGAATCTGTAAGTAGCTTGGTCAAATCCAGCCTTCATTAGTAGCAATGGAATTGAAAAGGTTATCATTAGTAATATTTATGGAACTAAGCTAGACCTGACTTTTACAGTCCTGATCCTGTGCCATATTGAGCCTCCTCTGCGTTACACAGACAGCAATGGTCATAAAATGCATCATTCATTTTGCAGGAAAATACTGCTTTCCAAAAGTCATCACCTAGTTAGCATCCTTAAAAACAATGGCTGGGACAAGCCGAGCCTGGAAGCCAGACTCTGCCTACCAGATGTGCATACAGAAGCAAAAAGACTGGGAATGCAGAGCTTTGCTGCACCTGTTTTAGCAATACAGTATAGATCGAATTTTACTGCAACAGCAACCGAGGAATTTTTCACAGGCACTATAATCTGCCAGAAAATTACCTTAAGGAGCATCTACACCATGAAAGTACCCTTCAGAAATCTGTCCCTTCATCTGGATTCTCACCCAACCCTACTATGGCCAAACCAACCTAATTTCTTCTCATACACTGGCTAAAGTAGGGCAGCTGAAAAATGATTAACAAAGAAATTCAAGACCTGGGATGAAGGAAGGCAGACGTGGACAAGCTGGCCAACCATGAATAATCCTCAGAAATTGTTTCTTCACTGCCCAGATCTCCAAACCAGCTTTGGAAAACAGATGCTACGCAGCTCATCCCTTGCTTCTAAAGTTGAACAACAGGCTTCCTGCACTGCTCCAGCTCCCCAGTTTTACATTCAAATTGATGCAAATCACTTCTGTTAGATCAAGCCTTGAATTTGGTCCTCTCCTTTTAAACTTCCTACTCACTCAGGTGCTTTCTTTCCACCTTTGTAGAATGCATTCTCCCCAGCCCAGCTGATATCAATGGCAAATATTTAGTTATTGCAAATAGGATTTCCTCCCTCCAAAGCTATGCCAAGACCAATAAGCACAACTAAAAATCAAAAACTTGAGGTTTCAGGGTAGGGTTTTTTGGTTTTTTTTGCATTTTAATTGCAAGCTATCGATTCTGTTCATCTCCATAATTCATTTTCAGTGTCCATAAAGAAAAATCCCCTTTAAACATGTCTCATTTCACCAAATGGAGTCTTTTGGGAGCTGGAAGACAATGAGAATGTAACGCTGAGGATTCGTTTTGCACATCTCCACATCCAATATATATGAGTCAGTCACACAGAATAGAAGCTTGTTAAAAAACAGATGACGGGTGCAACAATTATTTGTGTGGGGTTTTTTTTTTTTATTTCTTTTAATAGAAAATTCTAATATAAAACAGCAAACATTTTCAGTTTGCCTTGTTTACAAAAATATTATATATATATATATTTATATTTCTGACATAACTAAATGCACTATTCAATAAAAATATTCTTCCATCAGCTAACTTCTCTTTAAAAAAAAAAAAATAATAATAAAAAAGTTATATAAATAATGGTTGCACCCCCCCCTCCCCCACCCCCACCCCAAAACTGATCTTGCAAGTCTTGCTGGATCAGCTCAGGAGAACCAACACTTTGACACTTTGGGGGGATAGGAGGTGAAAGGAGATCAGAAGCCGCAGACCTCCCCTACACCCATCTATCCTTCACCAGTTATATTTACTGCAAAAATCTGTTTCTCGGGGGCAGAGAGGGGGGAAGAAGAGAAAAAGTTACTTTGCACTCGTTTTTGGTTTTGTTTCGTTTTTATGAAGTGATATCATGAAAGATTCCGGGCCCAAATCGACTCCTGTAGTAGTTTTGCAAATATGAGCAATTTCATTGAATTGCACTGGAGATCCAATGGTGTGGGGGTAGAATTAGCCTCCCTGGAAAAATCCAATTTGAAACAGCTGTAACCCAAAGGACAGCAGACAGTGTCTGACAGAGGTTTCCTGCAGAAAACCCAGACTAAGATCTCAAAAGAGTTTTGAGCAGGTTTACCAATATTCCTTCTACCTACTGCACGCCTCAACGCCACTCGAGCTCCATTGGATTCTTCCAAAACAAGGTTTTTTCCCCACATTCTGTCTTCAAAGATAAGGCAAACGTCAGAAAATGCTGGAGTTAAACATCCCCCCGTGCCACCCAAGAAACACACGCAACAAGGCGAGGGGAGAAGAGGAATAACCCACATATGTTTTACCACCCTAGGTCAAAAGGCCAAGAAGACAAGTTCTCCTGATTTCAGAGTGTTAGTACGTTTTATACACTGCCTATACATTTAACACATGTGCCTCGCTACTATTTAGTCATTTATAATTATTTCTTTTTAACCACAGGAGAATAAACCTCGCTATTTACAATATAGAACAGGCAAGTAATATATCCACATTAACATAAATACAATTTGTTTTTGTGTGTTTTTTTTTTTAATGCTTTTTTTTTTTCGGTTGTTTGTTTGTTTGCTTTGTTTTTAGGGTTTTTTTTGTTGTTTTTTTTGTTTTTTGTTTTTTGTTTTAAATACTTACAGAAAGCATCCAGGCTTCAGTGCGTGAATTATAATACACAGAAGAGCTCTTTCACTCAGTAGTTCATTCACTCTTTGCCTCGTTCTTCTAAGTCTAGCTTTGGCAGCCTGCTCATTGCCCACCCATCTCTCTCCCCCCCAAACACACCAAGCTATCCTATCCCACAGACACAGGTATTTCCTCTACAATGATATCCATGCCAGCTCTGCCCTCTCTTCTGCATCTAGGGACTCATTCTCCTCTCACACCAGTGCAATGTGGAGTTACTCCAGCGAGGTCAACGGAGACAGAGACACCAGTGAAAAGAAGGAAAAATGAGGCCCACGGTTTAAATATAACAATAATAATAATAATAATTAATAATAATAATAATAATGCACATAAGTTGCGGCCCAATATTTAACAAAGAACAAATATCTAACAAAAAAAAGAACTGGGCCAGAAATAGTAATTCAGATCCAAAAACCCTCACGTTTTGAGCAGGTTTGGATCCAGCCTTAGTTTGGAGGGGAAGAGCTATTCTAGCACACACACACACACACACACAAAAATGAAACGAAGAGTTTGCACATATGCACATGTGTGTGTGTGCGTGTGAGAGAGAGGGAGAAAGAATTTAACATAATACCACATTGAAACCATAAGAAGGTCCTTCTGAAGGGCTTTAAAATAAATAAATGTTCGTTCAATCTTTATATATATATTTATGTGTCTGCATGAGTGTAGATACATACTCGCATGCAGACACTGAATAATAGGTTTCTAGTCAGTTTGTTTTTTAAACCATTAGATAAACTGCTTGCGAGTGACTTTCAAAGAGGTGCATCTCCCAGAAGCCATGAGACCTTCCTGCAAAACCTCTGTGTCGGATGCTCCACCAGGCATCTGTCGTGGTGGAAGGGACAAATACTGTGTGTGCACCACTCCTCGTATGGATTACTCCTTCTACAGCACTACCACAATCTCCAGATTTGTACAGCAAATAAACAAATATCAAAAAAGAGCCAGCATGCTTTACTTTGCAGGACCACAGCACTACTAAAAGTAACCTCTTGTCCCTCCCGAGTTCCCTACCTCTAGATTTGATGCCAATAAATCAGGTTGGGCTGCAGTTATCTGTTACCAAGAAAAAAAAAATATCTTTTTTCCTCCCAGTAGATGCACATAAACAGCTTAAATATTAGTGGCTATTGTTTGGGGAAAGAAAAAAAAAAGAAAGTTAAAAAAAAAAACAAACAACACAACGCCTTGAAAAATAATGGTCCATCTTGAAAAACTGCTCTCTTTTTGCTTGGCCAACCTCTACTACTACTTGAAAAACTCCAGCCAGCTTTCCTCTTCTGAGAACCAGATCAATGGTCAGTACAAAATGGGTGGAAATTGCTACTACTGGACAATCAAAAGCTGATATAAAAATAGAATACAATGCCCTCCGCTCTCCAGTGTTTCCTCAGAAAGCTCTGTTGAGGCATTCATCGGCCACTTCCAATCCCAGAAGCACTTTTCTATGACTAATAGATATTATTGCATCAAGTCCTGGATTGAAAATATCCTCTTCAAAGGGAAAAAGAACTGCTGAAGATTGTCATCTATTTCACAGCATCAGAGCAATCTACCTCTGCAGTTGACTTCTGGCTTCTCTGGCCACTTGCTGGGTCGTCTTTGCGTTGATAAGATGTTCCAAATCCAACAGTTGGTTACCGTTTAGCAACTGTATTTTTAAAATACAGTTCTCAATCTAGTGGTTAAAACAAATCTTAAGGTCATAGGGTTTACTACATACAGCTTGTGTCATGTACCACTGCTGTAGTTAAGAGTAAATGGAATGATGACCTAGTAAAAGAAAAGTCAAATCCTCCAAAGGTCCGATCCAGTCCGAAACAGCTGCTGTACAATGCAAGACATTGCTGCGTTCCAAGATGCACTGGAATTTCTCTTGTCCTCCTCAAAAACACATGTCCAAATTCAGCTGACATAAGACAAAAAAGTTCCAGTTTAGATTTCTGAAGCAATTTCCACAGGGTGAATTCAATCATTAAGAGGTGGGAAGAGGAGAGAAAAATGCCATGCACAAAGGGAAAATAAAATTATCTAGTGGTTTGTTTGCTTGTTTTTTAAATAAAAATTAAGACAGTGATAGTGCTGAAGGAAGAAGAAATTGTATGAAAAAAAAAAATAACACGACTGAAGGACTGAAGGGGACAGGCACATCTGGTATCATAATGTCTTCCCAACCTCTTTCTTGGATATATTGCCATCTGCAACATGGTGGACCCGACTGTATTTAGTGATTAAAGCACGTGGATATGGAGCTGTCATTAAAAAGCTTACCATCCAAGTGGGCCTCTCTGTCAGAGCCTTGTTTGCTGGATGTGCAGAAGCGTCATTAAAGGAACAACCTCTACAAGGGCTGTTTTTGCTTACCGCACCCTTCCTTCTCCTTAGCTTTAGAAGAGGGAAAAAATGACCACTTCTCGTATCTTTGCACTCAAAGCAGAAAGATTTTTTTTTTTTCTTTTTTTTTTTTTTTAAATCTGTCCAGCTCTCTAAGCCGCTGGGTAAGCTTCAGGAATAAAGCAATATAGGTTAATTATTCCAGAAAAAAATCTATCAGCTCAGAAGTTCATGGAGGACTGATGAAACAATCATGATGTTCCAAGGAGAAATGATCCATCCAATTGCATGGACGACGAAGGTAAAGGTCAACTGGTGTCTAGCCCCAGTGTGACAGGCACTTATTTCCACATGGTTGGACCTCATTAGAATTCAGTCTACAGGAAAAAAACAAAACAAAACAAAAAGAAAACAGCAACACAGCTGGGTCACCTGTACCCTACAAAGTGCTTATGTCTCAACATAGCTTTCAGATCCCAGAAGGTCAATCAAACCCTGTTTGTCTCCATATGTAGTTCTCATAGATCGTGACCGCCCGCCACCGAGGGTTGCCATCAGGCAGAAGATGTGTCAGTCTTTACAGGTGTAAACCTCCTCTCTCTGGGTGCATTGCTTGCATTCCACATAGCAGCACCAACGGACCTGGCACTGGCACGGCCGAGTGACCACCCTGCTCTGCGTATTGTGCCCTCGCCCACAGCAGATGCTGTCACAGTTCTTGTCTTTGTAACATTTCCTTCCCGAAGTCCCGGGCGAGTATCTGCTCATCAGACAAAAGCTTGGGGAATCGTCAATGTAGACGAGATCCGTAGTCCTTGGGATTTGATCACTGTGACCGGGGATGGATTTCTTAGGTGGGGAAATGTCTCCTTCCCCCGTGGCCTCGTTGGTAGTGCTGCCCACTTTGAGCGACGTCTCGTACTTCTGCTTCAGCTGCTTCCCTATTTCGTGGAATGGAGAGAGCTGCCTCCAGCACGTTCGGACGGTGCAGGACCCAGACACACCGTGGCACTTACAGGTTGTCTCCACACCAGCTTTGATGACCTGCAGACACACACATCCCCAAAAGAAAATCAGTTATGGGGAGAGAAATCAAAGCGTAGAGCAAAAAAACCAACCAAACAAAAAAAAAACTTTGTTAGAAGAAGACTTCTGGAACACAGGGAGGATGACAACACAAAAACCATCTGCTGGAAGAAGACAGAAAACACTCAACACTCTCGAGAAGGGTTTCAGTTTCCAGAAATGACACCTGCCAGAATACTGCTTTACATGGATGGTTAATGACACTACTAAAGCATTCAAAGCCGTTCTTTGAAACATTTATTTTACACAGTCAGGGATTAATACATATTTTAATGCCTATTTATACGTTTTAATGAGAACAAGGAGTTAGGCTGTAGCAAAGGTGAGTTGCTTTCATGAAGAAAAGGATGAGAGTGCTGCTGGAATCCCCACAGAGAGGCAAGGGCACTCCAGAATGTGTGTGTGTTGTGTGCACAACACACAACATCACCACCTGAAACCCATGTAGCTCTGAATTAGCATCGCAGGCTCAGTGGAAATGCATGTAAGCCACGCTGTTTCCAGCGACAGCAAGGCATAGCATCACACTCAGTTCACTTCATCACCAAGGAAAATCTTCATCTAGCTGCTAGGAAGAGGAATTTGGCTTCTCACACAGCCAGTTTCAAGGGCAACACATAAGATTGCAGTGAGGAGCTCCCATCACACAGTTCCTGCAAGGACTATGACAGGGCTGGTGGCCTCAGGGAGGGCTAGGGGAGCAGAGTCTTCAATTCTGCACAATTTCTGCAAAGAATATGGGGCAGACACCCTGCAGAGAGGTGAGGGGGTGTTAAACTTTCAGTCCTGGCTATGAGAACAGACCTCATGCACTAAAGGTTGTACTACCTACCCGATCCTGTATACACAGAAGCTGCCCCACATCAAGCATTTAAAAAAAAAAAAAAAGTAATAATAAAATAAAAGAAAATAATTAAAGCACTTAATACTCAGGTCTTCAAACTCACAGTGGAGAAAAGAAAAGGAAAGCATTAAATCTCTGGAAAATGAAGTGAAACCTTCCACATTAGTACTGCTACGTTGAACTCTGTCTGCTCATACCTCGTCTGCAACTATTAAGGGCAAGGCTTAGTTTCAAATTCTTTCTTAATATATTTGTATATTTAAAAAAAAAAAAAATCCTTATATATATATATCCAAATAAGAATTATCTCTCAGATCTCTGTAGGAGGGAAATAATTTGTTCAAGATATCAGGAACTAAGCACATGCGACTTGCTTCCAAAACATAAGTCATTCTACATATAGGAAGATGCCCAGATCTTGCATGGGGACATCTTGCACAGAGCTAGCACAAAGCATAAATACAAAAGGACCTGTGGAACTCTGGTATGTGGAGGGGAGAGGAGGGAAATAGGTTATTTGCAACAGAAGCAGCAGCATGGGAAGTAAGCACAATATCAGGAAGGGAAGAGATGAATGCAGAGAGTTTTTCGTTTGTTACTCAGCTCAGAAAGAGATGGCACCAGCTTCCTAGATGCCACAGAAGACTATATGTCCATAAGCCAAATGATGCTAAAGAAGTACCCTTTTCTAATTAGGCTGCAATAAAGATACTTCTTGGCAATAAAGAGCATATCCATCTTCTTCTAAATGGCATCTGGATGGTGTTGGACTCAACAATTCTTATGTGTCCCTTCCAACTTGGGTTATTCCATGAATGCTTTCCCTGACCTCCCCCAGAGAAGGGCTTACTCCTAGGACTAGCCCATGGGCAACATGAGAGCAGGCACATTTGGACTGTCACAGATAACCTGTATTTTGCCCACAGATTATAAACAGATATTTATAGCTCTCCCTCCCACCAAAATCGTTTACATTTTGACTTCAAATGGCTGAAGTATAACCACTCCTTAAAATAGCCATCTAGAACAGAGCCTGTTTTATAGAGCTGCCTCCTGTCGAGGTACTGCTGAGAAATGCCCTACACTGGGGCATCTATGGTTTCTAAAAAAGAAAAAAATCTCCCCCTCAGCCCATTATGGCATCTGCCTACATTAAGGCCTCACGACAGCAGAGGACTGGCTCCAATCCATTTCCTGACCATGCGGTTCTTAATTATTTGGCTACACGAGTCCTGCTGAGCACCATGTACAAATGTGCAATAGGTCATGGACTCAGAGTTGGGGTCTGGCCCAATCCTGATATTACAGAGACATTTTTAGAAAGACACTATGCATAATACGTCCTTCAGCAAAGCCCAGCCAATGGTCACACTTCATTCCTGTGACAGCCAAGACCTTTTCAAATGCAATCCAATAATACACAGTAGCATTCAAACAAGTGATGGGTTACAGAGAGAGATGTGTTACTGCTTATAGTACTCAGCTGGGCCAGCTTGGTTAGGGGCTTGTCACGCTTTGCGTGCCAAAGCGTCTAGCCAACTCTGCAAGAAATCCCACAATGTTAGACAAGAGCGTACAGAACACATTTCAACACCAAGAAAAGAAAAAAAAAAAAACAAAAACACAACAAAACAGCAATCCTCGACCATGTTTTCTCTCATATAAAGTCACATTGCACTGGTTGTCCAGAAGTGAGAGCTGAGCTCATGTGAAACAAAGCTCCTATACCTGATTTCACGCCCAAGCCATCAGCAAAATGGGCAACATTGCTGAGATACTTGCAGAAGGGCTACACACTGCACTCATTCTTCTGTTCAGGCTTTTCTCAACCCTCTCGCCACCCCCAGCACCCATGTGCATCTGCTCCACCTGGAAAAAGAGACGAATGCCATTGTGTAGAGATGGGAAAGTAAGCAACCAAGAAGACTTGGCTCAGCTGGTACCCGCAGCCCTCGGCTGGATTTAGAGCTGGGTGAACGAGGCGCAGACATGAAATGAAGGGTGGGAACTCAAACATGGGGTTATTCTTGTCAAGAGACACCTCTCCAAAGCTTAGTGGGAGAGCTGGCACTCGAGGCACGAATACCAGCAGGTACCCAAGGCAGCACATAGGGCTGGCAAATGTGGCACGATACGTGTTGGAAATCCACATTCCAATGGATCAGCAGCTAGCAGGTGGCCTGAGACCTTCGAGTAGAAATAGGCATGTAGGTTTAGGCACGTTGGCTTAGACATCCAAATCACAACATCCAGCCAGGGTTGACCTCACCAAGGCAGATATCCGGCCTACATTTGAGAAACATCTCTCAACTCCCAGCCAATCCAATGGAGCCAAGGCAGGCAGGGCAGCCTAAAAGGCAGCAGACACCTTCACGGGCTCAGCTGAACATCCCTCCATGTTCCCATGGCTGTGCTGACCACATTTCTGCTCACTAACAGGAGCTTTGGAACTCTGCTCTCAGGGAAGCACATAAACTTAGATATGAGAATGTGTGAGCAGAATCTCATCCTCAGAGTACAATTCAGGTGTCTAAAAATTTGTATCTAATGTTACTTTAGGCACTGTAAAAAATTGTACTTTGCCACCAGCTGCCTCTCCAGACATATCTGCCAGGGCATCTCAAATTTTACTAGGTGCATATATTTAGGAAAGTCTTTGGACTTAAATAGCAATGAACAAATCCCCTAATGAATCAGTCCATTGTTTTGTTTTTCCTGGCCCACTCCTAGCTCTTCATTGACTAGTGACTGAAAGAACTTGGGTGTCATGCACTGATGGACCCAAGTATAAAAAGTTTTCATTGTCTCTATTCCCATGAATGCACCAGCACACAAACTCCAGCATGTGGATTTTCATATGGCCACTGTGCAAGCGTGGTGCATCCCAACCATCCCATAAAGCTTCTCCATGAAGGGCAGGGAAGGGCTCAAGAATGTTACGAGGCAGTTATAGTGAAAATCCTAGAAAAATATCTTCCCCAGACTGCCTCCTCTGCTGCTGTCAGTCACAATCCAGCTCCTCAAGGCGACGTGTGATGGAGAACTGCTGCCTACAGGCCCCTTGCCACCCACCAGCCAAAATGAATCTTGGCAAAGCCTTTCTATTTCCTATCTCATTCCCCAGCTTCCAAAGACTCTCCACCTCTTGTTGAATGGTCCTATCAGAAACACTTATATCCAGCTCCCACTTATAGGACACTTCGACCTTGCGAAATGCCATCACTTTGCTCACAGCAACATTGGAGAAACTGTTCCCATCTGAGCATTGGGACAGGTGGGTAAATGTCTACAGCATGCTTTCAAACCTGGAGAGATTTCCAGGCTAGAATAATTTCACAGAATCATAGAATGGCCTGGGTAGAAAAGGACCACAATGCTCATCTAGCTCCAACCCCCTGCTATGTGCAGGTCACCAACCAGCAGACCAGGCTGCCCAGAGCCACATCCAGCCTGGTCTTGAATGCCTCCAGGGATGGGGCATCCACAGCCTCCTTGGGCAACCTGTTCCAGTGCCTCACCACTGAGTGAAAAACTTCCTCCTAATATCTAACCTAAACCTCCCCTGTCTCAGTTAATTCATCCTTGCTACCAAAACAGTCTAGGATGCTGAAGATGATGACATGATTATACTTGTCTTTTCCAACCATAATGATTCTATGAAACAAGGTAGCTCCTCTTCTCTCTTTGAGGCAGTCACACAGTTCAGAGCCCATCTGCCTCCATCCTACAGAGACACGAGCCTCTCCTACAACGCACACGACATCACCACTTATTAAATAACCATGTTTCATCTATACAATGCTGAGCAGCCATGTACACGCTTGTCACATGTATGTATTAGCTTAAATCCAAAGTGCCAAACATTTCATGCCATGTCTTAAACACCACGGCAACCGCACATCAGCAGAGTCACAGCAGCTCAGAAAGGAGGAACAACACCCTAGGACATTTAAATCCTTATCGTGTTATATGCTCTAGAAATATTCCACTATGAAAATGAGCTTGAATAAATACAACCAGTGGGACAGGATAGCATCACACATTGAAATTATGTCCTCCCACTCTGAGCAACCACCTGCTCTGGTAGTCTCACAAATAGGATGGCAGTTTGGGAGGAAAATAAAGCTCTGTAAGCAAATCAGTTTGTTTGACTTGGGAACAAAAACCCCCATTGATCTCGTCGTGAGAATAGCAAATACCGACAAAAGCACAATGAGGAAAACAATTATGATACAGCAAGACTGGACTGTCTTTATTGGTGCTTGTTGCTCTGAGGAAATTAGATAGCACCGCAGGACCGCCTGCCCAAATGCCTTTATAAGAGCCATAGGGAAAAGGGATCACAGCAGAGCATTGCTATGCAACATGTAATCCTTCCTCACAACAATGGTTTGCTACGAAGGTCAGACTAAGTGCCCCTGTAATGATCAGTCTCAGACATGCTGCAACACACAATTTCTCAGTGTTTTAGCTGAAACGCCGAGGACAGATTGCCATTCATTCCCAGCTGGGTCACGGGGCTCAGGCAGTGGTTTTCAGACAACTCTCGTCTGGGCAGCAGCAGTGCGAAGCCGGGACGCGGCCGTGGGAATTCCTGGGTTAGAGCCGCGTTTCATGGCTGGGCTGCGGCTGCGGGGCTCCAACCCATTCGCCATGGTTTGGGAGAGAGGAGGGAGCTGATGAACCTCCGTGGGGTTACAGTGTGCCCAGGGAAAAAGCCTGTCCTCCGACAGCGCTTTGAGGTGCTTCCATCCTCGACATACGTATCCTCCTTCAATTTAAATAGGATTAGTTATTGTCTCGGCTCAAATATTGGTGTTTGTTTTGGACCACAGCCACTATCCCCATTTCTTCTCAGTGCCCAGACCACTCAAAGACTTGTCGCTTCCCAATGGTCTCACCATTGGGTGAAGTATAAGAGTTTCACAGATTGCTGGCATACGTTTTTTTTCTTTTCCTTTCCTTTTTTTTTCCTTCCTTCCTCTTCTTTCTCCCTTTATCTTGTTTGAAAAAAAAGCCCTTTTTCTGAGCCTGTCCTCAAACTGCTTTTTCAGAATTTGTGTCCCTTACCACTATTCTTCTAACTCCAGCGTTAGCGAAATACCAGTTAAAACACAAACGCATAAGAAACATACAATAACAGAACTCTACTTCAACTTGAGCATGTTAATTCTTTCCCCAACCGTATTCTTATTTCACCTGCTGAGAAAGTTCTGCATAAACAACCAACTACCACTGCTTATGGAACACAGCAAATGCTTTCATCCAGGTGTTGATCCCGAAGCCTTAGAAGGACTTTAGCTGAGCCAATCTCTACCTGAAAGAATCATAGAATCATAAAAAGGCCTGGGTTGAAAAGGACCACAATGCTCATCTAGTTTCAACCCCCCTGCTTGTTACTGAGTTCAGACGGATTTGCATCATCAAAAGGAACAATCATAACACTATTTTTGAGGGTACTGGAAAACTGTGAGATTACAATTGAAAGTACCTGCTCAACAAACTCCAGAGGTTGACTGGAATCATGCTTTCCAGTGGGAACCATACAAGATAGGGTTGGAGGTGCTTGCAAACACTGTCTCTGCAACAGGAGACGAGGGTGCCAAGCTACACTTGTGTGTGACCTTTAGTGAGTCACTTAATCTTTCTGGGTCTCAGTTTCCCCTCCGTAAAATGGAGATACAGCAATGAAGAGGGTGGTGCTCTCTGATAACATGTTATGTGATACTTCATGAGGTTCCTCAGACAGATGATAGCAGGGCAAACATCTACCTGATATAGAGAGTCTATCTCCAGAGCAGGAGGCACGCTCAGCCCTTGAGGTCTCTGCCAACACTGTCTTAGGAGAAAAGCCATTCCTTGCATGGACTTCCAAAACAAGCAAGCCAAAAGCAAAGCAAAGTCCATGCACCTCCCACCAACCTCTGCAAAACATCCCACATGGTTTCAGAGATGCAGGTGTAACAAGTCTCAGGACAGGTCTGAAGCCCTGCAGCAACAAGGGCAACAAGGATGCTTCCAAAACGTGCAGACTGAAACATGCATGTCAGTATTGTGTGAAAACGATTAAGGAAGCTTCATGAAGGGAAACAATTTTAAAGGGAGATATTGCCCAAAGTGAGATTTTCAAGGGAAGAATTTTCTTGTTCCACTTTTCCATCCTCACACAGTTTTGCACTGAACACCCTCAGATCCCAAGAAGACTTTGGTTAAACCCCTGACTTTAGGGTCCTGAGGGCAAAGGCTTGCTTGTGTCCCTTCTTCTGAAAGTATAAAGGAAAAAGGGAATGAGAACATGACAATTTTTTTTTCCCTTGGATAATAGCAGCCGCCTTTAATAGTGCCCCTTGGATCTGCAAGACATGCTTGACCAGACATACCTCTGGAAGAGGTCAGCACTCCTGGGATTAAGAAACTTAGCAACGCTCCAGAGAGGGAGTTGGAAAGTCATGTTTAATGATACTTTGCTGAGAAACTGGGCAAATTTAATTAAAACATCACTTACTCGAGCCCAGTGGAACTAATTGAGTGCTCTAATATTCCAACTTTTCATTAATGGGTTACAAAAGAGGGCTGCACTTGTGTGTACAAGGGGGGAAGGGGGGAGGATATAGAGAAGAAGAGAGCCTCAGCAAGGCTTCCTGTGCTTCGTTTAATATAACCAAGAAACTTCACTGCTGGCAGCGGAGCTTTAATGCAGTTGACTTCTCTCCCCTCCATCACCCCCGTCCCCTTGACACACACACTCCACTCCCCCCAGCACACATCCTCTCCACCCAAGACCTCTCGGAAAGAATAGCTGAATGAGCGAGAGTAGATTTTGCAAAGGAAGGGAAATTGCTTTTTTAATAAGTGGTCTATTCAGAGCTCCTACTTTTCAATAAAGAGAAGGCTGGAGAAGTCTTGGTCTAATTACCTCATCCTTGCGCTAGACAAGCTCGCCCTTTCATTAGCACTTGAGGTCATATCGTATAACTTTGTAAGCCATCATGGGCACAACATGTTCAGTGATTATTTCATTGGTGGTGGCAAAATTATGGCTGGCCCATCAAGGTTGTTAAAAACAGAAGTAAAATAATAATTAAATGAGAACTTCTACCAAGAGACACTAAAACTAGGCGGGATAGGATAATGTCACCCTTCCAGAAAGATGCAAATTGTTTGCTAGTGTGACACCATGGAGAAACTGCCGTCTCAACCAGGAGGGAATAGTGTTTGTTGCCAAATAAGTCTATTAAGCACAAGTCCCTTTTTTTTTTGCTGGGTCTCAAGGGACTATTTATATAATTTGTCATGGTTGGGAGTAATTAGATGGGAAGGGTTATATGTTGCTACGAATCACTGAGAGACCACCAAGCTTGTGCTATATCTTTGATAGATATTCCTCTACCACCATCAAACACACATACCCCCATACATACACTGTACCTACACCAGCGTGGGCAGGCACAGCTGCAAGCCCTGTAGAAAAGTATTGGAAAAGAAAGTCTCCTTGTCCAATACCCAGCACAAGCCCAAACAGTCTGTAGCACAGCTGAAGTTTCAGTTCACGTCTGTATGGTTTCACGAGCAGACATAAAATCTGAGGTTTCGTTTGAGGAAAAACAGTGGATGCTGAGCAGAAACTCACAAGTGCTTGTCTCTATCTCCTGCTCCATCATCAGCTTCCTAAATAACCTGGGAAAAGGCACTCTGTGCCTCAGGCTCCTGCCTGAAATCATCCTTTCCTTTCTCATGGGGGCACTTAAGACATTAGAGGCTGGAAGGCCATCTTTCTTATTTAAGTGGCACTCTGTTCCAAAACGGCACGAAGCAAAGCTATTTACACTTCTTCTGTGTGGCTTTGGATTCACATCAAATCAAAAGAATATGATGTATTACCCAAATAAACAAACTAGACTGCTTCAAAATAGTTTAGACCCTTGTAGTAACTAGGTTAGTATCTCCAGATACGAAAGAGTTGGAAAGTCTGTAAGAATGCAATCAGCTGATGGGCAATTTCATTGTAGAAAGAAGAGCTGAGGACAGATGTTGAGTTTCATATTTAACTCAGTGTCTTTATGAAGGAAAATGCCAATAATTAAGCCTAGTACTGTATGCTGGACAACTCTCAACTCCCATCCTAACTCCAAACATCTCTGATTGTCATCTCAATGACACCACGTTGTGCCAATGCTTTAGATCCACATATCTTGACAACACAGGCATATGTTCTCCTGATCATTAACCACCACGCTCATAAAAGCTTCTTCCTGAAAGTGAAACTCCCTTCTCTGCCTGGCTTCTCAATGCAGCTGTGAGCCTGGTGAGCTGCTTGGCTTGCCTCTCAACCACACTAAGGTACAACTACCCTAGAAACGTAAGCAGAAATCAATTCAACTGCCACTGCAAATAGGCAAGGCAAAGCCGTCAGACAGCAATACCAGCTTGACAGCACGGCGTGGGTGGACAAAAATAGGAATGCTGGATCACTGACCTGCAGCAAAGGTCTTTGACTTGGATCACCATGAGGGCTCTCAGTGTCTGGACAACCGTCACAACTGTTACTCAGCTGTTTAGCTGCAGATATTACATTAGTGCTTAGAAACCACTGCCAAAGACCAGGGCCTGACTGTGCCAAGTAAAGTGGATGCAGACGATGCAAGAGAGTCGCTGACATCTTCCATTGTCCTGGGATCTAAATCCCAGTGGGATCAGGAAGAAAGCTCAGGCATCATGAGGAGATTCCCTCCCTTCAGCTCATCCTTAGAGTTCATTTAGCTTAAAACCACATGGAGAGTGGAGAGCAGAGCTGACAACCAGGTATGCCTAACCAAAATCCAAGACTGGGTCTAGACTCCATGTGGGCATCCTGCCTGCCAGTACTGGGATGGAGAACACTGGGAGTTAGGACAAACCCCTTGGGAAAGTACATCAGTCCCAGCATTGCTGGAGGGGAGATGTACGTGGATTTACAAAAGCATTCCCATGGCACCTAAATTTACATCTGTCTGGTTTCTGATGAGACTCTATTATGTGAATCTGGAAAAGGAGTAGAGCAGAGACATCCCACAGTTCTCTACAGCGTGAAATCACGGCCCTCACGGACCACCTTCCCCATATTCTGTTCCAGTTGCTGCACAGCCAAGCTCAGAGTCTGTCCTACAGGATATGCCCTCAGAAACAATCAAACACAAGGATTAAAACAGATTTCATCACTCCGCAGAGCCTGTTTCACACGCCAAAGAGCTGCAACAGGAGTTCAGAGGCACTGAGCCTCTTAATCCAGAGGCAAAAAAGCTGTCAGCCAAAGCCAGACACCAAGTAAATCCAGGATATTTCTAACCCTGATCTCAGCGCTGTCTGGGAGCATCTGGTGGTGGGGACAGGGGGAGACTTTTTGCTGGCCAGCACACACTAGTGGCATTCTCCAGTGCCCCAACTCCATTGCAATGAATGGCATTTAATGCATATGCACAGGAACAACTGAGCTGGGGTGGTGATTCCTAGAATGCACAACTGGCTGGGCAGCGTTTGCCTGGGAAACTGGAGACCCAGGTCCCCATCCCAGCCTCAACCCTCCATCCAATCACACGGACAATAACAAGGCTTGAAGGCTATTTATAGCCTTACAGTATGTCCCTCTATGAGGTCGGTGCAATGAAACACTGATCCTAGGCACCTGTGCTGGCCAATCTGAGTGATTTTCATGTGCAAGCAGCTCTAGGCTAGGTACGTCCAAGTAATTGATGGGAGAAGGTGGAAAGCCCCTTTCTTTCCCATCTCTTGTTGGGATGAGCCTGCACACAATTTGTCCTCTACAACACTCAGGACAAAGCCTCATGGGGATGAGCATGGGTTAGAAGAGCAGGAAACCCTCCAGCATAAGGATAGGAGGAAAGAAACAAAACAAAACAATACAGACTACACACCTGAGTTCTCTCAGCTGCAAACACAGAATCTCTGGGTGGAAGGCCAAAGGGATTTTTAGGACTAGAATCAGTCAGAGAGGAATAGCTCTGCCCTGATTTCCCACCAAATACTTGTCCACCAAGTTTTAAGGAAACTTGCCTACAGAGATGCTACGCTATCCATGATCTGCAGCACTGCTTCAAGGAAAGCATCTCTCAATCTCCACCTGCAGTGCTGCAGAGTAAATCCTTTCCTGCCCAACACAACTTGTACAAGTCTAGATGACCAGTCTTGCCATCCCCTTGTAAGACCCACTTCTCCTTATGGAAAGCCAGCAGTCTTTCTCCTCATCTCATGTTTTCCAGACCTGGAAAGTTCCTTTTCTTTCTTTCTGGTATCTCCCCAATCGTTTGAAGCACAGTGATGAAAACAGAGCATAGACCCGATCAGACTTCACACCTCCTGCAGAAGGAAGGCTCCATGCATTTTGCATCTAACGACTCACCTTCATGCCCACAAGGTTATTGTGGAAATCCACCCTGGCTCTCAGGTCCTTGTTGGGCTTCCTCCCCAAGAACTCCTTGACGAACTTGTTGCTGTATTTCAGGTTGTCACCGCAGCCACCCCACTGCCAGGCCTCGCGGTTCTCCAGGTCAGGAGCCTCGTCGCAGGTGCAGCGCTCCATCCGGCCCGCGCTGCACGCTTTGGCCATAGCATGTGTCAGCCCTGCAGAGGAAATGGCGTAGAGGAAGGCCGTCTCCTTGAAACCTGGAAGGAAAAAAAGAGGCTGCTATAATTGGCGGCTGGAGAGAGGATTTTTTTTTTTTTTTTTTTTTAAAGAAAAGAACCAAGTAACTAAGGCAACTGAAGTGAAAATCATGAGGAGGTTTGAGCAATGCCGTGCTCAACTCGTATCACTGATGGTAGAGAAGACAACGTAATTCTCTACATGGTAGAGAACAGGGAATGATGGATCATAGAATGGCTAAGGTTGGAAGGGACCTGAAAGTTCACCCAGGCACAAACTCCCCTCCAGCCCCCTGCTGCTATGGGCTGGTTGCCCCCCACCAGATCAGGCTGCCCAGGGCCCTATCCCACCTGGACCTGAACATCTCAAAGGATGGTGCATCCACACCCTATCTCAGCAGCAGTGCCAGGGCCTCACCACCCTCTAAATAAAGAATTTCTTCCTAGATTCTAACCTGAATTTCCCCTCTTTTAGTTTAAGTTCATTCCCACTTGTTCTATCACTATTAAACCATGTAAAATTTCAGTTCCCCTCATGCTAAGAAGCTCCCTTTGAATTTAGGAAGGCTGCACTGAGGTTTCCCCAGAGTCTTCTCGTCTTCAAACTAAAACAAGCCCAACTCCCTCAATCTTTCTTCATAGTAAAGGTGCTCCAGCCCTCTGAGCATCTTCCTAGCCCTGCTCTGGACCCGCTCCAACAGCTATGTATCCTCCCTGTATATCCTTCCTATACTGGGAGCCCTGTGCCTGGATGCAGTATTCCAGATGGGGCCTCATAAGGGCAGAGAAGAGGGGGTCAAATGAGGTGGCACAAATCAGGATTATAAACAAAACCACACCAAAATCTCAGTTATTTGGTTGTCGCTCTGCAGTCTCTGCTTGAAAATAGGAAGAGGTGGGCAAGGTCTGGACAGGCCACGGTGGTGTCATCATCATGGTATGGCAGAACTGCTACTAAGAGGCCACCAAACGGAAGAAACCAGCACAGATTTCCAGTTTGATGACTGGGGTGGAAATCATGAAGGCTTTCCTCTCCTCCCAGAAAAAAAAATCACCAAGATTTAATCAGGTCCAACAAAATTGCTATAAAAAGGCACACAGGGGCTGGAAAGCAATTAGTAATCAGCCTGTCACCCAAGGCAGTACCTCAGAGACCTGAAGAAGCATTTGGACCTCAAACTTTTCACGTACAACCATTTTCTTATACCTCCATGCTCACTTGCAACAGCATCTGCCTCCCCCCAGTGGGTAAACTGAGGCCAAAAGAGACCCATGATTTCAATACAAATGATAAAAGACAGAAATAAAAAAGCAAACATGCCAGTATTTATAGCTCCTCATTCTCCGTCTATGGAAGCAGTAAACGACTGCATATTTGAGATGCAATTCCAGAACAGCTTTGGATCCAACTCAAGAAATCCCCCACTCAAAAATAACACAAGTGGATGGTGACAGTAGTGGATATATCTGTAAACTAGTATGTCAACCAAGGACATGCAGAGACACTGCCAGGTCATTTTTGGAACTGGTCCTTGGGAGGATCATGATAGTCCAAGTGGGCTCATGGGGCACTATCCTGGCCTACCCCCAGAGCCTGCCTTCCCATAGAACAATTGGATGCACAGGATAGAACTTCAGCAGAAGAAAGAGGAAAATCCAGTCCTGGAGAAAGAGGTCCTGTTTTGGCTCAAAACACACTGCGTTAGAAATTGTCCAACCCTCCTACTGTTCACCTGGAAGAGAAGAGCAGAAACCCTTTCCCTCTCAGGGAGGAAGACTGAAATAAAAGAGGATTGACTCCACACTTCCTGGGGACACAGAAAAGAGTGGCTAGCGTTGAGAAAGCAAATTTGTTTTTTCTCCCATTTGCTTTCCCCCTTGAAGTTACACCATGTCCTCCAGCACACTAAAAACATCTTCAGCATCACAAACTGTCTCAATGAGGGCGGTTAAGGAATTCTTTATTTAATTTAAACCGCAAAAAAACCTGTAGATTTGAGGACCACCAAACTCTGGGAAGAAAACACCATCTATGCAGCTCCCATCTTTTATTTGCCGATTCAACTTTTTCTCAGCTAGATGCTAGGAATGCTCAAGAGTGATGCTACCAAGCCTCTGCGCTCGCAAGTTGTAGAACTGCTCTCTTTCCACTACTACTACTACTGCTCATGCTGCAAAATGGAGAGCTACCAGCATGCTAACAGAAAGTCCCCGATGGAGCAGTGCAAAGAGCCAGGCGTCAGCCTGAGTTAGCAGCTAGCACAGATCCACAATCCGCACCAAGGCCTCCCGGTTGGGAGCGCTGACCGCGCAACCTGCCACCACGCCGCATACTGGGTTTGACACGGAGCCAGGCTTCCCTCTGCCAATCCCCTCATCAGCCTCAGCTCTCCTCCTCCCCCTCTCCATCACCGAAAGCCCACAGATGCCCAGTGCCCATCAGCGCGGGTATCATCTCGCCCACAGGCAGCTCAGGCAGCTCCCAAGCAAGTCCATGTGACATTTGGCTCTGGCCAGATTTAAAGCCATCTCCGCCGTGCACTATTTGATTGCAGCGAGATATGCTGTAACAAGATAATGAGCTTTAAATCAATGCAGGCATTCTGGTGCATCGACAGCCTGCCATCCCCAGCTATCCCCTTTCAGCCCTTTCCAAAATCGTTCGCGAGAATCCGAACAGGATAACGAGTCCCTTGAACAATCTCCTGTTATTTTAAGAAACGGGGCCGCATCAGCCCAAACTGCAAACCAGCAGCTGGGCTGTGCTGAGGAACGAGAGGAACAATGGAGGGAGAAACTTTTCTTAAGTGAAACATTTGTGGTTATGTTGGTTGTTTTTTTTCTTTATTTTCCCTCTCTATGAAGTTCCAGAGGAGGAAAAAAAACATTCCCCCACTGATATATTGGAATAGCTGTGTCATAGTGGGTTATAGCCATACCCCTTTGCCCTGGGGTATCGCTCATTGCAGTGCTGAACCAGGAACCAGCAGCTCCTGGAGAGGAGGAGAAAGATTTACAGGGCTGCGAGCTGTGCTGTGGGAACAACACCTGAAGGATTTACAGCATCGGTGGCGAGCTGAGATGCTGCAGGGGCATAAAGCATGGAAGAATGAGACGGCAGACAGAGCTCCGCAGCCCTCAGTGCTACCATTTATTAAATGGGGTCCTGACAAGGGGGTGGGATGGTTTGCAGCAGTGTTTTCCAGCAGCAAAATTTCAGGCTGCTCTGGAATACCCCTTCCCCTCGCTGTGGGCACATCTGAAGGAGCAAGCTGTGGCCTCCAGGTGTCAGCATGAGAAAGTGCTTGAGTTTCCCAAGGCGCCACTAATCCAAGGACTCCTCTGGCATGCAGAGATATTTTTAAACGTCTTGCAGCTCTGGCTGCACCTCTTGGGTTTCATAAGGACGCTCCTTGTTTCCATCGCAGTCGGTGACAGTGCATTAGTTGAGTCCTAGCGCTTCTGGATGGCTCCTTCCCATTTCTTAAGGAACGAAGGAGCACTGCAGAGTTCCAAATTTATCTTTGAGCATGTCAGACTCTGGGTCTCCAGGTCCAGTCACTGAGGGTGAGACTTTCTGGGAGTCACTGAAGCCCTCGAGTTCCAGGGAAGCCACCTGTGAAGTGGGCCTACTGCATCGTTAGCTTCAGTCCAGTAATAAGAACTGTATTTTGGCAGAAGGACTGGAACTCGATGATCTTCGAGGTTCCTTCCAATCCAAGCTATTCTGATTCCATCCTATAATTTTACTGAGAGGATGCAGGAGACCTGGGCTACACAAGGCAGTGCAAAGGAAACAGACAGAGCACACCACCTGCTCCTCTAATACTCTTCATCAGCTTCTGGTCATCTCCACCTGAGCTGGAAGCAGTGTGGGCATCACTCACTGCTCACAGCCAGGGAGCTTCTGCGCAGGTAGAGCAGAGCAGGGCATGGAAGCATTGAATTTTTGCCTTGCATCGTGACCCCACCACCACCACTTTGTCTTTGGTAAGGGATAAAGCATTTTCCCACTTTCTCTCTTGAATAGGAAAAATAAAATAGTTTTTAAAAAATAATAATTAAAAAAAAAGACAACACAGCTTTGAAAACTTAAATCTCTTCTCCTACACCAATGGCTTGACTTCCAGCAGAAGTGAGGAGCACGCAGAGCTTCTGGATTCAGATATATGAACAAACATCTCCAGCCTCCCCACAGAGAAGCTGTGGCCAGTGATGGGAGGCAGGCAGAGGTTCCTTTGATACGAGCACATCAATCACAGCCACAGACTGCACAGATAAGCTAAGCCTGGCTTTGTTTTTTACCTTCCACAAAGGTTGGGCTTGTTTAGTTTGAAGAAGAGAAGGCTCCAGGGAGATCTCGTTGTAGTCTGCCCGAACTCAAAGGGAGCTTATTAGCAGGAGGGGAACTGAAATTTTACATGGTTTAATGGTGATAGAACAAGGGGGAATGAACTTTACCTAAAAGGGGAAATTTAGGTTAGATGCTAGGAAGAAATTCTTTATTTAGAGGGTGGTGAGGCCCTGGCACTGCTGCCTAGAGAGGGCGTGGGTGCCTCATCCCTAGAGGTGCTCAAGGCCAGGTTGGATGGGTGCTGGGCAGCCAGAGCAAGTGGGAGGGAACCTGTCCCATGGCAGAGGGGTTGGAACTGGATGATCTTTCAGGTCCCTTCCAACTCAAACCCTCATACGATTCTATAAAGCTCTTTTTAGAGCCTTGAGGAGACCACACTTCAATGACATGAGGATGATTGCTGGGCAGAGAAGCCCACCAGCACAGGAGGTACCAGCAGCCCCAAGCAAACCCCCATCCCACTCACCTCTCTTTAGCAAGCTGGCCCGGTAGCGGCCCTCCAGGGTGCAATTCCAACGCTCAAAGCGAAACTGGTACTGGCACTCCAGTGCACTCATGCTGATGGCCTCCATCAGGGTCTCTGCCACACCGGGGTCCCGCCGGCACATCCTGCGCTGCTTCTTCTCCAGCTTCAGGCGGTCACAGACTTTGTAGTGGGCTTTGACGGCGGCTTCCTCCATTTCTGAGGTCAGAGGGAGGATGGTCAGGGGTTCGTTGCCCGTCAGCCTGCAGAAGAACAGAGGGGTAAAGGGTGAGGATGAGCTGAGCACCCACTGGGATGCAATGGGACAGAAGAGATTTTACAGCAAGGCTCTCTGCAGTCTGTGCACGACAGGGAGGTAAGAAGCAATACTTGGATTTATTTTCTCCACGGAGCTTGTTTGGATGAAAGACCTTGGCAATCGCCACGTCTGTCAAACTCAAAATTGCCAAAGGACAGTTCATTTAAAACTGAAATAGGGAAAAAATTACAGAAGGTACATAAGTGCATGAATTCAGGAAACTAGCAAGAAAGCAAGAACACTGCAGCTACTCTCCTGTGCTCTAAAAAAGAAAATAGTCATTTCAGGGCATCAAGCAGAGCCAGAACCAGCTTGGGAAGGTGACTTGTGCCACCAGACCCCAGGAGACACACCAAGAGAGCACGTACAGCCACTCCACCCTAAGCAGAAGAACAGGAGAGATCCCTACACAAAATTCAGCCACGGACCGAGGCTTGCAAGCAGGATACACTTTGAGAGACAACGATGCCAAAAGGTTTTAACGAGGAAGAATGAGCTCAACACCTACAAAGTGACCTGAAGAAATCCAGAAAGACGCGTCCTTCTCTTCTCCCCTGCACAAGGTCCTTGACTCCAAATGTGCAACAAAAGAAGCCAGCGTGCTGTTCCCGGTGTCAAGTGACGAGCTGCTGGAAAAGGACCAGGCTGGCATCGGCCCCACGGAGCAGCAAGGCTGCAGGAACATCTGCTGGGCTCAGCAGTGGGTCGCTGGCTGGGCTGTCTACACCCCACTCCCCTGGCTCTGCCCTATTCCGGCCAGGTGCCAGTGCATGCAGTCAATGGGGATAACTAAAAAAGGTTTCTGAAGAACCTGAAGACACATTTCCCCAGCCAAAATGGAAGGAAGAATTGCTTAAAGCCAGAATTAAAACATGCTGGAATGCACTGCAGCCCTGTGCAGATGGGCATGTGCAGCGAGCATAGACCAAGACCCATCAGGAGAAACAAGGTGGCAGGCATGGGAGCAGAGCACACACTCATCGCCTTCACCAAACACTGAGTGACCATGGAAACACTTAAAAACCCTCAAGAACAGCAGCCTGATGTTCCTTTTCCATCAAGGAATCGTCTGTAATTCACAAGATGCATCTTGCCAGGAAGGCAATCCCACGAGGCATGCACCTACGGTGCCTTAATTCCCAAACCTCCCATAAACAGCTGGCACTGTCCTGAGCCACAGCCAAGCAACATGTGGTACAGCTGACAACTATTCCTAACTGTTTAATGAGTCGATTTAACATTAAATCAAGATAGAAGCCAAAGAAATGAAGAGTCAAAGTGATTGGTGGGAAAGATGACAAAGGAGTGTGACCTATGCAAATTTCCCCAAAAAAGGTTTTTTTTCCCCCAAAAAATCTGTTCCTAGAAAGGTAAAGACACTGACAAATATTAACCCTCACATTTTTGCTCTGCACTGTGTAGACTCAGGCTTGACTGCTGCCCAAGGACTTAGGACATCACCTGGCCCTGGTGGCCTCTTTAACCACTTATGCTTATGGGAGAGGTGGCTCGATCCAAGCTTTGCAGTAGTAAATACCTGTAACAAAATCTTCAGGACATTCATTCCTGGCCCTCATCAATACTTTTTCCCCAAAGGTTCAATCCTGCAAGCTTTCCTAGTTGGTGTAAGGGATATCCTCAGCTGACAGAGAAGAGAAAGCAGCATAACCCATTTTCTACCACTCTTTCAGCTTTCCAACTGAGCTGGTACTGGTGAGCAAAACGTCCTGGAAAGCACAAGCTCCAAGTATCATGTAGAAGTCAGGGGGAGTGATACAGGAGCTGATCTTACAGGCAAGGTTTTGCAGAGCAACCAGCTATTTGGAGCCCTTTTACATCCCTCCCATTCGATATTTGCCTTTGAGATACTCCAACTCATGGATTTCTTACAGACAATCACATGATGGCTGAGATTGGAAGAAACATGAGAGATCATCCAGTTTCAGCTCCCCTGCCATGGGCAGAGTTGCCCCCCTATCAGATCATGCTGCCAACCTGGCCTCGGGCACCTCCAGGGATGGAACAGCCACAGCTCTCTGAGCAGCACAGTCAGGGATCCCAATAAGAGTCAGCCAAATAACAAAATAAAGAGCCTGGAACAAGGAGAAGGTAGAAAACAGGATTCATCGTGCTGCACAAAGCCAGAGGATAGGGCTCTGGCTCCTGCTTTTGATGGAAAACAATAGGAAATGGAAACATTAAATGGGATGTTGCTGACAATATGCCATTTTCACTGCCATGCGCAGAGGCTTGGGCAAAAGTTCATCAGCTCTGATAACCAGGATAACGCAGGCAACACCATATAAGCCGCAAACATTGGGCCAGCATCTCCACTTCCAGACTCCCATTTCACCCTTGCCTGGAAAAACAACACAGAGACACCACACCAACACAATGAATAGCAGAGCACTTCTCCCACCTCCTCAGCCTGTTTCCTGACCCAGCTCTGCACCGAGGAGCACTCTATCTTCAGTCCTCATTCATCACAGAAAATGGACATCAAAAACCAAATGGGTGAGAAACAAGCCACACATCAGTAATAAAGAAGCACAGGCAGAGCTGGTGGCCCCACCTGAAACATTGCCTCAGAGCTGCCACTGCATGGAACCTTTGTAATCCTATAAAGCCCTTTTATGCAACCTAGGCTGAGTGAGGTCCCGTAAGGCAACGGTGTCAGAGTTGGATGTTTTCTCAGCTCCTCACAAAAGCTGAGAGAAAATCCTTCCAAGAAAATCTTTCAGGATGGGGGGGAAAATGGGGCTATTTGTTTATTTAATACATTTTTTATTGCTCATCCATTCTACAACTTCTGTTGTTAGAAAGATAGCCAGCACTCTGCGCTATTGCTTTGGATTGAGAAGGCTGAGCATCAGATGGAGGTATGTTTGTCCACCAGGAACCTGGAGAGAGACCAAACAGCTCGTTGCTCACGACCCAGGAAGCTTTAACTCTGTGTAAGTTAACTTTGGTCTCCATGAGGGCTGCAAGGCCGAGGGACAGAGTCTGTGCTTGAGATTTTGTCCTCTTTTTCTGTGCACCTCACCTGCCTTCTGCTCTGAGCACGTCTGCACCATCCATCCATACCTCAGGAAGGACCTAGTTGCCCAGTCCCACATCATTCAGGTCAGGGGAACCTTGCCAACATCACTCTCCTTCCAAACTCCTTCCATTCAATCCCTCACTGGTTTGAAGTCTGGAAACCAGAAGTTTATTATCCCCAGCTGTAAGCAGCAAGAACTACTGGATTTGCACTAATACTGCTAGTGGCATTCATCTGCTTTGGTCATACACTGCATGTAGCAATTAGGACTCACCACCCTTCCCCAAAGATCCTATTTTCAGTTCATTTTGGAAGGCTCTTCATTGCACCAGCTCATCCTTTTATACGTACCCCTATATTTTCTCTTACATTATGGGGTCTTCCCTGGTGGGCATTTGAGAAAGACAAGTCAGAGAGCCTGCACAGATCTGTGAGAGCACTCTTATTTTTGACACGCTCAAGAGTTTCCTCTGCAATTGCCGCCAGCAACATGAGCCAAGGTGAGCTGCGAGGAAACGCCTCTGCTATACCCGCCCGGAATGACAGCCCTGCTGAAATATTGCATTCCTACCCTGCAGCTTCCTTCTCTGCCAGGAGATTTATCTTCCGTACATCTGTACAAGGCCCCAGTTGATTTTATTTTCGGTTCTTCCTTGAATGTTTTTCCTGCGGTATTGCACCGCTTCCGATCCTTGTTCTACTCTATCATCTCTTTCTTTCCGTCTAACAATAAAGGTTTTGAGAAGCTGAGAAGTAGCACGCACTAACCCTCTTCACTGCAATTCCAAAATTAATGACTCTACAACGCAAGGAGCCAGATGAGTTATGCAGGACTCCAGGCACGTATTATTGCTTCTTCTACTCACCAACCTACAAACCCCCATTCTCTTTCCCACTGCCATTATTCCACACTACAACAAAGCTTTCCTGAGTTGGCCTACCATGCTCCCTCCCCATCCCACAAAGGCCAATGGCTACTTGAAGTGCAACAGGTCAGAAGTCCAGGCAAATTAGGAATGGTTGATCATCAAAGAATCAACTCTTTAGTCAAATATCTCATTCTAGCCTGCGTGGGTCTGTTTGTTTTTTTGTTTGTTTTACAATTCCACAGGTGCCACCATCATGCCCACACCATAACTCAACATTTTCCTATGCACCAAAATCAGAGCTAAGCATTTTTGCTGCAACATACAGTGCTCACCTGTGTTTGTACATTCATCCACATCCACTGCCACCTCGTCTTTAGATTACAGGATCAAAAACCATACATGTTAGTTTCAAAATCCACTGCAATTCTCCAAGCTACAACACCAAAGGTTTCCTACACTGGTTGAAGTACACACACACACACAGAAATCCCATATCCCATGGAACCCCTTAAAAAAAAGCAACCATGAGAGGTATTCTCCCAGGATCCAAGGATTTTATACTATTTTTCTGAAAGAGTGGTCAGGCATGGGAATGGGCTGCCCAGGGATGTGGTGGAATCACCGACCCTGGAGGTGTTCAAGGAACGTTTGGATTTTGTGTTGAGGGACATGGTTTAGTGAGAACTATTGGTGACAGGTGGATGGTTGGACTGGGTGATCTTATAGATCTTTTCCAACCTTGGTGTTTCTGTGATTCTGTGATTTTTCAGCTGCTACATCTCAGAATGATGTAAATTCCATCACAAAGATCAACTGATCATAGAAGTATTTGCTTCTTTTAGCTCAGCCTGATCATCAGCTTCCCTAATCCTGACACTTTGCAAGGTTTCTTCTCATCATCCACAGATCACACCCCTTCATGCACACACTAGTCCTTTTCCTTTCAGGTCATTTCCAACCTCCTCACCACTTTGTGTGTGTGCACCTCTCCTTTTATCCTCTCCACACCATTCTCCACAAACAATGGTGACTTGCTGTTGGAGACCATTAAAGAAACAACAAACAAACATTTGGAAACCCAAGCTGTGAATACAGCTATTCTCATGACAAGCTGTCTCAATTGCTATTTCGATCCTTATCTTCTTCTCAGTACCACAGCACGCATGGTAACCTCTCAAACATGGCTCTCCTCCTTCAGAAATAGCACATATCCCACCACACAGACAATTACCAATATTACACGCTTCCAGCAACACATGGCATCAGCAGCAGAGCTCTGCAACCTCACTGCATGGAGATGGAAGCAGCCATCCCTTATTCTTGAGGTCCTAGCAAGTAAAGCACAGGAGAAAACGCCTCCAGGTGCCTGATTTTCTTTCTGAACATAGGAATTCAGGCAAAAAAGAGGAGACAAACTACAGAACAAAGAGAATTTCCAAACCAGTAGATCCTACTTTCCAGGGAAGGAGGCATGAGTATCCATCACTCATGAAGTGTGCTCAGATTGCCTGAACAGATCTACACAGAGAGAACGTTCTGTCCGAGTCTTCTTGCCATCCTAGATAAGGGGACAGAGGAGCAGACCCGCAAGCATCCTGCTACATACACCTGCCAGGCTCTCAGGACCTATCAAGAGTCATTCCCAGCATCCAGGGAAAGGACTGAACAGCTGCTTCTCCAAGAAAGCATTTGCTGCTGCAAATATCTAGCTTTTCTTGTCCAGCACAGCCCTCCTGAACGTTTCTAGCACTTGCAGCAACCACTCTTTGATCCCAAAAATCATTAAGCTCTTTCCAGACCCAGGCGTTACCACAGAAATTATTTACATCTGAGTTTCCCATTTTCGCTTCAGCTGAAGTTCATGCTGAAGTCAGGACTGCTGAACGCAGTAGTCCAAGCAAGAGGAAACCTCAACAGGGTAGATGTCCCAGCTGAGGAAAGAGCTGGACCCTAACTCGAAGTTCTCTTTGGGATTCTTCTGTGAATGGGGCAAGACAGCAGTGGTTGCTTCCCAAGCACAGAGTGCTTGCTATGCGTATAAATAATTTTTCCATATAACTTCATGCCAAATCATGCCTGCAGTTTCTCCTGCACAAATTACTCTCCCCCTCCAAAAAAAAAAAAAAAATAATTGGTGCAAGGTCTAGCTACCGAAGGCAAAATAGTTCAATGAACATGCAGGCAATATGCGACTCAATTCAGATACGGAGCTGTTGAAGGGCTGGGGATGCTACAGCACATTCCTCCACCAGGCCCACGGGACCAAGGTGCCCTGAGGAATAGCTATTTTTGCACTGTAGCAACCAGAAACACCACAAGCAAATACTTCAGCTGCAGCATTCCCCACTCATGCCAAGCAAAAAGGCCATACAAGTTCTGAATGACAGCATTCCCCTGAAGGAAGGAAGAGGTGCTTTCCCTTCTCCCTCCCAGCAAGGAGGGCACAAGCAATCACAGAGAAACCCAAGAGCAGAGGAAGGAACCAAGCTTTGCTCTTCCAACCCACAGCGGTGTGCCTGAACCACAAGGCCGCAATACCCCAACCCTTCTTCCCCCTCCCTACAACAAACCTCATTCAGGAAGTTTCCAGTCCTCGCACTTTTATTTTTGGCAAATACCAGAGCTGAGATTCACCAGGACAGAGATGACAGGGAGAAGGCTCGGACCAGGACCAGCCCTAGGAGCTTCTGCAATATTTAGGTCTTTATTGATGATCTGAACAAAGGGGATTGAGTGCACCCTCAGTTAGTTTGCAGATGACACCAAGCTGGGAAGAAGCATTGATCCGCCTGAGCAAGGAAGGCCCTTCAGAGGGATCTGGACAGACCAAGGCCAGCTGTATGAGCTTTAACATGACCAAGTGTCAGGTCCTGCAGTTTGGTCCCAACGCACTGCTGCAGGCTTAGGGCAGAGTGGCTGGAAAGCTGCACAGAGGAAAAGGATCTGGGGCTGTTGGCTGACAGCTGGCTGAACATGAGCCAGCAGCGTGCCCAGGTGGCCAAGAAGGCCAGCAGCATCCTGGCTTGCATCAGCAACAGCACAGCCAGCAGGAGCAGGTGATCACCCTCTGTTCTGGCACTGGTGAGGCTGCACCTCAAGTGCTGTGTTCAGCATTGGGCCCCTCACTGCAAGACACTGAAGCCCTGTAGTGTGTCCATAGAAGGGCAACGGAGCTGTGAGGGTATGGAGCACAAGTTTGATGGGGAGCAGCTTCTCAGCTCTCTCTGAGCTGAAAAGAAGAAGCTCAGGGGAGGCTTTATTGCTCCCTACAATGACATGGAAGGAGGGTATAGCAAGACAGGGGTTGGTGCTGTATCACCGTTAGCTGGGAAAAGACAAGAGATGATGGTCTGAAGTTGCATGAGGGGAGGTTCAGGTTGGACATCGAGAATAATTCCTTCTCAGAAAGAGCAGTAAGGCAGAGTGGTAGAGCCACCATCCCTGGAGGTGTTCCAGAGCCATGGAGATGTGGCACTGAGGAACATGGTCAGTGGGCATGGGCTGGGGTTGGACTTTGGAAGAGACCTCTAAGATCCCCATCTTTATAATTCTATGATTCCTTCGCAACACACACAGCTCATGCTGTGAAGAACCCTATAGTTCCCAAATGACCTCTAGAAAACCCTGCCGTTTTGTTTTTAAAGAGGCAAGAACTTGTTTTTTTTTCATAATTCAATATTAGCTGCGAGCTCCCAGGTAGTTCAATACCAGGAGCTGCCTGTAACCAAATTCCATTTGCAAACAACCTATTTTGCCTGCAAGTGGGCAGAGGCAGGGAGAGAAGAGGAGGGGAAGGTTGTTTCCTCTCCCCTTCATCCTCTGAAGAATGAAACAGCAATCAGCCAGATTTATGGAGGATTTTTAACCCAACTTAAAACCAGCCGGTGAACTGCGGTGCCAGTGGAATGCATGGGCCAGGCAGCAACAGGGGCTTTCGCTGCCGATTTAAGACGGCATTAAGCTTCACCCTTCCCAGCTGGTGCAAGGAATTACTCACCCGCTGTCCCCGGCTGCTCACTATTCTGGCTACTGATGGCTTTTATTTTGCCTTTTAAGCTTTGTTTCTCGCTTAGCGTCTTTGTATTTATTGACGTGCTTCCTATCAGACCTTGCACAGCCTGTAGCTGGGAGTTTCAGTGCAGAGAAACAGTGAATGCGGAGCAATGCAATGGAAGAAAATGAAGTAATGAGGCTAGAGAAGAAAATAAAAGCCTTGCTTTATTTACCCTATTAGAATCTCAGGTCCTTGCTGCAGTATAAAAGCAAGTCCACTCCCTCCCTGAATTAGGGCAGTTCATTTGAATCCAAAATTGGGCATAACACCTCTCCATAACTTAAAAACTGGATCGCATTCACAAGAACATAGACAAGCATCCTTCCCCTTACCTTGCTTTTGAATCAGTTCTGGTAAGGTTGAGGACCAGAAAGCCACATAACAGATCACACAACGCAATACAGCATTTGCACAATATATTTGCAACAAAGAGTTAAACTACAAGCAAACCCAGTTTCATCTGCTCCTACCATAGAGATCAAATTCCTAAGAGACAAAAATTCATCTGTGATATAAAACTGAAGCAGCAGTTCTGCTCTCTCATTTCAAGCAAAGAAATCCAAACTTCATGGATTTCTTGGTATCTTCCCTTATCTGGAGAGAGTTGCCCTTCGCAAACAATATATAGTATTCAAAATGTGAAGAGTGAAGACCAGAAAGAAAACCTCATAGACATTTTCCAATCGTGCTTTTTGCACTGGTGCTCCTTTATGTTCATTCCGGCAGCTTTACAAAGACAACTTCAAAAAGCATCACACACAAGGTAAGGGCACTTCTTCACGCAGGCAGTTCCAGTGCCTGGAATAACTCCTGTCCGTACTTCTGGCACTCCAACACTCAATCTTCTGCATGAAGCCTACTGACACCCTGCAGACCTGTCCAGGGCTGGGGAACACTCACTTCTAGGAATCCAACATGCTGACTCAGGCCAGAACAGCATTAAAATAATAAGTGCAGGATGTTCAGACCCTAATATCCCCTCTCCTTCCCTTCCCCAACATTATATTATTAAACTTCAAGACCCTTTATCACCAGCTACTGTGAAACCCGAAAATTTATATATATAGATTCCAAAAGGAATTAATTACCCAGGTGGGTGATTAAACATTGAGGACTCAAGTGCAGCCTCCTGCTTCAGGAAGCCTTTACACCACTGACTGCCCAAAACACACAGGCTACGCCAGAAGATACCACTTGTCCCATTTCTCCTTAGCTTCTCCAGATGTCCACATTCGGATGAAGAAATCTTCATTTCAGCCCACAGCATCAGAGAACAGTTTGGGTTGGAAGGGAATATAAAGCCAACACCCCCACCAGCTTAGGCTGCCCAGGGTCCCATCCAGTCCTGCCTTGAGCTCCTCCAACGATGGGCTATCCATAGCTCTCTGGGCAGCAGTGCCAGTGCCTCACCATCCTCTGAGTAAAGAATGTCCTCCTCATATCCAAACTAAAAGAGAGATTTAGATTAAAACCATTCCCCCCTTGTCCTATCACTATCAGGATGAGCAAGAAGTTGCTCTCCCCTTGATTATAAGGCCACAGTTAGGTCTTCTTAGAGTCTGCTCTTCTCCAGGCTCAACAAGCCCAACTCCCTCAGCCTGTATTCATAAAAACAGGTGCTCCAGCCCTCTGAGCATCCTCATGGCCCTCCTCTGGACTCGCTCCACCAACTCAGCATCTTTCTCATGCTGGGGGTCCCAAGAGGGCAGAGCAGAGGGGGACAACCACCTCCCTCACTCTGCTCTTGCTGCCATGCTCACTTTGCCCACCCCACCTCCTCAGCCCCACCAGCCCCATGCAGCCCTCCACCCACAGGCACCCCCAGCACTCCAGGACACGGGCATGCTTCGCACGGCCCCAGCGCCAGCACGGCCAGCATGTGTTAGTGTCAGTCTCTTCCACCCACTCCTGCCAGGGAACGCATCTGACTTTGTAATGAATTGCCCATTTGTCTCTCTAACACCTCAGCCAGCCTTTTGTTAAGCCTTATCTCCCAAATTTAACAGCTCCCTGGTGCACATCACGCAACAGGACTTGGCTTCTTCATTCCCCCTCCCCATCTCCTCCTCCTCCCTGGTCCGTCTGTCATATAAATCGTGCTGTCCATCCCAAACACTGCCCTCTCTGTTCTCAACAGATGCCTCAGTTATGGAGCTGTCCTTGCCCAGACCACAGAGATTGGCAGCAGAGGAAGAAGCTCCTTGTAGCTAACACAGCAGCTTCCCTCGCTGCCTGAGGATAGCCCTACGTGCACGCACACCAGCAGCACAGCAATGAAATAATGATTCTTCACCAAACACCAGAATTTCAAAAGCTGGCAGGCTGAAAAAGCCTTTGAGGAAAGCACAGTGAACACAGAGCTCCTTAGCACAGCTCACACTCCTGTTGTCTTGCTTCTTCCTCCTTCCTCAAACCCTGTTTTCATGCTCAAGACCTGGAAGTTCCAACTGCAGCCTTCACATTTTCCTAAAGAAAATATGAATAAATGGCAACTTCTAGCAACAAGTGCAGGTTAAGGCTGAAGGGGTTTGCATCTCTCCCTCCCCTCAAAACATTTCACCCAGCCCCTATTTTATATCGCACGGAGGTCAGCTCATGGAGCATTTAGATGGTTGGGCGGTTTGACACATCATCTGCTCTATTTTGGGAGCAGTTTATGGCTCTGCAATTCCTCCCCTGCACAGCAGTGATAGCTTTTCCACTCTAATGTCACATTATCCTCGTGGAAGGTTTAAAAACTAGACAGGTGAAAAAACAAACTTTCTGGGCACTGAAGAGGGCAGGATGCATGAGAGCCTCGTCGTGCTGATGAGATGGTGCGCCCTTATCCTCACTCTGAGCCCCAGCAGGGATTGTGGGGATGAACTGGGAGCACAGAGCATGGTTCCTTACAGAACTAGACAGGAAGATACTCGAAGGCTCTCACATGAAAGTCATCCCCAAACAAAAGTTGTCTCGTGAACGTCTTCCTGAAGAAGCTCTGCAGCCCTGAGGTTTTACAAGCCCCAGATGAGACCTTGAGGGTCAGGTCTCCAGCTAAACAAACTGGCTCTGGCCAAAGTGTCAGACTACTCCAACAGGGATAAATCACCAGCACAGGAGACAGTGTTCTTGCTGAGGTAACCCACATATGGAATGAGTTCCAATGAAGCCAACTGATGTCACAATATTTATTTGTCTTACACTCCACCTGCAAGGGCACTGCTAATCACATATGATGAATACGTTGATACAGATAGCCAAGATATCTTTAACAGACCCATGCTATTGGAGAATCTTCGCTTGCTTTGTTATAGAATCATGAAGGTTGGAGAACACCTCTAAGATCCCCATGTCCAACCCCAACCCATCCCACCATGTCCACTGGCCACATCCCTCAGTGCCACATCTCCACAGTTCTTGAACACTTCCAGGGACAGAGACCCCACCACCTCCCTGGGCATCCTGTGTCACTGCACTGCCACTCCTGAGAATAAATTTCTCCTAATTTTTAGGAGTTTATAGGACTACAGAACATCAGCATGAACCTCACCCAGACCTACCTCAGCCTACACTTCAAGAAAAGCCATCACAATATTTATTGTAGAATCACTGCTTGGGTTGTAAAGGGTCTTTGAGATCATACAGTTCCAACCTCCAAACTTTGTGACTACAGAATATACATCCTTTTATTGTACTATAAAGAGTTTATACAAATAAAGAGTCAAATTCACCAAAATACTAAAACCCAGGGTGGCCCAAAGTTTTTTCTCTGCTGTTTTGTAGATAAGATAGCACACCATCCATCTTCAGAGCAGTGCATTTGTGCTCATGAATGGAAAAAAAAATCCTTTATGCATTGTATTAGAAAAGGTATGTGGGTCACACTCAACGAACCAGTATTATGGAAAGCATTTCCTTCCTGTATTGATCATCCATCCACCCAACTAAGTTGTATTAAAAAGGCAAGGGGGAGGACAACAAGCCAAGTGTTATACATAGCAAATTCTGATTAGATTATGAAACTTTAAGAAGATCTTAACAAGTGGACAGTGTACATTTTACATAATTAGCTTGTTACTTATAAATGCCTTACATAGTGCCAATGGCAGATTTTCACCACCTAAAATAGACCAAAGCTGTTGGATTCAGGAACTGCTGCCATCCCAATTTAGATCAACCCAAATACAGAAACCACGAGGTGGTTTTGTTACACCAAGATTAAGAATTGAATCAGCTCTTGTGTTCCTGGATATTATGTCACCTCGCGAGCCCAATCCTCACCAAATGTGAAAGCTGTTCTTCACAGCCTTTTGAGAGATTTCAAGCTCCTTTTTGGAGGAACAGAAACTCACCAGGACTGGACGTAAAGATGCAGCACTGTGGGATGCCAAAGTTGCATCCATATTTATTTTGCAGGGAACTGTTCCCAGCCCCATGAGATGTATATGCTTCATGAAACCTGGAGAGGAGTTCAGCAGGCCTTGAGATACAAGCACTGCTTGTGAAGGAGGACCTCAGAAATAGCAAGCCAAAAGAGTAAGCCCTTTGATTTGCAAGTTGTCCATGCTTGACATCAAAGACCCAACAAACACAGAGCTACACGATGTTATTCCTACTCAACTCCTTCCTATTGCCTGCAGACATCTGAAGGGAGAAATGCTATGAATGACATGAGAAACCATGCCTAGTTCAGCTCTGAGAGATGTCCCATAAATCTACACATATGGAAGTTAACTACCAGGGAAAAACAAAACCTAAGCAGTGCCTCTCTTCCAGTCATCTCTACAAAATGACCCAGGTTGACAGTCCATCAATGAATTGTTTGTGTAGCATGAAAATACAAGATAGACCTCTCAGTTCAGAACTAGACGACTAGTTTTGCCCAGATTCACAAAGACATTTAGATAACATCTCATTTAAAGTAATTACAATCTATATCCCTAAATGTCTCAAGTGTTGAATGCTTTTGAGTCCACCAGTGGAACAGAGATGGAGATTTGAAAGTCCTGGATTTAAATTATTCCTTGGAAACTATCTTGAGAGCTGGAAGTGATGAAAGTCTTCATATGCAAGTGACTTCCAATTCAGCCACTCAAGGACCAGGAAATATCAGCATAATTGCATGCGTGCATTATAAATCAATTTTTAATCTCAAAAAGCTATGTGACCACATACTGCAAAGCAGCCCAGTGTTAGATATCCTTTTCCAAATCACCACCTTGCTTCATTCCTTCCAGAAAGAATGATTCCCTCCAGAAAGAAGGCAGGGGACCATGAGAAGAACCAACTGTGATGAGTATTATCTGGGAAAATTAAAACTCATTCAAGCAAGGCACTATACAAGGCAAATTCAGTCAGCTTTTACAGCCTTTCACAAGTCATTGCACACCTCACTTTCCAGTGGTTTCTGTAATGACAGCTGAACATGGAACGAGCCATAATACTTCTAAGTACTCAAACAATGGAAACAAAGCTGACTTCAGCATCAGACAGAATGCTCAAGGTAAGTGTTCTCCCAATTTCTTGTGAGCTCTGTCTCAGCACCTTTAAAACACTCACAAGGAACCAAATATGTTTTCAGCTGAGTACAGAATCTGGACAACATGTTTTCAATAAGCCTTGGGGCTACATGGTTAATGGGAACAGTAATGAAATACTTAGTAATTGCCAGATCATTACAGAATAAAACTAGCACACAATCACAAAAAAGCTCTGTTGCAGTCTGCATGCACAAAGGCTATGACCAAAATTACTCAGCTTCCACACTTGTCAGCACTGCAAGGGACAAGCAAAGCCAGAGATTCCTGCCAATACCTTTGGGAGATGTGTGACACGTACACAAAATCGATTTTGAGGCATTTGTGATAACATTTTAGTGCCAGTGGAATTTGTCTAATATGGAAACACTACAAACAAAGACAAATTAAGAAATTTTAAGTAACAGTTTTGCTCCAAGGCCTCATGAACAGCCCATATCTTCCTTTTCAGATTAGCCCTTCACGTCCCAACATGACTGTAGCACCAAACAGTGAGATCTCCTCTGTAATTTGTTCTATCAACAGATGCTCATCAGAGCTACTCTCAACCAGAGCAGCAGCTCCAGCCTGAAATGGAGCTCCCATCTGTCTTTAAAATGCATGTGGGTTCACTTCACAACTCCCACAGCCCGTTTCTTATAGCAGCTTTAGAGATTGACTCATCCTCCCCAGGATGATATAGGACTTAAGTAAACAAAACCTACCAGAATTGGAGTCAATGGGTTCAAAAAAGAAAGACTGGTAGAATCTGATTTTGAAGTGTTGTAAAGACATTTAGATATACCTCCAAATGCCATAAATTTTGTAGTGATGATGAAGTAAGAGTAAGGACTCATATTCCAAGCAAAGAAGCTATCTGCCTACAAAGAAGTCTCCCCACCAGACTTTCATGAAGCACAAGGGAAGTGGGACATGAGCTGCCTGCTCAGTACTACATGCATGTAGAACACAATTCCAAAGCAAGCTGAACCATCAACTCCACTATCCTCACACTCCAATTCAGTAAGAGTTACGTTTGAAGGGAAATAATTAGGAGATTTTACATGAAAGTTAAAAAAAAAGATGCATGCACCGAGATAAGATACTCTTGTTTCTTTTCTACAAACATAAGAATTCCCAGCAAATTAAAGCAAATCACTGAAAAACAGTGTTGCTATTTAAATTGCAAGCTGAAACCCAATAGCTCCACGATGAAACTTGGCTGTGTTCTTCTCTCAGATTGTACGTCCTTCCCTGGGAGACAGTATCAGGTTCCCTTCCCCCTTTCTTCGTCTGCACTTGAGACTTTCCAATTGGACTGAGGTCAAGAAAACCATCCTGCTCCCAGCTATCATCCCTCCAGAGCACGTCTTCTGCCAATCCCTCCGCCAGGTTATGGGGACATCCAGCACTCTCAACTGGTTCCCCAAGGGATGCAAACCCAAATGTCTCACACCTCACTTCTTGAAAACCAGCAAATGTGGCCACTTGCAGTCCTGCAGGCTGGACCACAGGAGCAAGAGGAGTAGGATCTCGTTGGCTTCACCAGCTTTCTCTACACCACAATCCCCACAGTGACACTGATTTTCTCAGTGGTAGAGAAAGAAATCCCTCTAGCTTGCTCCCCTCCAGCCCTGAAATAGCAATGGTTGCAATGCCCTGACAGCATGTAACTTGGGTAAGCATTCAGCAGAAATAACCTGTCACAGCAAAAGACTCACTACCACATCCTCAAGACAACTTCTTTTTTGTGGAAGCTTATACTTATTTATGTAATCTGAGAGTTTAAGCAACTGACAGTTTCCAACACTCACGATTTCCAACACAGCTTTTAGGAAAAGATATTTGGAGCATATAAACAGAGAGGGAATGGCTGTTTACGAGGGTGGATAGCGATAGGACAAGGGGGAATGGTTTTAAACTGAGACAGGGGAGGTTTAGGTTGGATATTAGGAGGAAGTTTTTCACCCAGAGGGTGGTGAGGCACTGGAACAGGTTGCCCAAGGAGGTTGTGGATGCCCCATCCCTGCAGGCATTCAAGGCCAGGCTGGATGTGGCTCTGGGCAGCCTGGTCTGCTGGTTGGTGACCTGCACATAGCAGGGGAATGGCACTAGATGAGCATTGTGGTCCTTTTCAACCCAGGCCATTCTATGATTCTCTATCAGTAACAAGCTCTGATCTACTTCAGAGCTGGCAAGAAGCAAAGTCAACTTTATCAATGGAAATGGCACCTTAGGAAGGAAAGTTAAGCCCAAATAACACAAAGATGAGAGGAAGCCTTTCTACCTGAGCTCTGCAACATAATTTCTTTGTGAATCAAAAGCATTCTTCACATTGGAATTTTCCTCCAAGTTACAGAGGGTTTGTAACTAATTAAAAAACCCCTCCAAGTTTCCAAAGTATTTCAAGCAATAAAACCCAGGTTACAGCCTGAAAATAAATCATAACAGTAATATGCGCACACTTGGGGGGGGGAGGGTAAGATATAAACCAACACTGGAAAAATCTTACACGTAGTGCAGCCAAAATGCCAGTTGATACATGTCACATTTGGGCGCTCCAGGCAACTCTATCACAATGGCTAATAGAGGCAGGCAGAGCTCCAAGAGGAATGCCCAAAGCCTAAGGACGCGCAGATGCTCCCCGGAGCCTCAGATAATGGCAATGGCATCCCAGGCCTTTGCTGAATCTTTCACACACGTTCAGCTCCTCAAGCAGCACAGCAAGCAGAAGGAAGACTGCGACCTTTCAGACGTTGTTACCGGCTAATCCTCCTGGAAGGAGGGCCTCAGAAAACATTTAGATTGAAGCATCCGTGAGATTAAGATGTTTATCCGTCTTGTATTTTGCACATTTAGGATGTCAGTGTCTCCTGGCTGCAAGAGCCCAGGAGGACCAGGGGCCAAGAACGAGGCAAAGGGAAAGGATAGCAACGCTAACAAGTGCTTTGTGTTTGCTAGAAACCTGTCATCGGTCTGCAAATAACAGAGTAAAACAGAATTAGGGGAGATTTTTCCCCAGATGGAAATACCTTTAGCAGCTGAGTTGACAGATCTATGGGGCGTAACAAGAACCAAGCATAACGTGCGGGTTGCTCCCCGCTAAAGCTTTCCAGGTGTTTACATCTGGCTGCAGCCAAAAGTGCCGTGAACCCCGTGAGATCACTCCAGCCTAGCAAAAGCTCAAAGCCACCTCAGCACAAACGGTAGGACGGAGGTCAAACAGCCCCTGCTGTGGTGGGAGATACTGTGTTAGCGACCACACAGAGACAGAGGTCTCCTCTCAACCTTGGACTGAAGGGAATCTGGCACTAGAATCACAGAATCATTTGAGTTGGAAGGGACCAGAAAAGTCATCCAGTCCAACTCCTCTGCAATTAGCAGGGACAGCCACAGCTCCATCAGCTGCTCAGAGCCCCATCTCCTGACCTTGAACGTCTCCAGGGATGGACATCAACCACCTCTCTCGACAATATGTGCCACTGCCTCACTACTCTTACCGTAAAATACTTCTTCCTCATATCTAATCTAAATCTCCCCACTTTCCCTTATCATTTCCAGCTTGAAAACTCTACGCACCAGATATCACAGATGAGTGGTTGCTTTGCTCCACCCCAGCATAGCCACACCAACCTAGAACTGCATCCAACCTCGCAGCTCTGAGCGTGATGCTGCATGGCAGGATAGCAGGGAACAAGTTAGTCGGTGCTTTTGGGGCTATACAGTTCGTGTGGCTCAATTACGATGTTGGAAAGCCAGTTCCAGAACAAGGATGGTCGCCATAAGTTCCTACGGATGTCTGGTAACATCAAATGGGCGAATGGATGGATGAAGGGAGAGAATTTCAGGACAACATCGGACGTGCCCCAGCAGGGCTTTGCAGCCTCCCCAAAATAGTCCTCATTGGTTTCACACTGAAGGCCCCAGAGCTTGCAAGGCAGGTTTAATTTTAGAGCGCACTCATCGGATTTGCTTACATAATTTTCTTGATTTGGAAGGCTTTCTATTTTCCTTAGTAAGAAAAGCTGTCCAAATTTATCACGTTAAGCCGGGGGCCGCTCACCCATAAGAATATTAAAACATATTGGCCACAATTCTTCTTTTAAAATTTGCATATCACGATTAGGACTTTGAACAGCTTTAAAGACTGAGGTGGGAAAGAAGCCATTAGAATGGACAAATCCTTACCAAATTACACAGGCATCTAAGTGCAGGGGCCCACAGGGTGCCCAGAAGCAGCTTAAAACAGGGCAGGAAGGGCTCAGAAATGTGCCAGTCTGGATCCATTAAGCAGGACGTATACAGACAACACCATCTTTCTGTTAAAGAAGTGTTTCTAAGTACCTGAGAAGACCGCAGATGACACCAAGCTGTGTGGTGCAGACAACAAGACCTAGGGATGAGATGCCACTTAGAGAAACCCAGACAAGCTGAGCAATGGACCCAGGAGAACCTGGATGAGCACCTTACTGAGCTGTGGGTGCCCCTGTTTACTGCAGGGAGTCAGACCAGATGACCCTAAAGGATACCTTCCAACTCAAAGATTAGGTGCTGCCCCTGCTATCATTTAGCAGAAGAAGAGCTCAGCCTGCAAATAAGTCTGTTGGATAACCCAGACCTCGTAGGCACAGATTTAGTCCTGTTCAGATCCTTCATTTGCTCCTCCACCTCCTCAGTTGGTTACAGCAAGAACTCAACTTCTGAGGTTGAATCAACAACATGAAATCACAAAAAGCCATAAAACCCCCTCAGCAATAATTCACCGCTTGACTGTTGCTCCCAGTTTTGATATTGTTAAACTCATTTCTGAAGTTGAATAGAGAACTGGAGCATACTTGGAGAATATGTTCAAGTCTGGAGAAGTGTTCAAGTCACAGGAGCAGAAAGACACTGTCAACCTCCACAGCCTGCAGCCAAACCAAGGAAACCCTGCAAAGCCCATGGGTACCACAGCACAGCATCTCTTAAATCACAGCAAAGAGACTTCAGATATTTCTCTCCCCTACTGAAAACCCACTTGAAGAGCCAGCTCCAGCAGTTCCTTTGCCATTCTGCCCAGTGGCACAATGGAACAAGTTGCCATCTCAAGCAGAATTGCTTAATTTAATAAACCACTTAATGTTGCTCCAGGAAACAGTTGAGTCACTGCCCCAGAGGCATTGAAGAAAAGAGTAGATACAACTCGGACATACATGGGATGGGTTGGGGTTGGACTGGTGATCTTAGAGGTCTCCTCCAACTTGAATGATTCTACAAAGGCAGCATCACCTCCAAGTGAAGACTGGTACCTTGGTGACACATCTCCTTTCAACAAGGCCTCGGTATTCTCTCAGAAATGGAGTCAGCAAGTTCACTGCTTATGCCTAAAGAGACTTACAGTCAGCAGTTAAATCTCTTTCAGTACCTCCCAGAGCAATAGACACCAGAAAGTCTTAGGAGATGCTAAAGGTGAGGTTAATGGCCTTGTACCTTAAAGCACAACTACAGCTCAATCAAGGCCCTCAGAAACGTCCCTGTACACTGCTCTGGAGTTGGACTAGGTTGCCCTTAAGTCCCTTTCCAACCCAAACAACTCCATGACTCAGCATCCCATGGTGCTGAATTCATTAGATATAACCACCAAAACAGACAGAGGGCCACAGCTTCACATCACTGCTGCAGGAAATCAAGTCAAAGAAACTAAACGTAATGCAGGACTACATCATAAAATATCCACGTTCTCATTGCATGCACCTCACAGCCAAGCTTGAAGACAACTGGAATCTGAAGAGCAGCATAGGGACACAGTAGCACTGACAGCAAAGCAACAACATCCAGAATGTTATGTGCTTCATTAGGGCAGCAGCATGCCTCCATCTTTCCCTTTGGGAATCAGAGCTGAGACATCTAGGGTCAGGATGATGGAAAAAAAATTGATGATGCTTTCCTCTGTTGTTCAGGGATCTTAGCCCTAATCAGCATCAGTAGGATTCCCCTCTGCTTCCCAGCAGACACGTCATCCAATGGGTAAAACCCATGAGAAAACCCCTGTCCTGCTCAACTCCCCCCAAAGCGATAGTTACCTTCCATAGTTATACCTTCCACAGTTATAAAGGCAGTTTTTCTTTCAAGTTTCCGGGAAACAGATTGAGCACTTTTGCCACCACAGCTCATCTTCAAGAGGAAACGTGCTGCTAGTGAAGCACCGCCATTCAATCCAGCAGAGGAAAACCCATGCGACCCACTGCCCTGCATTTATGTGAAAAAGCAAAGAGGTCGGTTATACAAATTTCAAAAAGCAAAGCCTGGAAAGGGAAAGACACAAAGGAAAGGACAAACAGCTCTATAGCACTGCATCCAGGCACTGAGGCACTGACACAGCACAGGAGCTGGTTCACACATCAGCCTGGCAACGTGCATGACTCTGAGAGGCTGACTGTATTCACCATCTGTAAGGGGACACTCCAGAAAGGCTAATAGGAATGAATTCAGCACAGGAATGCAAAGTGGGGTGGTTAAACCACATCAGCTCTGAAGGACGGCCTCCGCACTGGGCTCTGAAGTGCTCTTAATTCAG